>OY728133.1:934142069-934767069 GCA_963277665.1 Viscum album | reverse complement strand
TGAGAAATATTTTGTTTTTATGTTATATAAATCATCAATGGAATCTTTTACTACAGACAACACTATCATGGCTTGCTTTACACGCAATCACGACCTTCCTCGATAGCTTGCATCGTACGCAATACTGAGTCTCACTAAACAACGTTATGCTATTAAAATTTATTAAAACTAGCCGTTATGAATAGTAATTACCACTTTTTGAAATTTTTTAAATTTTATTTTTCAAAATGGACTTCATTTTTGGAGTTGGAATATCGAAATTATCTTAGGGTGAAATTTTTCATTTTTTTCTGAAAACTATCAAATTTTGATGAATATTGAAAACACTAGGTTACTATTTAAAAACTGACTTTCTATTTAAATAGTTATTTATTTTATTTAAATTTATTTTAGGTCAAAATTGATACATAATACCTAAATATGTTCAATGTAATTCATTGAAGTAATTTTATAATAATTTTACATATATGAAATTTTTATTGAACTTTTCACCGTTTTTACCCACCTCATAGGAGAATTTGTAAATTTACATAAAACTTAATTTTACCGCTTCTGGGAGTGGAATTTCAAAAATCCGAGAGACACGGTTGATGTCAGTAAGTAGAATGTGGTTCAATGAGATAAAAATAATTTTTGGTGAATAGTAACTTCTTACCTTTTTTACCACGGTTAAAAGTAAATAGAGTAATTAAGGGTAAAAATGAAATTATTATTACCCTTACACATGTCCTAATTCTATTGGATAAGTGTAATTCGACCAAAAACATCTTTAATAATAAAATATGACCATTTAGGCCCACTTGGATTAGATTAGGACAATTATTATTAATTTATTTAAAGAAGGGTTAAAATAGTTAAAATCAAACTTTAATAAGTAAATCATTTTTAATATAGGGTTATATATAAGATAAATTAGAATACAAATATTAATTAGAAAGCTAATAATATTTCCTATATGATGGTATTTTATTTTTAATTTTTAGACAATAAATAATTTAATTTATTTATGACACAATGATGATGCAGTAATTATGTTATTAATGAAATATTGATAAGAATTGATGTTATAAATACCAAAATAAATGTAATTTGAGACTTTTTATGAATTACAATATATTTATATGTTAATATGACATGTTATTATTGATTTAATTAACTTTTTTCGAACTAATATTTCTGTTATGATTTTCACAAAAATCAATTACCAAATAGTATAAAAATTGACATTAAATAGTTTTTAAAACAAATATTATATTATTAATTGTTATTTTATTCCTAAAAATCTATGGTTTTTTAAAATGACATAGATAAGGTTATATATATTAATAATAAACCACTTGGGGTTTGTTTGGCTTATTATTGTATGTTTATTAACCTTATAGTGTAAGAAAACAAGAAGACACGGTAAAAGTTAAATTATCTAACATAAAGTTAAATCTAAATGATAAGGTTAAAATAGAACCCTAAACTTGTCAACATTATATTGGATGAGACTATTTCGACCCATCCCCACCTTATCTTCTAAATAAATCAATTTTTTTCTATTAAAAACCGAATATGACTTTATAATAAAATAATATTTTTAGTTTTTCCTAAGGTACCCATCTCCTCCCTTATAAAAGGGAACCTCCCCCCTCTCTTCCTCACACAACATTGAGCCTTCAATATTGGCTAACCCCTGAAAATTTCTCCTCTCAACTTCACTAGAAACATCCTAGAGGTTCTGGTATTCTTCAAAGACCAATTCTAGTGCCCTAAAATTAGGTCTCAAAGAGGCGCTTTAAAGAAGAGGTAATGTCTGTTACCGATTCTTTCAACTTTATTTCTTCTTCCACTTATTCTTCTTTAGTTGTTTCATTATGAATTAATAACATCAGTATCCCTCATATACTGATATGTTATTATAAGTATGAAACAACCCTATTTCACCATCTATCCATCCTATGAAAAACGAAATCACCGCGCGTGCGTATGTACGGAATACCGTCTCCACACCGCGGTGTAATCTATTTTCCACCACCACATTACTTGGATGGGTATAATGGTGTAAATAATAACTATATATGATTATTTTAAAGTGATATTTATTATGAAATAGTATACAAACACTCCAATATAATTCCACGATCATGTGAATGATATCATCACTCGTGCATACGTACGGAATACTGTCTCCACAATGTGATGTGACTCGTTCTACATGATTTTCATTGAATAATGATTACATAAATGAATTGAGTGAATAAATATGATATGTATTACACTAATACCATTCTGTAAATGAGGTATCTATAACTTAAAAAGAATAATAATAAATTTTTTGACAAAATATGCATAAGAACAAAAAATCAATAAACATCCGAATAACAAGTAACAATGAAATATTAAGAATACGAAGCTAAGAATATGACAATATATGATATCATAAAAATAATTATGATTCTGGAATAATTCAATGACATTATTTAAATCATTATATAGGAGGTTCAGACACTTATGAAGCAAATCGGACCTAAGGTAATGGAAAATCATGCAAATCTCAATTTTTATCCAAGATTGTTTATACTTCAGAATTTATTGGGGAATATTTATCATCCACATCCATGTTTCATCAATATGTAATATTTATATCCTTATACAATTGTTTAAATACAATTTTTCCCTTAGGTGAGTTTTTAGTAAAAGATATGAAAGGAATCATTTTTCGTATTTCGTAGGAGGTACTTTTTGACTTTTATAACATAAGTACGAGAAGAATGTTTTTTTAACTTATACGGCATGCATGTATTTTTAAAAAATTATTTCCAAGAAGCTTCATTTTCAAGTTTTCAAGTTTATTTTTAATCAACTTCTTTTAGTTTGAATTTCTTTGACATTTTATGAAAGGAAAAGTGTTTTTGAAGTAGAAAGGATATTTTCCTCAAGAAAGGAGTTCAACTATTTTATCAAAATTATTTTCCATCTAAGTTAATATAGGGTTATGTTTGTATCTGTATTATTACATTGATTTGATTATGTTGTGATTGATTTAATTTTATGAATTATTTTATCTTATATGAATTGTTTTATGATGTCCCGATGTTTATGAATCCCATTTTATTACATGGTTTATGCAATGATGTATGATTTATGATTTTGTCGCACAAATAAGAATGGTAACATTTTGAGATGGGTGGGACCTATATCTCCCTCCAATAAATTGGTTAAAGATTTATATCTCATGAGATTGACATGGATGGAACTGTAGGTTAAACCGGTTTAGTGGAACAGGACTAAAACGAGGAATGGACTCAGTTTAGAAATGGACATTGTCCACTAAGATATTATTGGCAATATGTATTGACTAATAAGAAATGATTCTCTATGATTATGTATGTATGTCACAAAATTTCATGTTTTAGGTTATGATTATTGGGATTACATTTCACTACTATGATTTATCCCATGTAATGAAATTATGATCTCCTTTACAGGTTAAGATTTCCAAAAAAAAATTATGAATATGATGTGATTGATACTTCTTTTGTTTACCCTTACTAAGCATTTGAGCTCACCATTTTGTATGTTTTCTTTCCTCAGGTCAGGAAGAAGGTTATTAAGTATGATATGCCAAAAGGGACTATAGATATGATGAAATAAATGAGAGACAATGTAGATGCTTTATGAACCAGTTGTTTATGTTTCCCAGTTTCTAAAGACACTATACCTATACGGTCCTTTAATGGTTTTGTAATATGTTGTAATATGTATGCTTCAATTTTGATGTATTGACCATGTACGTAAAGTATGGGTCATTATAGAAAATAATAGATAGTTTATAAAAAAAGGACAATTCACCTCTCATATACCAAAACATGGGACTCCATTTGAGTTATTTAATCCTTTTCCCCTTAGTTTATAGTTTTACCATAATATTGTTTTACCATTGAATCTCAATTTTTTACCCGAGTTTCTAATTTTTGTGAATAAAAAAAATTAATCTTATAGTTTTTATATATATAATAATTAAAAATAAGAAACAAATATCATAATAATAAATTTATGAATGTGATAAATTTTAATTTTCAAATAATGAATGTCTAAGAGATTAAAAAAAGTTTTAGAAAATAAATATAACATAGGTTATAAAATGTCATATGTAGGATAATATTTTAAAATACATATTTTAATGATTAATATTATATTTGTAAAGTAATTTTTTTGAAAAAAATATATTATTTTTAGTCATTATTAGATACTAATTATGTCATAAAAGACATTATTTTTGAGAAAACAATATTTTTCTCTATTCACGTAAAAATCTATATTTTTAGAACAATAATGTAATTTCATGTGGATCTAACATTATAATTTTTGTCCAAACATAAGGTTTATTTTTCAAACATAAATTAAAAAAACTTAGACATAGTTATTTCGAATAAAAAATATATGATATAAAACAAAAACAATATTTCTAAACACAAAAATTTTGGTTAGTCATTAATCATTAAATTAAATTTATGTATAGTTAATTAATTATTTATTTGATGTTATTAATTTATAATATATTTAATTAAATTAATAAATTATCATTATATCATTATAATAATATGTGAATAATTATAATACATGTCTTTATAATAAAAAATTATAAGTTAATTTTACTTACAATGGAGTTTTATACATATTTGTAATTTTTTATTATGTTTCAAATTTAATTTTCATAATTTATTAAGGTTAACACTAAATATAATAAGGTATAATGTGGTTCATTTTGTTTTTATGCTTCATATCACATAACCTGTTGAATGCGTCAAATTTATTAAATGATAATATATTTTAAAATACAAGGTTATTAAAAATAATCATGCCTTTTTGGAATAAAAGTGAAGAGTTCCCAGGCTTGTAAATATTAAATTAATTCATTAATAATACCCCTTAATAGAGTTTATCTAATTTTAACCATAAATTATAATATTATTTACTTAAAATATTCCTATTTTGTATTGATTTTTTATCTTAGGTAAGTGACAACACATAATCTCTTTTATTTTCACTACATTGTTTTTAAATTTGTTATAGTATAAGATATTTGATGTTTATAATTTCATGATCGTTTAATATCATGAGTGGTTAAAATTTTTTATTTTTTCTTTAAACATTAATTCATACACTTCTGAAGCTTCTATAATAGAACAATGTGTGGTATCACCAACTTTCTGTACATTGATTCCTTACACAAATATGTAATAGAAGGGAAAATACTTATTATGGTAGGTTTTTCATTATAACATTGAATTATTAAAATATAGATAATCCATAATATTTTATTGTAGTGGACTATGATTATTAAAGAGATCTAATGGAGGACTGTTTTTTACACTAGTGATGATATTTTTTATTCACTAAATATTTAACGATTCCATATAAGTTGATTTCATGTTTTAGTCATGATAATGATTTTGAATTTATATTATACCTTGAATTTTGTAACATTATTTTTTACATTATTTAGTGTAACATATATAGCTATGAATATTACTATAGTAATTGAAGGGGGATTTTAGAAAATCTTGATGTTGCACATTTATAACGTCAAAATACTTAAAGATAATGGGATATTAATTGAGGTAAGATTATCAATCCTTTGATACCATACACAGATAATATGTATCATAGATTAATAAATGATTCATTAAGATAATTAGTAGTTTTCAATATCTTGGTGAGTGAGGGATTTTTGATGAAAACATGGTTAAGAAAATTATTGATATACTTTCAGAACGAATGAGAAACTAAGATGAAAATTATTGATGATACTAATCACATTATGAAGTAGAGTGTGGAAAATTTGGATAAACCATTATTTCAATATTAAAATAAATTGAAGAGAGATTTATAATGTCAAAATTAGAGAAATGGTGTAGTATAATTTTCTTTTACTACTTCTACTGCTACAAATTAAAAAATGAGTACATTTAGGAGAATTTTTAAGAAGTGTTTAGGGAAATAATATTTAAAAATTGTTGAAATTGAATTTTCAAAGAAGTCAATATGAATTTTTTAGAAAAAACAATTCTATAACTATTATTTAAAGAATAGAAAAAAGGGATTATAGATTCATCAAACATTTTATGTTATAAGTGCAAGACACTAGATTATATCATGCCAGATTTTTTTGATCTTAATAAAAATGATATATAATCATAGATATCATTAAAATGAAAATTAAATATGGTTTTATAGGATATTATTATTTATATAGATAAAAAACCTTTTACTATATTTGATAGTTCTTCAATATGATGTGATGATATTTATAAGATAATTTTATTTTATTATTAAGTATATTAGAGTGAAAATGTTTTATTAGAATGAAAAATTCTAATTCATTATCTGATTTATCTTTAAATGTTAATTATCCAATACATATGATGATGAGGATAAACATAAATAATAGTATAATGAAATGAATAACCAAGTATTTGAAGTTTTTTATTCATATCAAAGTTTATTTAATCAATATACATAATATAATTATGATGTTTCTAAGATAAAGAATTTGATATATTTACATACTCTGGATTTTGAAGGTATGACTACTTCAGTTTCTACTTATGATGAGAATTATGTAGTTAAAATAAAGTATAAATTGGAATTTATAAATAAATTTCTTTTAAACATTACTTCTATAAAAGGTAATTTTGATGAACATTAAAGGTAATTTAAGCTTTCTAATTTTTTTATATTTTTTGGAAATTTTCATAAAGGTCACATTTTTTATATAGAATATTTTTTATTGAGGAGTATATCATTTTAATGAAATTTTATAGAGGGGGATTTTTATGAATTAGAAATATTTGAACTTTTAAAGATTTAATTTTAATAGAACATATAGGTGTTTAACATATATGATATCAAGAGATGTGGGTTCCAAATATTTTTTATAAATATTACTTTTCCTAAGCTGGCCAGGGTGTAATATTCATCTATTATGATATGAGAGAAAGGGTTTTAGTTCTAATAAGAGAAAAACTATATATTTTTACTCTTATATATATCATTTTTACCCAAATGTATGAAAATGTATCTTAAAGGTTATACTCTTAAGTATTAATTTCTTACCTTTACATATATAACATTGTATGCATAATATTATTCTTCTCTTAGTTTGAATGTTTCACTACATATTACATTTTACCCTTTACATAAATAGGGATAGTGTTACACCCCATGATTTTAGAATATATTTCTCTTTAATAATTTTATTCATATGATAAATTATAATGCACAAAATACAAGACAACAAAAAATAAATTTTTTACAATAAAAATTGAAATATACCATGAGAAAATTAAATTAAAAATAATTTGTAAAATCATTTATATGATGTACTATTTTAGTTATTCATATCTCATCAAAAAGAATTTTTTTTATTAAATATTACATTTATTTTATTTGATGGATAAATCTATAAAATTAATAATTCTATTTTGAATGAACAATAATTTTTAATTTGGTATATCTAAATTAGAATAGAGTGATTTTTTTCGTTTTTTATAAAAGGATTATTTTTTAGAGAATATTGATAAATAATATTTTTATGAAAACCATAAAATTAATGACATAATTATAATATAAGAATAACTTAATTATATTTGAAATATGTGGAATACTTAAGAGCCTTTGAAAAATTAATTTTTAACCTATGAAAAATGTAGTATCAGTGAGTCTTTAGTTTCCTTTGGAATAGAAAATTCTACATATGTATTTTATATTTTTTTACTGATTTTAAGTTGTGGAAGCAATGGATGTGACTAAATTGATTAAAAATTTGTCTTAAGAAAAAATATCTAGAATTAGATAACTCCCTAATTATCATATTGGTATTGTTTCCTTGTCTTCCTATAACCAATTTATTCCTTATTGATCCCTATTATATATTGGTTTTAGTTTGGATAGGGAAATATAATAATAATTAAACCCACTATCCTTTTTAGACTAGTAATCCAATATTTATTACATCCTTTAGATAATACCAATTCTTACTATCATATGTAATTAATTTACACTAAATGGATTATGTTTTCAATTATGAGAATCAGAGTAGAATAAATTATGATTAAATGTTAGTATAAATCTCAAACTTGGTAAACAATTAAATTCCACTAGATAAACTATTTTTAATGAATCCAACTCTAGTAAACCTAATACATGGTATACTTTATTACCTTGGAATAATATATAAGGGATATCATTTGAAGGGTTCATTTAGTTTAATATTTTTGAATAACTAGATACATATATGATTACCATTTTATATAAGAAAAAAATATAAAACACAACATACAAATTTTTTGAATCCTTGGAAATAATTAAAAGATTAAAATAAAAAAATATAAGGGTGAGCTTAAATTCTTAGTTATGGTTATGTACTATAAAATATATTAGGAGTAAATAAGGCATAATCAATACATTATGGTAAATAACTGAAAACAATTTAAATTTATTCAATAACATGAATGTGAAAGGATTATATAGATAATATAAAATGAAATAATATCATGAATAATAATAAATTAATTATTAATGAAGGATGTGAATAATGTTAGAAGTCATGATCTATGTTTCCATCATATCATTACCACCATGTACTTTTACTAAGAATGTTAAATATATAGATAGGCATATAATAAAAACTTATTTAATAATGTTACCCATCAATTTTTTTGTTAATAATTATCGATGCATCTAGGAGATATATAATCCCCTTCCCCAATCATCAATGACTTTACACTGCATCCCTCAAATATTGAATGATCAAATTACTTAAAAAATAATATATCTTATCACCAAACATCTTTACAGAGTAAAGAATATGAAGTATCAATATTTCCCTAGTCAATCAAATAACTTCTATAGTAAAAATCCAATTTTTAAAATAGTATACATTTTATGCAGTCATAATATCTATAAAAACAAATAATTTCATATATATAAGTCACATCTCAATAGATGAATGTTCATTATATAACATAATAATCCATTCCCTAATAATATAGGTCAAGTGAATTTGGAAACATGGATACATGGAAAAATGGATCATAAGACAAATACAAGATCTCCCTCAAAGTTCATCATAACTAGAACCTGACATTGACTAATCATATATATCACTTTTCCATATAACCTCAAGAATTGAAACATAGGGAATGGTGAGCTTGGATGCTCAGTAAATGTAAAAAATGTTGATATCAACATAACATGAGTATAGGGGTATGGATACTTAAGAGTAACATTTTAAAACCATAAACTACATATAATCGATCATAAAATTGAGTAATAAAAAAATATTATCATTTCATAAGACATAAATCATAAATAAAACAAGGAACATAATCTATGAGATCATAACATTAACCAATGATATAGATTTGGGGAAAACAAATAAGAATAGAAAATATTATAACATTGATACCCACTAAGACATTTATAACATGTTATTTTTGGGATATCCACCTATGAACCTTCATTATTCTTGGTATAACCTCTCGTGTACCATCTTTTGGGATTTATTAAACTATAAAACATCCTATTTCTTATGTTTGAGATAAACTCTTGAGAACCCTCTTTTTTTAGGCTTGGGATAACCACGTATACACCCTTTGAGCTCCCAAAAAATTATTCATCACACAATTAATTAGATGGATACATAATTTTGGGTCCACCCAACCTAAAATTGATTTCATAAAAATGTGTGCCACAAAATCATTCAATATATAATAACCTATGAAAAAGAAATGATTTTTATAAATATTTCATTATATAGCATAAACCATGGAAATGAATAGAGTTTCATAAATACATTTCATCATAATCATGGCCATATGTAGAAATAATAAGGTCCCTATCATTAGATGATTTCATGAGTAAATCAAAACAATCATATAGGTTTTTTTCATTAATGTATACAAATAACATAAAACTATCATTAAAACACTCTTTAGGAAAATATACATTCCATTCCGTATTCACTTCTTTAAAATCTAAAAATTTACAAAATATAAAATAATTGTTTTTAAAAATAAAATTTTAAAATTTTATAAGTAGACTCAAATAATTGAGTGTTCACAATGATGTAATTTTTTTTATGTATGGTAAAACAATGATTCTTTTCACATTTTTAGTAAAAAGAAAAAAGTGTGACATTAAAAAATGGAACAAAAATTACTTTTAAACCATTTTTAAAAATTAAATCATGGGTAAAAATTAATTTAAACAATATTTGTAGAATAATAAATACATTCTCAAAAACAGTTTTAGCAATATGAAGTGTTTTTGTTCAAAGATAGAAATACAATTTTTTTTCGTAAAAAAATTATTTTTGAATATTGAGTACCTAAAGGAAATAAAATGAAATGAAAAAGAAAAATTTATACAAATAACAATAGGAGATAAAGATTAATGGGATTTATAAGAGTTATATCAAGATAGTTTTTCATTTTAAACTGATCATATACAATCGTGATAAACAATGATATTGTAACATAAAACTCATATAGCTTGTTAATTAGAAATAAAAAGCACCGTGAGAGAATGAACCTTATATGGATATAAAAATAAATAAAATTTTCATAACAAGAATAATAAAATACATTAATTGTTATAATATAAACCATATAAAATAAACAAGTCGTGAATATGACATGTCGGTCACAAAAATAAAAGTGAGATAAAATCCCGTAACTGATGTCTGGAATTTTTTCATACACATTCTATCCTCGTATATAATATATATAAATTTATTTTTATATATATATTCTATAACCATATATTATTTACTTATAATATTTTATCACCTTTTTATTAACAATTAAATATTAAAATCACTGATTCAAGTAATAAGTTCTTTTTTTCAAGTATGTTTTGGTTCAGTAGTATTTGTCCTTTTACATTGATTGTGGTTCCATAATAAGAAAGTTTTAATCATGAAATAAGTATCATATATATTGATTATATACATATTTACAGTTATCCATAAAATTTATAGATAGAAAACTAAATTTCCCCATTCAAGGAGATGGTGGGTCATACGTACTCAAGAACACAATTTTCATTTTTGGATGGATGGAAAGAATGAAAGGTAAATAATAATTCAACATTAAATATTTATTATTATATCATATAAATCATATATATTTATCAAATATATACTTATTACCATCCATAAAACAAAATAAAAATGAATTACATTTTCTTGTAGAGGAAGGTGTCCACACGTACACCCAAGAAACATTATCATATTTTTTACAGATTGAAATTTAAGAAGGTATATGTGATATTATAATTATGGTAGTATAATTTTTTAATTAATATATATATATATTAATAAAATCCACCATTATATCCATCTATGAGAGGTGGTTATTGAAAATTAATTGCATTGGTTCATTCGGTGGCAGTCCACCATACATATGATCGCCAGTTTCATATCTTGTTTTGTATGAGAAGAGATGAATATATGTTATCGAATTGAAAAAAGAAAAGAAAATTATATGGGAGAATATGGAATTATTATTTAATTGTATTTTAGTAATATTTTATGGAGGAGGATGTATAAATAAAAGAACTCCAGGTTAATAAAGATACATCTTATTCAGACAACCTCATTAGGTTTTCACCAAAAGATTAATAAAAAGGGTTTGCTAATAAAAATAATACCCATAGGATGTGATAAGTGAATTATGGAATGGATTTCATTTTGTATTGGATGAACAAAAAATATTTTTAAATGGAAATAAGAGAGGATAGGGGTGCCCATTTAGAAGTGGGGGAGAGGACACACTTGAATATTTTAAAATGAATATAATATAACCTCATTTTCCACACACCAGCAGGATCCAAAATGGATCATTATTGAACCTTTGATGCGATAAAGGTGAAATACTGCCATAAAATAGAAAATTTAAATGTTTTCAGTTCATTTTAACCCTGATAATTTTATTTTCGCCCCAGTAAAATCATTTTAACATTAACTATGAAAATTAATTATTAATATATTTAATATTCACTATTAATTTTTTTCCTTTTTAGTTTTTCGAAGAAATTTTTTTCATAAATATAAAAATTTTTATATAAAAATTAAACATGAAATTGATTACAATGACCTAAATTGTTTCATTGATAGTATAATTAAATTAATCTTAATATTGAACCATTTTAGAATAAAATTATTCTATGTTAATTCTTTAAAAGAAAAGGGGTTTTAAATAAAAAACAATAAGATTCATTATTCTTTAAAAATTAATATTTTCCATATTTTCTCAAAAATTTAATCATTAATAAATATTAAAATTTTATTCCAAAAATGAATTTAATTTTTTAAAATACATTTTCTAAAAGTGGAAAAATATAATTATTTTTTTCATGAAATGAAATAAAAAAATTATTTTTAGAAAAATGCATTTTTAAATAAATAAATTACTTTAATAATATTTACGTACTTATTTAAAAAAATTATTAATAAAACAAAATTAGTTAATTTTTTTAAAAAAATATTGTTATTAAAACTTCTAAGTTCAATGTAAATATATTAATGGTCCTGATTAAATAATAATCTTTATTTTATGTTATTGTTCATTAAAACTGAGTGTTTCATGTAATGCAACAGATTAAAGAAATTATGTTTCTTGGAAAAAATATTTCATAAAAATTTAAAATGATACATTGTACCATCATTAAAATTAATTTCACCCTCTTAATGATTTAACTTTGATAAAAACAACTGAGTATACTTCTCCCACATCAATTTTTCATGTTCGCTTGTAGCTTCATAATTTTGTTTGTTTTAACCCAAAACTTTGTCCAAGTGAGTTGTCTTATATTATAGAAATTTCTCCCTATAATCTAGAATATCCATTGGTTGTTCCACATAGTCAATATATTTATCCAATGGTATGAAATCTGAGTTCAGTTCATGTGAAGGGATTGGTATGTACTTAACTATGAGAGATACATCGAATACATTATGGACCTAATATAGATTTAGTGGAAACTAAAAACGGTAAGAAACCATCCACACTTGATCAATAATATCAATATGTACAATATAACTATGTCCAAAAATTCTTTTCTTCTTGAATATCATAACCACCATCCTTGGAAAAATTTATAGGAAAATATTCTCACCAATTTCAAACTCTAAATCATGATGATGAATGTCAGCATTAAATTTTGGTCAACTCCGATCTTCCTTGATGTGATATTTAATCGATATAATTTTCTTATATATTTTATCAGCTATCTCAGGTACCATTAGATTTATTTCTCTAACTTCATCCAGAATATTTATGTTCTACACTGATTTTCATATATGGCTTCATAAGGAGACATCATAATTCTTGATTAAAAGCTATTATTAAAAGAAATGTCAACCAGAGTGAGGGGTTGACCTCAATGAACATTAAAGTCCATATAAAAAGAAATTAACATATCCTACAGGGTTTTAATGGTTATATTATATAGAAAATCATTCTTAGGATGACACATAGTGATAAAACTCAACTCTATATCTTGAGTCTTCTAAAGTATTTCCCATAACTTTGAAGTAATCATCATATCCTGATTAGATACAATAGAATGTGGTTCTCCTTAAATCTTTAGCATAGACATAACATATATATATATATATAAAGGATGATCTAGGGATAATTATTCTCTAATGTAAATGAAGTTTGCTGAATTTTTAAGGAGATCAATACAACCAATATACCATTGTTCCCTTTAGATATATTGGGGAGTCTCATGAAAAAATTCAGAGTAATGTTTTGTAGGTTCTATTTTTGTATAGGAAATGGTTGTAACATCACCTTATACTTTTTCATCTAAGACATAACTATCTGACAAACCATAAACCAATAGGAAAATTATACAATATCGATGTTCATGCCATCCCACTAGAAATACACTTTCATATCTCTTTACATATTTTTATTTCCAAGATGAATAGAGAATGATGAAATATGAGCCTCATATAAAATTTTTTTATGAAAATAATGTATGGATTTATGGAATCCATATTTCTTTACCCTTAAAATTCCATCATAATTAAGGTGAAACTTAGAAACATTTCATACTATCTTCCATGAAATTACATCTTCCTTCTGCACCTCTTTAATATTCACTTATATTTATAATTGAACAGACATTTTAGAAAGATATGATAAGTCATGTAACTTCATTATTTTGAGATTGATCCTTTTAAAACCATGAAATATTATTTTTGGGATCCTCATCATAGATAATCTAGTGTTATATTTTCTACTGAAAGTATCAGTCACCTTTTTTGTATTACCATAGTGGTAAATTATTGAGGAGTAATCATTAATCAATAACATCTATCTTATCTGGTGAATATTAAACTCTTTAATTGTGAATCTATAAATTAATATTTAATGATAAGTATATATATGACACCATTATCTATAAATATAATTCCACTATAACTTGAACGAAAAAAATTATTTAGTTAACTCCACATCATGTGTTAGGTATTTTTTTTCTGACAATTCAATTAGTGTGAGGCATAATATATAACCATAAAATTAACGATGAGGATGCATCTAAATACCTTATTATATTCATTATATATATAATAGACTCATATCTACTATTGGGTAGTGAAATTATAGGTGTACTAACAAACCTTGTCTTCAGTTCCATGAAATTTTTTCCATATTCAACTTTCCAATGAAACCTTTGTCCATTTGGAGTTAACTAATATATTAGATTAGATAGTAATGGAAAATTATTAAAAAATGTCAATAATATTGATTACTCCCACAAAATTAGCTTTAAAAATTCATAAATAAATATATACCTATATATGGGTATTAAATTTCTTACAAAAAGAATGAGTAGAAGGACGAAAAAGACTTTCACATCAGATAAGCCTCCAAGTGACACATGATCACATGAAAATTTTAAGGTCATGAAAAATAACCATGAAAAATGTATAGAATGTGGATAATCCCATGAAAACCCTTTGAAAAATACATATTCTCTTGAAAATTCTCTCTATACATGCATTAATCATGTGAAGATTGCTAGATAAGACTTCCCCAAGTCATGTGATTTGTACATCAGTTAATTATTGGTGAACCATTGTAAATTCCTTCAAAAATAAGAGACAAATATCAAAAAGGGAGAAATCTAACGTGGTTGTAAAATGTACATGACACATCACCGACGGTGATAATGGTTTTCCTTGAAAACATTCAAGAAAAACTTAGGAGATCCTCAATATATATAAATTAAAAAAAAGAAATAAATAGTGTGAATGTGGGGGTATATTTTGGTAATAAAACATTATGCCACACACCCCATGTATTTCGTAAGACACTGCAAGACCCCGAAGATATTTTTACCTTATCCCATGAGAACACATTGACATGTCATCCTCATCATGTGAAGGGACGCGGGTATATCCAGGCAACCTCATTATCCCCCATTGGATCTATATAGAAAATATATAAAATATTCCCTGAAATTATAATGCATCTTCCCAAAGCTCTTTTTTGGTCACATGATGTATCACCAAGAGGTAGAGTTATTTTCTTTGACAACACTCATGAAACTTCATGAGGCCCCAAAAATATGATAAATAAACAATGGAAATAAAATAGGAAAGGACTAAAACCTATCATGGTCATAAAACTGTCATGGCACAAATGGGATGTCCACACCACAGTCTCATAAGACCCATTGACCCACTAGTCTAATTTCACAAATGACCTCGGAAGACCCTTTCTTGACTCATGATGTATCTTAGAGAAGTATTTTATGATCAAAAAAATTCTTTTTTGCGGGCATCCTAATCCAATGAAGGCACTTAGATGTATAATAAATAAAAATATGAAATCCCATTATCATTTCTACATAATTTAAATATCCCCCTTAATTTGAAATATTCCAATAAAGGTGAATTTGATTGGATGGCCCAACAATATTTGAACGTCATGTGATACCCTCAGAATAAATCATGGTGGGGATTTGTGGACTGCATGGCCCCAAATCCCTCAACTAACTCCAACCTATATTTTTATGATATGATCCTCAAAAACAAAAAATTAATAGGGTGGATAGGCCTATAAATTCCCCACCCCAGCATGAATGAAGTACTATGTACTTTTTGACATGAATAGAATTGTACTTGGAACCTTGCATGAGTATCAGAGCAGATTTCTTAAAGTGGTTTATCATGATAATAGGAAGTTTCCCATCAGGTAATATTTAGCGAGAAATCGGCGTGACCATCCATCATGAATAATAACTTTTTTGTGATCAGTCATAGATTGTGTAAAGGACTTATTGAGGGTCACACAAAGAATATCCCACATATTTTCTAAGACACACAAGACTTAAAATAATATATTATTGAAAAAATATATGGCGCACATAATAAAAGTTAGGATGAAAGACTATAGGATGTGAGAATTTAGAAAATAATATATAATCTAATCCTATTACGCATTGTATAAACCAAACAGGTCATGCGACCACACCAGGACATGTCACCCGGATCTAGAAACGATCCTTGGGTATACTATTTGGGTCATGTGAAGTACCTTGGATGTGTAAAATAATGTAACATGGAGCCCCTAGCCATTCATCACTAGTCTCTCAAAACTCATCAGGATCACTACCCAAACCATGTTGTGTCTTTTAGACATGCTGCTCGACTCATATGGAGACACAAAAACATGTTAGATGAGCCTCACTATAGCACTCACAAATTTCAAATGGATCTCATGATGCCTTTAGGGAATGATGTAAAGATATTTTTATGACCAATAGATTGGTCAACTAGGATCACGCATCACCCTCAAAACATTTCATATTGATTATCATGATTCCCTCAATGTGTGTTAGCAAATATTCTCAATGACACAAGGGCATGATAGTTGGATCTTATGACTCCCTATAAACATTTCATCTAGGTACATGCGATTTCTTCCAGGAAAAACAATCTGGGTCTTACGATGTCCCCTGGACAAGAAAGCCTTGATCATGTGAAAATCATCAGACATTCCATATATTTTAATCAACACCCTCTGGATAAGTCAAATATATTATTTATTTTTCTTTTTAATTGTTAGGAATACATACTCAAATATATGAAGAATACAACCAAGGGATGTCAAGATGAAAATCCAAACATGTGAGGTAGGCATATAGGCAAGGAGAGAAGGGAATCCCATGACTTGATAACCCCATCCATCATCGATGTGTAGGCCCAAATATAATGAGATACCTTAGTGTAATCCCCAATAAAGGAACTAGGGAAACAATTATTCCTTACATAACAAGGATACATAGGATTCCTTTTTAAATATTGAGATGCATATCAATCCATTAAAGGGATGTCCTAGTACAAAAGTCCCACATCCAGGAGTGATGAAAGAGATTATTTTCCCTCCCATATTTATCACAACGAGCATAAATCCCATTATATTAGGGAGTGATAATGATCATATCGTTCATCTGAAATGTAACTACTAGGATAAGAGAATCCTTAGCATGTAAGCCCCGCTCAATATAATAACATGAAATGTTTCGCATAAAGGAGAAACATCATTGCGTGATTCCTGACAAACTAAAATATGAGGAAATTGATTAATTCCTTAACTAGGATAAGTTGGTCTCTATTCTATGGAATAATCCCAATTTAAATTATAATTATTTATAGTGTATGTCTCACTATGACTCCAAAATTTAAACCACCAGAATC
This sequence comes from Viscum album, assembly GCA_963277665.1. Taxonomy (NCBI): domain Eukaryota; kingdom Viridiplantae; phylum Streptophyta; class Magnoliopsida; order Santalales; family Viscaceae; genus Viscum; species Viscum album. The sequence goes on along the minus strand of OY728133.1, from coordinate 934,749,302 downwards.
CAATAATTCATTTGGGATGACAATTCTACCTCATCCCTCATGGGATTGAGAAACCAATAGAACTACGATGACTATGATTATTTACAACACAAGGATACATAGAATGTCTCTCTATTACTCGAGGTCCATATTAAACATCCTAAGGAATTACAAGCACAAAACCCTTGTATCCATATGTAATTACTTTGATCACTTACAATCCCTTATTTCTCTCACCAAGCATAGGTCATGTGGGATTATTGATCCTCAATGAACACACCATTGGCATCATGAATCTCAACTGACTAGGAAATCTTAGTATAGAATCTCTGATGACTGTCAGGATATATGTATCCCACATATAATGTAATCTACCTTGGGGTCATTCTCAAGGTCATAAACAAACCATGATAACTATGATTCATTCTATAACCAGGGCACAATGGATTTATCCTTGGGGCTTGATATTGAATATCCAGTGCTCGAGTTCTTTCAGATTTTACCATTCCATATGATTCTAAACATCATAGGTTTAATGAACTATGTGGGTTTTGATTCCAATAATACATAGGATATATAGGATGCCTCATAACGGCTCAATCTCCTCTTTAGAATATTAACTACCTACCTCCGTGGAGGAAAATTCAGAAGATCTCAATTATAAAGAATCAACACATAAGTTGTAATTCATTACTGAGAAAAGATGAAGATCCTTAGATATGAACTTATGTAATCATTAATGAAACCCCCTTTTGTTTTCTTTGGTATATAAAATGTATTTAATCAATATTTTTTTTTAGTATAAATGATCCTATTTTTGGATTAATAAGATATTATCAAACATATATTTAATATATAAGAGATTTTTAGATTAGGAAATAATTCCTCCCAAAAGGATATGATGAACCTGACCTCTTATCCACCAGACCAATTTGTGTTCATAAGCATTATTGGGCCTGAAACCCTAATTGACCTCCTACCTTTGGAAACCAGGTTCGTACCTAGTTATAGATGAGGGAAATGTTGGGTGCTTCCAAAAATAATTATAATGGTGGAAAAGAATTGATTATTTTTCATGAAATAAACCCCTCAAAATCAACTATCAATCAAAACCAAATATACCTCTATGAAGACTTATTATCATAACTTCTCCATTTATTCAAAAAATGGTGAACCCAACATGAATATTTTGATAAAAAATGATTGGGTTATTATCTATTTGACTATTTCATTTGTCACACTATTGGAAAAAAATGGTGAACCTGATATGAATATCTCAATAAAATAAATTATGAGGTTATTATCCATTAAGAAATTTTCTTTTAACACTACACACAATCCAAAATAGTTAACTCGACCTGAATATATCTAATAAAAAATGATTGGTTTATCATGTGTCTGGCCACATTGTTGGAATATCAAACAAAGATGATAATCCTAATATAAATATTATAGATTTTACTTTATAAACAAGTTTCCTATAAAATATTTCCATCCTTTCATTGACAATTCTATACTGGAATAATGTCTAGATCGGGAAAAAAAGAAAAATTTCATTAACCATTCATATCTGATTGAGAACATCATGCATAGGATAATGAACCGACACGTGACCCTATTCTTTTTTGTCCACATGATTAAATATTATATTGTCATCAATAGAATCTTATTTACATATAATTTCATCGTCCCATGACCATTTTGGTAATTGAGTTGTGACTATAACTCTAACATGTCACAAAATGATCTCACATGCTCGGCATCTTCATCTTTTGGTGGAGAACGTGACAGTCCAAGAGAATCATCGATGTTATAAAATCTTATCCCATGAGACTTCCCATGAGGGTCTCCATGAACTAAAGCTAATGATACCACATCATCTAGGGAAGGCTACAGCTAAGCCAATAGGCCTCATTTACACAGTCAACTGGTTCATGAGCTTATCCTGATAGTGTGAAAAAATCACCATAAATATCTAATGATGGTGGTCCAGGGAGTCAAATATGATCCCACCTGATATTAGATCCATAATGGAGGTCCTGAGTAATCATTGTCCCAAACAACTTCATATATAATGGTTTCCAAAACATAAAATCCTTTATATAGATAGGTGCTCCAAACATCACAGTACACCACATATAGTTTTACCTCAACATTCAACAACACTCCACTAAGGTAAGTATATGAACCTAGGAACCATAACCTGTGTTATGATTGGATGGAGATGTGTATTTATGATAAAGAGGAGGCATACATTAACATATGGAGATATTTAGCAGCAAATAACCTCCCCATAATGTTTTGGCCCCTTAAAACATATAACTATAAAATCCCATAGAATATATAAAAGGATTGCATTCCTTATATAGAAAAAATATATGGGATACTCATCAAAGACTAAAGGCTAGTCACATACCTTATATTAGATTCTAAGGTAACCATCATACCCTTATGATTCTGTATTTTCACCTAAAATTGGATTCTATATCAATGGATCCGAATCCAAAAAAATCGTAGCACAAATGGAAGATCTACAAATCCAAATCACGAATCTTTACTTGAGGATTATGAAATTATGGAGAATTTCACTATGATGAAAGCATGGTATATAAGAACCCATAAAATACATCATCATATAATTTTATAACTTCCACCAAAATCAAGGGACTATGTAACTCTCAGCCCAGTTGGTCACAACAACAAAAATCATTCGCTTCACTAATGCCTTGACATCAAGAATGTAGGGAGATTATAGAATTCATACATTTGAACTCTTCCCCTTAGTAAAATATAATTGTGTTTTAGACACGAAATCTGACGTTGCAATCAACTATACAACTTCCCATAGAGAACTATTCCCATTATGAGATTCTATCACACCCATCTCCTACATGAGCAGTACTATGCTATATCAAATGTTATATAGTAGCAGATACCATAGTAACCGTCCATGAGTGAACCCCACCTACCTTGTTGCGGGAAAATCTACCACCAAATCCACATATCAAATCATTAATTTTTTATAGGATTAAGGAAAAATTGGTAGAATCTATGAAAAAACACAGTACCACTAGGAGGAGGGAATTTATACTTGAATCACCATCACAAGACTCATCATCCCCTGATAGGGTCTAAGGAAAATAAATAGTGATTCAAGATCAACCTCAACCAACTTGGTTGGGGGAATTTATATCACAATTTCCTTCCTAGGAGTCATAAAATCCCTAATAAGAACCCTTGTATGATCAAAAATAAGATCGATTAATGCTAATTACAACTCCCAATAACCCCAATCCCATAGGGATATGTGAATTTTCATCACCCTCATCACTAAAGAAATAACCAATATTCTCTATTTTGGGAGGTAATAATCGACGGTCAGAATCCCATATGTTCATCCAACCAAATGAAAAGCCTCGTTATTAAGGGTCTCTTCAGAAAAAAGGACAGGAACTCCCTTAATGCACTTTTCAGAGACCAAGACATAAGGAACATATAATGAAGGAAACAAAACCCCACCAAGGTTGCAATCCAAAATGACCTGATATGGATAAGGGTTTGAACAATGGACACTATGAATATAGTGTAGAATCCTCTTTCTGAATCAAATGTAATGGGATGAGAACTATTTCCCAATATACTTCTATCAATGTTGTCACTATGAACACAATAGATTTGAAGATCATGAAAAAAATTCCAAAGGGCTACAATAGAAAAAATATACTCAATGTTGAGGGTGATTTGGATGCACCATCTAAGGCTACACACACCGGTAACAAAATAAGAATCCAAAATACGGATCCTCCAATTATCTAGTTTCCACCGATCCTATAGAACACTAGCAAATAAAAAGAGAAAGCTATGGCTAAATCCCAATCACTACCAAGAAGAATTGATGTTCCTTCCATAGAGGACAATTTATCACAATATAAGAGTGAGATAGACACTCTTAGAAAACTCAATGAGGAGATATTTAGGGGAAATACTCCTAATGGGTATCATCTTCATGCTAAGGTGAATATTCAACCTTCTATAATAGCTAATATTCCAGAAAGTGTAGAATCTGATCATCAGAATAGATATGGATATAGGAAGCTGACATAAATAAACGAGGATTTTTAAAATGATCATTACTTCCGTACTTTCCACTAACAATATGTTCCTTTATATAGAAATCATTCAGTCTTAGGATGAATCAATAATCAGTGGGAGATGATGTGGGGCTAGCTCATCAACCCCCACCCTATCCCTGTAGATAGAGAGGCATCTCACACTGTGCCCCCATTGCAACATAACATCATAAATTCCATAGATACTATAATAAAATACATGGTAGGGTTATATAAACTTGTGTAGCTTGAGTGGAATCTATATCATACACGGGTGAATGAAAAAGGTTCTCCACCCAATTTCAAAAATCAAACCTTCTCTACCTTTGATGGTTTAGGAGACCACAAACATCATCTCACACACTCCTTACCCAAGTGTGGGCTGATGATGGTCCCTCAAGATCAACCCAATGAAAATATGAGGTTTTGTTTAGAGAAACTGATAGATCCAGTCTTTTATGGTTTCAATAGTCAACTAGAAAGACCTGTTATATGATGGGAAGCCCTCTGTTATCAATTCCATTATCAATTTACAAACATGCTCAAGAAAATTACAATAATAAACCTAAAAAACAAAAAACAGTGTAAAAATGAGATGTTCTATGACTTAATATCCATGTGGAATGTTTTAACCAATTAACTCATCACCCTCGTCTCAAAAGATCAACTGCTATAACTCTATGCCAAAAATCATCAGGTTGAAATGCACACTCCTCTAATCCTAATGATATATCCAGATATACTCCATGATTTCAATGAATTAAAAAAAATCACTAGGATTCCATTTAGTGAATTTGATCCAAATAACAACTCATGACCTTAGTATACTGTAAATGGTTTGATAAACATAAGCTACATCTATCACTCTCAATCAAGTATTAGTTCCCATCCAAGCTATTCGGAAGGGCCTAAACTACCCTGTACCTTTTTTTGAGCGGTGACAAACATAAAATTTATATTGGCTATAAGAGGAGATAAATTAGGGTCACCCAGGTTTTGAGGAATAGATGAATGAATCATAATCCTTCCAAAATGAACAATTCCACAGTTATTTCTTGTTAACAATGGAAAATAACCTATTGAGAGTACTGTAGACAACGAATCTGGATAATCTCAACCTCACCAACCATCCGGACTTCTAACCTTTTGATACAAGGCTGGGTTATAATATCCATGGATACATTGTATATTAAGATATCCTTAATGGAATGGTTGATTATGGGAAGGTGGAGTTAAATAAATCATCAGAATAGGTGGATTACATTATTGTTGCCCAGTCAAAAGAAGAGGGTGATTAGCATAATGTCCCAGATAAGCTTGAGTGGAAGTTAAAAAACTGGATGACTAAATTTTTTGTTGACCAAGCTCATGAAACCCTATGATCAAAGATTCATAGACAAAAAAAACTCCACCACCCCAAAATTTTTCTTTGTATAAGTCTCACAATGTGGGCATGGCCATTAGAATAAGGATACAATAGAAGTGTAGGATTCATATTTTCCTTCAATGCAAGCTCTGAATCTTGGAGATTTTATCCCTATAGAATTTGAAGTATGTAAACTACCCCAATTAATAGAACCCTAATCAGATGAAGAGATCATCTTTGGTTCTACCAATATAATAAACATTTTAGACCCATTATCTAATGATAAATAAGCCATAGAATATGAGTTTCCCTCAAATAATTGGGGAACATGATGCCACATTAGAATGAACTGAGGATACAGGGGATAACACAGGCATGGTGAGACCCACTATTTTAGTCAAATCCACATTTTTTACATATATACAGATGAGACTCAGGGGAAAGCACTCCAATAGGCTCAGAAAATGTTTGGTAGCATCCGAGAACCCTCCGACAGACATTCGCAATGAGATGTATTTCATGATTGCATAGCTAGGGTTCAATTATATAATAAACCTAGGAAAATGGGAAGGACATAAAAATCCATGCCACTGGTAGAAGATACTCCCACAACCTTTGCACAAGATTTAGTATTTTCAACCTCCCCTCATCTCCAGAGCTTCATATAAAGGAGAAACCCTACATCGAGAAGTGATGATCTATAGCACGAAAGTATGAAATTTAGAAATATCTGGAAATTTAACCAATCAAAATCTCAATCCAAGATACACCCCATATTTCAAAATAACCAAAGGAGGTACTTGTTTAAGCCCTCCAGAGCCCATAGGTGTTTGATATAGAAGAATCTACAACAGATGTTTACTGAATAGATACCATGATAGTAGAATGTTATGTCTTCATCTCATTCAATCACCAGGATTATGAAGAGTTCATTTAAGAACACATCATGCCCCTACATGTTTTGGTTAGAAAAAAATATGTTAACATACAAAAGGGTTTGATTGATGTTGGTATTGGGATCATCCTTATCCATGTTCAAACCCTCCAATGTTTTGGATATATCAAAGGGGACTTGTCTCCCATAATTTTGAACATTAAATGGTATTGTAAGAGTGAGAAAATACCCCTTGGTAATATCAAACTAAAAAATAATTTTGGGTACGTCACATATGATGATGAGTTTACGGTTATCAAGAAAGACACCACATACAATGTGTTTATCTGAAGGACCTTGATCTATATCCACATTATTGTAACGTAAATATTCTATCAATGTCTGATATACTTTACTGATGGAATGGTTGCACACTGTATGGTGATAATTCCCCCTTTGAGACTTCTAGAACCACATTTTATAAAAAAAAATTCTACAAAATTGAATTAAACAACTTATAGTAGATGATGATAAATATATTTTGGCCCCCAACATCTTGGGGACCACCCCTAAGAATCCATAGAGTATGCTCGATAGTGACTATGTACTACCTATAAATATACTTGTGCTGATAGACATGGTACCATTGGTCTAATCCCCTTATTTTCACAGTGAAAGGGTAAACAAATATGGGTTGGAATATACTTATAGTGACTCCGGAAGCATGGGATGATAATGTCTCTCCTTCTAGCCTATCTCAACCCAATAGTGACTGATAATCCCCCCTAATTATTAACATCAAATAAAAATGTATCCATTCAATTAGAAATGTAAGTAGATGAGGATGAGTTCAATAATTCCCATATCTCATTAGAGGAAGGAGTCTCCACCACTGTTGGTGAGATCTAGTTGGTGAATATGGGAACAGAAGAAGACTCGAAACATAAATTGATTACTTCCACCATTACCCTCAAAGAAACAGAGATTTATATTTCATTTTTGAAGCAACATCGATATGTGATTGATTTTTTACAATAAAAAAAATTCCCAAACAAAATCCAAATGTGGATACACTCTATCTCAGATTAATCGATAAGCATCGAGTTCCCATGTATACAACTAGAAGGTTTTACCCCTCTCATGACACCAATATAGATGTAGTAGTAGAAAACATAATCAAATAAAAATTTGTCAGAGTGGTGAAATACCCAATATGGCTCAATAACATTGTCCCTACCAAGAAATATAATGGGCATATCAGTGTCTACATCGATTTTCAAGACCTAAATTATCACTTCCCAGAAGAAAAAGTCTTATTTTTAATAACAAAACTCTTAATAGATGCAAAAAAACTGATTCTAATGCCTTTAATTCATACATGGGTATTCAGGGTACAATAAAATAAATATGGCTACTGAAGATTACGATTTCACTACCTTCAATGTACCTTGGGGGAACTTTTTGTATCATTTCATTCCGTTTGGGTTAAAGAACATTAGAACCACTTATCAAATCACCATGTATAAAATCATTAATCAATTATTGGGATGAAAATTTGAATATAATTTCTACAATATAGGGGTCAAATCCCAAAAGTGATATAATCACATCAGAGACCATAAAACAATATTCAAAAAGCTATGAACACATATAATGAAGATGAATCCATTGAAATGTGCCTCCATGGTAACATCAAGGGTGTTCCTTAGCTTTATGGTATACCACCATGGCATCTAGCTATACCTAGAGAAGACTATTTTTATTTTAGAAATATCACCCCAAGAAATATTAAATTACTAAGGGGGTCTAAGGGAACCTTTCATACATTAATAATTTCACTTCTAACATGACCAAAAAATATCTCACTTTGACTAGGTTAATAATGAATGGAATCATCTATCAATGAGATGATGACTGCAATGAATCCTCCAAAATCCTCATGAAGTATCTAATGAACCTACAAGTTCTGATGTCTTGGATGGAAGTGATGACACTGCTCTTTTATGTGGCCACCATGGAAAACTCACTAGGAACCCTCCTCACATGAAAAAATGGTGAAGGGTGTGAGAAAATTCTCAAAAAACTTTTCCAAATAATGCTAGGTATTGTTACCTGATACTCTGATGTCAAGAGTAACTTCCATGCTCACATATTCTATATGAAAAAGAGGAGGCATTTCATGAAACACAAAAAAAGTGTATTTATCCACTCATTTTGATCCACTATTGTACATACTATTAAATATTGCATTGACAATGTTCTTGGCAAAATTGGTGGTCATTCTAATCAATAGATCATTCCTTTCATATCAAAGAAATCATTGAAAGTGAATTCACTAGCTGATTTCCTCACAGTACATTCTACCCTATACAATACAATTGTTGGTATCGATATTCCAAATGGGGAGGTTTTAATTTCCCATGAAACTCCCTAGGCATGGGAGATTTATTTTTATGAAACTTTAAAATTCCTATTAGAGAAAGGATGGATAAACCGATACTCAACCAGGTTAGCATAGGGATTGTATTTTCTCTCTAGAATAAATAGTTTTTCTCTACTCTTCACTCTATCAAAAGGCTTCATAAATTATATGTTGGAATACCAAGATCTCATCACTAGATTGAAACTACCCCCACAACTACAAATAGCCTACTTGAATATCAAAGGAAACTCAGAAATATAGATAATGTAGATCAGTGGAGAATATTCGATCAAAATTAAGGAACATCCCCCACTCACTGAGTACATAATGGGATTGTTGATAGAGTTACCTTTTGATCCCACAATTCAACATGTTCTCTGATCACATAATTATCATGTTTATGCATGGTCTAATTCTTCCATAACCCTAGAATACCATGATCAAGAGAAATTAATCATATTTATCATCCACCAAAAAAATTGAATCATAAATTGTCATCAAATATTTTGGAAAAATCAATATGGTTGACATCACCCCAAATATTGATGACCCAATATCCATAACTGGAAGGATGCACCCCATCATTGGTTATCTCTAAAACAGATTTCTCCCAACATTCCAAGATAAAAGGGATCATATTTGGCGCCATACTATGAACATACCCAGTGGATTGGTATAAATTAATTGAAGGCCCTCTGTAATCATGGATTCACTGGAATCCACCTTATATTAATAGAAAAAGGGAATTTTTTTATTATCTTGGAAAAAGTCCATGTGGTCTCCTATGATTCTTATCAGTCTAGGAAACAGTTCTCCAATCAAAGAAAGAGAATGGGATAATACTGCAAAATGATGATATAGGACTATGTAGAATTCACCTTGAAATTTCATGCATGTTATATCCATTTAAAATTCATCCATCAGCCCCCAGAATTTCTATATACATCAAAATATTCCTAGCCTTTTCTATTTTAGGAATATATGTTGTGGGGCCATATCCCCTATCCATAGATATGTAGTTCCATTACATCCTTAATTCTACTGAATTATTTTCTGAATGGGATGAGGCAATACCCCTCAAACAAGTAGGGATAAAGAACACTGTCAACTATATAATGTCCCATATCATCACTAGATTGGGATTCCCTCAAACATTATTAAGGGACAACAACACTAACTTCTATTCTACAAAGATAAAGAAACTATATCTGGAGTACAATATTGAGTCCAATCACTCATATCACTATAATGATGTATAAAATGGAGATATAGAGGCCTTTAGGGAGAATATATCAAATATAATCTAGAAGATAGTGATTATGACATCTCACCTTTTTCTTACATATCATCACATATCATTTTACAAATAGTTTATATTTTAAAGTTTAGTGTCGTGGAAATTAGGTACATATTACATGAAATCATAAATAAATTATTATATTACACTTTAATGATTACATTATAGGTTCATTTTAAGTACAATTATTGTATCTCATAACTTGGTGACATACATCAAAGAACAGGGTGAGCATAAATCCCAGCAATGGAAAAATAAAAACAAACAGATAACAAGTGAGAAATAAGCATATAACAAAGAATAATTATATGAGAAATAGGCTTACCTCAAAAGGAATAACATAAACCCTAAAAAGGAGATGTAGCTTCAACATTTAAATGAGATATTCATAAACACATCAACAAGATTTATTACCATGATATCATAAAAATTACTGTTGTTATTTACTAAGGTATTGTAAAACATGTCATCTCTAGAGATTAAATTATTTTCCCAATTCATTAAAGCGCTATTAACTCGAAAACTTAATATGAAATTATATACATGTGATCCAAATCAATCATCATAAATCACTTAATAAATAACCCATTTAGAATAAAAGATATGGGTTACAAATCAAAATCATGGATTTTTAAAAAGTTCTTAAAAACAATATCCTTTTGGCATTTTAAACCGATGGAAAAGGAAGGAGGGATTTATGTAAGTTTATCCTATAATTAATATATATATATTATGTATATTTTAGTACCTATGAGAAATATAGGGGTTTTGATATTAATAAATAAAATATAATAATTTCCTGGTAAAAAGAGAGAAAATTTGATATGAAAAGCTGGTAGCATAATGGGTATGAAACATTGTTTCAGAAACCATTAAAAAGAGAGAGGAAAATAGTCTCCCATTAATAAATGACTCTTAAAAAAGTAAAGGGATAGAATAAAATGGACATAATAACATGGAATTAAAATTTTAAATAAATACCACATAAAAAGGAAACATGAAAGGAATGATAAGATGAGAGTTCCCTTATGAATTTTCAGTAGACTAATAACGTCACTTAATAATTAATAAAATGTGTAGATGAGAGATAAATGGGTCTCCATTAATTTATAAATTATATATAAAGTAATGGAAGTATTTAATAACATATACCAACATTAGAAAATATAAATTAAAAAGGCATAACGTAAAAGGGGCGATTGCATAGATAAGGGTGGTAGATTACCTTAACTTGAAGAGTGACTTCTAAAATTCAAAGATCAGTATCATGGGGGCTTGAGGAAACACTGGGAGGACTCTTTAAGAGGTAATAATATCATATATTCGAGTATTGTGGATTGGTATTGTAATATAATGCAGTAAATTAATACTATTTCATTAAAATAATCACTATTCACAATAAAATGATTATTAATTATAATTATATCATTTCTAGAAAGTACAATTTGGGTATGAAAAGTCAATTTATCAAATTTGTCTCAATTAAATTTATCTTTTGTTAAACAAAACTTTTCTTAACTCTATATATCCCATTGTTGTTCATATTTTTTCTAATTTAAATTTATCCATGATGTGTGATGATATTTAGAAATAAAAAGTAATTATATGTTCTTCAATTGTAAACCATAATAAAAAGTTTTTAAGGGAAAAGAGATCTATAAATAAAAGAATTATTTTTTCAGGTAGTTATATTAAACCCCCTTAATGAAATTAAATCCATTAAGTTTTATATTGTGAGAAACTTTTTAAAAAATAATAATATTAAAATTATAAATTAATTTTATTTCATAAAAAATTAGTCTTAAAAAATATTATTCTTTAACAATAATTACATTTTTGATAAATACTTCATAATGGTTCATAAAAAAAGAGTGATTAATCAAACATATCCCACGGGAGTGTCAAACCAAGAGTGTATAAATGCCTATTTTCATGCAATAGTTCCCATTCGAGTCTGTCTCAAAGTGGTGTTTTAGAGTTTTACCCCTAAATACACTTGGTCCAGAGCCACATCAACTGGTTTGTATATAGAGAGGGATTTATTTGTTTTGAAACCACTTATTTAATATTTCACAAAAATACCAGGAAATATTCCTATATTTAAATGTATCTCTATGGTTATTTCTAAAATTTTAAAATACTAATTACCACAAATAACTAAAATTTCTTTTGACACTAACTATGGAATCTTTCTTTTTTACTATATAACTTTAAATATAATTTTAAAAATAGATGATCTTTTAAGGATTATTGTCTTGGAAATTAGTCACATATGACGTGAAAAAAAAATCTTTTATTTCACATGAAAGGATTAATCATAGTTTCATCCTATGTATAATGACCACATCTCATATCTTGGGTATATACAACAAATAAAGTAGTGAGGATAAATCCCAACAAGGCAAAAAGAGAAAGAAACATTTAACATTTCAGCGAGAAGCATATAACCAAGAATGATCATATGTAAAAAAGGAAACCCATACAATAAAGAACATAAATCATAAAATGGAGTTGTGGAAACGACATTTAAATGATACATTAATAAACATATAACCAAGGTCCTTACCCAAGGTGTCATAAAATTTACCATAATTATTCACCAATGTATCGTAAAACATTTCATCTAGAGAGATTAATTTTTTTTACTGAATTAATTGGAGAGATATCAGGGAACATAATTAATATTCCTTTATTCTCATTTTATCAACATATATCATCAGAAAACATATAATAAATAACTCATGTACAATAAAATAAATTAGTTTTATATCAAAATCATGGTGTTTCAAAAAGTACGAAAAAACAAGATCATTTTGTCATTTTAAACCCACAGTAATAGAAGGAGGGTTACATGGTTGTTAATTCTAGATGTAAAATATAATATTTTGAAATATTTGTTGATACCCATTATGAAGTTATATTTTTGGGTGTTCAAAAAAAATAAAAGAATTTCTTGATAAAAATAGAGAAATATTGAGATGAAAAAACGACAGCATAACGAGTATGAAACTTTGTCATATAAAACATTAAAAAGTGAGGGAAAAAGGGAATGCCATTCATTTATTACTATGAATACATTAAAGGGATAAAATAAATGGTCATAACATAATTTTATTGAAATTTTAAATACATAACACATAAAAAAATTTGGAATGGAAAGTGAATTTGAGATTTCCCTTACGAGTTTTCAGCAGCATAAAAACATTACATAAAAATTCATAAAATGTGTTGATGATAGAAAAATGGGTATATAATAACTTATAAATAATATTTAATGTAAGTGGAATATTTAATGACATATCAAAACCTATGAAAATAGAAATTAATAAGGCACACCGTAAAAGGAGTGCTTGAAAAGAGAAGGGTGGTTGATTCCCTTACAATGATGAGCGACTTCTAAAACTCGATGATCGGGACCTTGGGGGATTGAGGACACCTTGGGAGGTAATAATATCAGATATTATTGGATAGTTATTTTAAAGTTAAATATAATGGATGAATGGGTGGTTATTTATAGAAAATTTGAGAGAGTTGTTTTATTAATTTCTGAGGACAGCCTAGTAGTTGTCTTTGAAAAACCATGTGCTTTTTCCTAGTATTTTTCCATGGTATATTCCACAAGGGAAACCTATTGATTAAAAGTAAAAAATAATAGTTGACCATCATTTTAAATTAATAATTACATAAATATGAAATATCGATGATGTCATTAAACTTACAAAAAAACTCAATCTGTATTTTTACTATTCACGAAAAGCTCGGGTATTTTATAAAATTCTCTTAAATTAACCTGAACAAAATATATATTTTATTAATTAAAAAATTAAATATATTTTATCATAATAAATCCCTAAATATTATCAATTAAACTTTTATCTATAAAAATAATAATTTATAAAACATTATAACGGAAAAATGCAAAGTAATATTGCATAGTAAAATATATAAAAAATGAAAAAATAAATTATTTTATCATTTATTAATAATTTTTTTATTCAATATTTAATTTACATATACAATATTAATAATTCTATAGTTTATTATAAAAACTATTTAAATGAAAAACAATACTTTTCATTATTCATCAAAAATTCGATGCTTCCTAGAAAAATACAAAAAATTTACCCTATATTATTTTTGATATGAAATATTAAAAAATGATGTTTCATTTGCCATAATAATTATCTAAGTATGAAAAAAATAACTTTTAAAGATAAAAATTCCTAGTTATTAAAAATAATATAAAATAAAAAATTCATAGTTAAATTTTGGAAACTTAAAAAAATTATATTATCATTTATATTTTAAAAGGGGTTTTAATAATATTACATAATTAAAATAGTCATTATTAATAATACCTTAATTTATTTTAATAATTATATCAATTATAGAAAGTAAAATTTCAGCTCGAAAAGTCAATTTATCCAATTTTTCTCAATTAAACTGAAAGTTTGTTAAAAAAATTCTTAACTGTGTATATCCCATTATTATTAATAGTTATAATAATCAAAATTTATGTATGATTTATGGAGCTGTCATGAAATAAATTATAAATCAATGTTCTTCTATTGAAACTAGGAGGAAATAGATCTATCAATAAAAGAAGTACATTTTTCAGGTGTTACAGTGAGAAAGGAGAAGATTTCATAGCCAGAAAAACTCTTCCATGTTTTATGGTCCTACCATACCACGACGCGTACTGATACACAAGAAACAACATATCCATTGGTGTATGGGATTGAGGTATATTTACAAAAATAATTCCATCTACCTTCACTCCAAATATCCATTTATAGAAAACTCTCAGACGATGAGAAATTGCAAAGTGGCTGGATGAGTTAGAGCAGGTCAATGAGAATAGGTTTCATACATTGAACAACCTTGAGGTCCATCAGAATAAAAACACATAAGCCTTTAATAAGAACGTTTTACTCTATTTATTACTCTCACAAGAACTGGTGTTAGTTCTTGGGACCCCAATATATACTGGAAGAGAATCATTTGAAGATGTTACCCTAATGGGAAGGGATTTATATCATACATAAGGTATATCACATAATATTTTACTCATTGGGCACAATGGATGTGGAGTGTTTCACCCCCACCAATGTGGAATTTCTCAAGAAATAATTTTCACATAGTAATAAAGTGTAATTTATGGGTGGAATTATTTTAAACCACAAAACATCTTACATCCTGACCACATGATTTTATGATATATAGAGTCATCCTTACTACTTGATGACAAAATTTACAGAGTCATCCTTGAAGCAAGACATCAAAATGAATAGTATATCAAGTCCTAGAAAAAATTAAATTAACCTACATAACATCTCAAATCCTCAACACATGACATTAAACATAATTGTTTATGCCCTCCCTATATGACATTAAACTTCCCAAGAAGCACTATCTCACTAATGACTCACCGTACACAATCCAAATCTGTTCGAAGGAAGGATGAAATTCCATCATCACTGTGTGAGAGTTAGTTCCGCATACATATTATCTTTATCCAATAACTATTTTTGGATCGATTCCAACCATCATTGGATACATAGATACATCAGAAGCTATAATCTTTAGCCTAAGAGCAACATTCGTACTGCTTTACATCGATTCTTTTTTTTCTTACTGCATGATATAAGCTGTATGGTTGATGTCATTACTACAAAACACTAAACTGAATGGTTTCAATAACTATATATGCCTTAATTTTCATTTAATTGAGATATTTTTTGATTCCATGATTCTATATCTTGGACCAACTTCCAAAATATACAAAATACCTCTTTCTTATCCTTAATCACCTCTGCATGGTGAGAGGGACACTTACTATTCCTCATTTCTCACACTAAGCATAACTCACATGATCGTGGGAATTTCATTAAGGTATTCCCCTTAGTATCGTTTCTTAATAGTAAATTAAATTCTCATCATGGTCTTAAATTCAAGCACCTAAAAGGAATACAATGTGTCCTCACCACATGACATTAAACTACACGGTTGATGTCCTTTGTATGACCTAAAATTGTGCATTCCTGTAAACCTCACTCAAGAGGATCACTATGGTTGGTGATTTGTCTCCTACCTCACCAGAAATTTAGATCTATATATGTATTGATTCATATTATTGTAGGATATCTACTGAGGATTAGATTTATATCCATGGTTCTTAACACTCTACCCCTTTTCACACAAAGAAGCCAACATCAATGCTTCGGGATGTTAAACTACATAGTTCCTCATGAACTATGCGTGACATGATTCTTATAATTACAAGATATGTAGTGATTCTTGAAATCTATAATCACAGGCCCAGCTAAAAAATAAATGGAAATAATGCACACCTTTATATAAGGATAATACCTATGTAGAGTGTTTCACATTCATTAACTACATGTGGCTTGAGTCCTTTAATCAAAGGATATGTAGTGACCCAAAAATCATCGATACATGGTCTAGATACAACAACTAATGAAATAAATTCACCCCAACTACATAGGTGCTTATCCAAAAAAATCTTATTTTTCCAGTGTTCAAGTAATATCTACAAGTGACCTACTTATGTATGTGTTATATTGTGCACAATTTTTCACATCAGTTCCAACAATATTATTAATGATAAAAAAAATCACAGAAAGCATCATTTCCACATTATCTGAAACATCACAAAGAAAAATATTTCCCAACTACAAGATGAAAAATTTGTAGACCATCACCCACTATTCATCCTTTTTCAATGTACCATGAGCACCTTTCCCTAGTCAGCTAGACTATAGGATATATCCATCATATTTTATGTAAATAAATCAGTAAATAAAACATCATGAATCAAGTGCCTTGGGTGTCCAAAAACCTTATATAGCCCTAAAATAATATATCATGCCTCAAGGAACCCTTTGTTTTATAATGCATGTATGCCTATGGATCTTTCATATTTTCCTATAGTTGTCATGAAAATGTGTCACTCTGCAAATAGGACCTTCTGATCCATATGAGCCCTAACATCACCATGAAAGAACTCAAACACCTTAGTGTGTTATAAACTACACCTGGTATGATGGTATAATATCAATACTCATGAATTGATAACATCAATCATGATTTAAAATATTTTTATCTCTCACTCATAAGGATGATGGGGTACTCTTGACCATGGGTATCCTAATTAGGATATTTTGTATTATCCCCCATATTAGGACTATATTTATTATGACCTTAAACTAAATAAACTTTGGTCAAAGCAGTACAATCTTAAAATATAGCTATAATGATCCAAATCTAGACACCTTAAACTACTATAAAAAGGGAACAAAACTTATCTAGTTGAAATCCCACAAAGGTAGTCCTAAGATAATGTTAAGTATTTTTTTTCTAAACAACTCATATCCATATTTTATGAAAAAATAGGCTACAATAAATTAAGGCACAAATAACCTAGGGATTAAACTATAACCCTAGTAAAATCCATGTTGTCCTCGCTGGTCTCACTAATTAGAGGAAAAGTTATAGTTATGAATTTTTAATTCTCTTCACTGCGAGAAAATGTCCACCATATGGTGAAACCACATTTAGGTTTCTCGAACCCTTCATTGATATTTCACATTACACAACTCACACCTCATGATTTGGGAACCTAATATTTCTTTAAACATACCATAGCCCTTGGTAAAGATACACTACTTTAAGGGACCATTTTAATGACTATTGAGGTATGCCTCGAGCTTCTACATATAAACCTATGGTTGTCAACAAAATGTGCCTCAATGAAAAAATCTGTTTTTGATCATTGGTATACCTAACAACGCTGTGGAATAACTCATTCAATCAGTGTGATTTGGTCCATTCCATGTATAATGGCCCCATATCATCCTCCTAACTTGAGAACTTTGGACCATTATTTACAATTCTTTTATGAAACTATTAAAGTATATTTTAAATCATTGACATTACATTGCAATGTTTTACACCCTTTAGCAATTAAATAATACAACACTGTATTCAGAAAGAATTCATTACACAAACCTCATTATTCAAAAATCATGGTGTTGGTCTTAAGAATTGCAATTTAAAGCGTCAAATTTCCCTAGGGTGTCTGGACACATCTTGGATAGCTTTATTCCCACAACCAAGATCCTTTTATAGAGATTTTATTCCACAAAAAAAATCATTCATAGCCTTCATAAAGGATTCAAGATTATCTTTTCTTAACCATTCTTCCAACGCATAAGGGCCTGGACCTACCAACAAAAGGCACATACTCCTTGAATGAAAGGAACATCAAATATTTAGAGACTTGAAAACAATGTGGAGGAATATTTTATATTAAAATGGTATGGGTCATCCCCAATATATCTTCCCCATCCCATATTCATAAATTTAATGATTTGGGTTAGGACTTATATCACCCATATTTCAACTATCCAGCTAGACCTATCTTCCCTTGTATTTCATTCACATCCAATATTATCCCTATAAACCATCTATGGCCCTTGTAAAAGAGTGGAGACACATATTTTTTGAAATGATACCAATGAAAAATGTCCATGACACACCAACCATAGGCATATCCTCCTTGAATAAAAGAAGATCCAATCCTCATGATCCTCAACAACACCATGGTATAACCTAAGACAACAATGTGATTTTGGTCATTCCTAGAATTACTAAACCATATTCAGTGATAATAGATCTGATCTATGATAAAAGAGCCTAAAATAAAGTGATAGAAGGTACCAGTTAAAATACCCTAAACTACAATGATAGAAGATTCATGCTAAAATATCCTAAAATACAGAGATAGAACGTCCAAGCTAAAATGACCTAAAATATAACAAAAAATGGTCCAACATAAAATTTCCTAAACTACTACAATAAAATGATTGAGATAAAATTCCACAAATTAAACTGATATAAGGTTAGAATTAAAATACCCTAAACTACAGTGATAGAAGTTCCAAGTAAAAAGACACTAATAAATAGTGACAGAATGTATGAGATGAAAGGCCCTAAACTATAGTTATAGAATGTAACACCCCCAGTTTCATGGAATGTTTTTGAATGAATTAATTTTAATTTATGTATTTAATTAATATAAGTAAAATATTTATTTGACCTAGAACAAATGTTTTTTTGCTACACACAACACTGACATGGAGTTCTCTATAGACAATACAAAGTTATTACAAAATATCATTTTATTATTATACTTATTTAAATGAGATAATTATAACTGAGAAGTTTAAATTAGTAATATGAATTTTAAAAAATAATTTAGTACATTATTTCTAATCATTTTAAATAAATAAATTATATTTTTAATGAAGTATATAATTTTTGGTAAAGACCTATATGTTTAAAAATAATATTTTCGTAAAGAAGATGCTTTCTATGTTCTTATACGAAAAATAATAAAATTAATTTTAGAAAATAAAAGAAGTTGAATTTAATAAAATTAATTAAAATTTTTATTTTATTATTTTGAAAATATGTTAGGGGTAACTTTTTGGATATTTCTAAGAAACAACATTTCTGGGTCAATGGTAAAAAATTACTTTAGTTTAATTAAAAATAGCAATTTTTTAAATGGTGATTAGTGTAAAATTATATTTTAAAATGATTTTTAAAGTCACATTAGATAAATTATGAATACATTAATCAGATTTAGTTTATTTTACCCATTTTTTGTTGAAATTAGTTATAAAAACATAGTGATATTTTGAATGTTTTATACTTTAATATCTTGCTTTCCCACAACGTTTGCGGGATTAATGTTAAAAACTAATTTACACAATTCTATGATTTGAATTTTGAAAAATGGAAATACATGGTTGTAATTTTTGTGAAATTTTTAGTCTAATAATATCAAAATAATTTTTTTCCAAAAATTTTAGTGAAAGTGATTGAAATTAATCATAGTGATTAAGGTAAGATTAATCTAAATTAAGTACTAAACCATAATCATACGGATAAAAATGACATTTAAACTTGTTCAAAATCCAAAGGATTTAAATAGTTCGAACATATACCCTCTATTTTATAATTTAATGGGTTATTGGGATATTATTAAATGGAAGGGCCCGATATAAAATGTTAAGTAAGGAAAAAAGTCAAAATGGGAACTTTCCTTATCTTTAACATTTATAAAACTTCGACATATGTATAAAACATCAAATTTTAGGCTATACATATCCTATTTATTTCTAAATTGTTCATTTATATCAAAATAATTTATCAATAATTTTTTAGAGATGATTGATTTAAAATTATTTTGAAACACCAACATAGTGACTATTTAGATAATATTTAACTAAATCAAATTATACAATACATGTTAAAAGTGAAGTGAATTGATTAAATTATAGACTGTAATTTTTTTAAAGATTAATATAAAATTTTAATCATATATAAACTTAATTATTTCAATTTAAATATAATTTTTATATTATAATTTCCTAATTAAATAAATAATTTCAAAATTGACATTATTAATATTTTACAATAAATGATATTTTATTAAAAGATTTAAAATTAATAAAAATAATATATTATGAATTCTTGTAAGGGTTAAAAAATTAAATATTTTCAATTAATGTACCAATTTATCTTTTATAATTAACATTTTGACCAATTGATTTTAAAGACATTGTTAGCAGGGTACGTGTTTAAGTAGTTTTTTGCATGTCACATGTGCTTGTTTTAAAAATCAATTCACAAAAAACATGATATTATTATTCTATAAATCAGGTATAACATTTATAATTTAGTGGATTTATATTATATAATAAATCTTACTTTAGTTTATTCTTAATTGTAAAAATAATTAGGTTACAAAAATATATGCTTTAATAAAAACTAAAATAATATAATTATGGAATCTTAGAAGTCAAGGATCCAAATTATTAAAATAAACCTATTTTGGTTTGGTGTGCATTTGGTTCAAGGATATATTCACATTACTAAATTATGTTTCAGTTTTAGAGGGACATTATCTAAATTAGACCTCCCATTATTGAATATCTTTTGGTATTTACAAGAGTGACACTCCCCCTCCACTATAAAAAGGCATGAAGTCAACCCATTCTTCACACCTCTAAAATCACATAGGTTCTGAAAGATATACACAAATATACTCCAAAAAACTCTCCCTTATTACTTTAATCTTCCTTTTGGGAATAAATCCTTCCATGGAATATCTTTGGTGCAAATGAAAATGATTTACCCAATTAAGAGGTAACACCCTCCCCCAAAATCATTTCATTTATATTGTTTATCCACACCATTATGTATCATAATTCCATGATTGTATAAAAAATACAGTATCACAAATATAATATGATGTTTTTATGAAAATATTTAGACCTATACTTATGCAAACTTTCATATAATGGGTAATGAACATACTGTTTATGTTTATGATGAACTACCACCTCACGAAATGATAATTGTTCATTTTTTCTTTACTACATATAATGTTTGAAATTATGATGGTAAATATGTGTAAATATTTTATATATTATATTTAATATTTATTTAATATTTTTTAACCCTATTACATCACATTTTATTATACTTCCCATTTAATTTAAATACGATAATTTTGTTTTGGGAAGTGTGGACTACTGCTCCCTCATTGCAATGTGATTCGTTCACACACTACATGGACTATATTAAGGATGTGTTTAGTGGAATTATATGATATATATGATATAATAATTATAATGGAATAATATATATATATATATATATATATATATAAGTATACATATATTTCATTTATTTTATTTCTTTCCACACGACAATTAAATTGAAAAAACGTTCATGCATACATACGACCTACCGCCTCCATGAACATTGTATTACATTTGATTATTCTATATTATATATATTATTATAATAAATATATACTGAATATAAATTGTATTAATATAATTATTTACACTAGGAAAGTCATGATATAATTTTAAGGACCCAATATATAAAAAATTAAGACACATGTGAAAAACAAATCAGATATTAACTGAAGTGAAACCTCAACATATAATTGATAATAGGTGGGTAATATAAGGTCATAATAAAACCATATATGGTATTGAATATAATAATTTCATTATTTATAATATGTATTAAAAATTTACATTAATTATAAAATTGTATTGTATGAGTACGAAGATAGTCAAGAAACTATGTAATAGAATTTCATCTCACTTTTTATATCTATTAGATACATGACATTTATACCACTATTTTCTTTTTCATTGTGTATATACTGAACATTACTGTATAATGTGGTTATTATTATAAAATTTATATTGAATTTACAGATCAACTATGTACTATTTCTTCATGGGATTTATGTTTCAAGAGTTACCAAATTGGTTTGATATTATTGTGTCAATGTATCTTGTTTGAGACACATGTTCTTTTTTTAACCTTCATTATTTCCTGAGGTGTATTGAAAATAGTATATAAAAAATTATCTTCATGATATTTTAATCATAATTTAATTAAATGTTATCACATGGAGAGTATGATCCCACATTACCATGTGATAATGGTTAATTGAAATAATCCCATCATTTATCGAGTTTGTTTATGATTATGCTTCCACTAATGAAATATTATGATCCATATCTCAAGAACAATCATGATTTTTATTATACTATATTTACTCAACATATATCCATGTATTTGAAAAATTATACGCTATTATTTACATCAGATAATAAATAAATTCTTTTAACAAATGTATGACCATATTTTTCTTTTCGATTAGAAATATATTTTATTTCAAAAAAAATGTTTTAAAAAAATATATTTTTTCAAGATTTGTTTATAAGGTTTCAAAGAAAAATATTTTGAAAATGATTTCAAGTAATATTTCAATGATTTTAATGAGTTTTCAATGAAAATGGTTTTGAATATTTTTTCATGATTATTTTTTATTTTTTCAAGGAAAATGGTCTTTAAATTTTTTTTATATCCTTTTATAAGTTTTCAAGGAAAATTGTTTTCAAAATGTTTTCAATTTTATTTTCTGTTTTTTCAAAGAAAATAGTTTAAATTTTTTTTCAAGACTCTTTTATATGTTTTAAAAAAAGGATTCCAAAAGGTTTTCAAATATTTCATTAAAAGATTTCATGTTTACTTTTAGAAAAATGGTTTTCAAAAGTTTTATATGTTTTTAGAGATTATTTTTCAAACAAGATAGGATATTTCACTCAAGAATTATTTTATAAATATATTTTAATGTTATTTTCCATATAATATGACATCTGATGATGTTACTCATTCTCTACTATTAATTTATTAAATGGTTCCATTCATAATCGTTCATTAATGGTTTATAATTTGATGAAATGATGTTTATGAAACTATTTTATCTTAAAAAATTATATGATTTTGAAACCCACTTCTTTTCATGAGTTACGTTGATGATGAAATAATTATGAAACCTATCTTTTCTCATAGGTTATGATATGATTACATGTTTATAATACCAATTTCATTTCTCAGGTTATGTTATGATTATTTATGATAAAATGAAACATGTATTTATAATTTAATTATGATATGGGATGGACCTATACCACCCTCCAATTCATTGGTTAAGGATTCATATCTCTTGAGATATACATGGATGGAATGAGAAATGATCTTTGTTTAGTATTATAGGGATAATATGAGGAGTGAAATCAGTTTAGTAATACATTATTGGAATGGGGTGAGAACTCAGTTTAGTAAAGGAATTTTTCCAGTAATATGTCCTCAAAAGAAATGCCTTTACTACTATGTAAATCATTATATATGATTATGTATCTTCCACAATTCCATGTATTATTTCTATTTTATTCTTTCTTGTATTATGTTCATTATTTTCTGATGATTCATATCTTATGAAATTCCATGATTTATGAAAATATTCATGTTTTTGATCTATGGTGTCAATGGAACGATCTTGTATTTTCAAGATCTGTTCGCATACACTTATGATCAGGATTATGCTTACATATCTCCCTTGTTTATTCTTAATAACAATCTAAGATCACCCCTTTTTATATTTCCATCCCTGGAGTTTTGAAGATACATATTATGTTCTATATGTCTATGAAGGGTTCTAGTCAAGAAGAACCTAGTGGTAGATGATGTAGCTCATTTATGTACTGATGTTTATGTTTCCTTGTTTCCCAAGGTAATAGACTAGTACGGTCTTTGGGCGTCTTCTTGTAATTTTTTTAAGTATTCCACAAAATTTATGTATTGTTAAAATATGAAATGTTAGGGTCTTTATAGTTAGTTTCATAGAAAATCTTTAGTTATCCTTCAGAAGTTAGGATGAGAATACCTTTATGGGAAACGTAAGGACATGTCCAAGGATAAGCCTAGTTATAATAAAAAGTATTTGAAAATTTCCTGGAATTTGTTGTAAAAGATAGAGTGAGTAGTTCACAGAAATAAATACCCATATAGATTATACAACTGTATGTGGATATAAAAAAGATGTACCTAGAGGTAAAAACTCCCATAAGTTGTTTTAGGCCTAACTTTAGGTAATATAGTACACGACAATGGTCCTTACTGCCCACCAGGTTAGACACTCTGAATGGATATTCATTGGGAATTCAAAAACACTTTATGTACCATAATAAATGATTTAAGTAGGGGATGAAAATAAATAACCTAGTATAAACCTAATATTTCATAGATTAAATAAGTAGTATTGATGATTTGGGCACTATATAAGTAATATTTCATGAATATTTGATATCCCAATGTGATAAATGTTTCATACAATTTTCCTTCAATTTTATGTCAATAAAAAGAACTGAAGGAAATATGTTTAACATTTAATGTTTCATATGTGGAAGGAATGGGAATTATGAGAATCTATTTCCCATGTGGAAATCTAATAAATAGAATCATGAAGTAGGTATGAGTATTGGTTATACTTCTGATGATAAAGAGATAACCAACAACTTGTGAAAGGTATGTGACATTATTTGAATACTGTTTACTTAAGAAGAATGAATAGATTATATTTAAGGAGACTTAAAACATGATTCACATTTAATATTCTAGTAAAGAGGAATTATGAAATATGTTGATGAATAATAAGTAATGGTTTAATAATAAAAATTAATGAATAAATTATTTATGTTTTACAATTCAAAGATTATGTAATATGAATCATGAAATATATTAGTATTTCCCATTATGTTTTCATTAAGGTTTGAAAATTACATGTTGAATGGTGATAAATACATAGAAATAAAATATCATGGAAATGTGATATTTTGATTAAGGGATGGTAACACTTAATTAATGCCTAATTTTGAGATTACGATGTTTGGATAAAGATATACTGGAGTTGAATAAGTAAATTGGATATTGAAAATTACCCAGGTACTGATTATTGAAAAAGTGTTCTATGTCATCAAGGATGATGCTTTAAACTTATTTTATTTAAAGAATATATACAGTAATCAATGAAATTATATAGCATGCACATTTTCTAAAAGGATTTATGGTCATTATTGGAATATGAGGAGAGTGTTTTCACATGTTTGGAATATGAAAACCATGTTGTACACTATGATATATGGAAGTCAATGCTAAGCCTATTTCATGAATTTCATTTTGAATGATTTGAATTAACATATTTAATAAGGGTTACAAGGTTAACTCTTTATTAAACTTTTATGTTAAACATCAGATGAAGTCATCAAGGTCTAATTATCATCTCTTCATATGTGAATTTATATATGTTAGATAGATTTTTTAAACTAAATTGTGTTGATGATAACTAATGGAATGTCATATCATGGGTCTCATGGTCTATTAATACTTTAGGAATGAAAAATTTACCTTCCATTTTAGAGAAAGAGGTGAAGTGGATCAACTAACATTAAAGTGTGATGTTGTCCTGAAAACATACAACTATATATTTTCATGAAAATTATTCAAATTTAGGAAAAAAGATCTTCAAGCTAAATATGTTTCCTAGTACCTAATCTTATGATGAGTTATAATTTCTCTTAGTTTATCATATATTTATATATTTTTTATTATTATCATTATTCTGAAAGAGATCTCTATCACTCTCCTCCAGAACATGATAGTTATATTTCTCTTCCATGTCCATGTTTTCACATTCCTCATATGTTCTCCAAAGTTAAAACCCATCCATTTGTTCCACTAGGTAACTATTATGGTTCCAAAATTATTTTTTAATGCATGTTTTACTTTTAATTTTTACTATATGGGTTATTATTAATGAAAATATAAAGTATCAAACTTTTGTTAACCCAGATAATTTTAGTGGGAAAAATTCATATTAAGGGGTTAGAATGTTACACCACAAGTTTTTATGGACATGTTTGAATGAATTGATTTTAATTGATGTAATTAATTGAAATAATTAAAATATTTCATTTAGATGGAACCAAATTTGGTTTCACTACACGCAACACCTACTAGGCATGTGTTACACAAAACAATGAGTTACTACAAAACATCATTTTATTGTTATAATTATCTAAATGAGAAAATTATAAAATAGAAATAAAACATAGTAATATGGATAGTAATAAATTATTTATATAGATTATTCATAATGGTTTCACATAAATAAAACATATTTCTAATAAAATTTGTAATTTTTTGTAATGTATTGATTTGGTTTTAAAAAAATATATTCATAAAGAAACTACGTTTAATACCCTTCTATAAACAATAACATCTATAATTATAGTCACTAGTAGAAATTGAATTTCTTAAAATTAACTTCATTTTTGAATTAATAATTTTGATATTATTTTATGGTGAATTTTTGGGATTGTTTAGAGAAAAATCATTTTTGGGTCAATAAAAAAATATTACAGTAATTTAGTTGAAAAAAACATTTTTTCTTAAGGAAGGATTTTTGTTAAGTTAATATTAAATTTCTTTTTAAATTAAAAATAAATAGACAAAGAAGATATTAATACAATTTAGGTAATTGGAATCTTTTTTATATTGAAGTTATATATAAAAACATATTGTACTTTTGAGTTTTTATACTTAAAAAACACACGTTATCACCACGTTTGCAGGATTTGATTTATGCCTAATTTTCCCACATCTGTGATTTAAATTTTGAATAATAGACAGACACAGTTATAATATGCATGATATTTTTGGACTAATAATATAAAATTAGTTTTTTACCCAAAATATTAGTGAATGTGATTAAAATAAATCACAATGATTATGGAAAAATTAATCTTAATTAAGGACTAATCCTTAACCATAAAGACCAAAATGACCTAGAAAGTTGTCCAAAAGATATTGGATTCTAATAAATCGACAATAACCCCTAATCCTTCATATTTCACAGGTTATTGGGATATTATTAAATTGAAGTTTCCTATATAATAGGGTATGTATTGAAAAATACAAAAGGGAACTTTTCATACCTTTAAAATTTATAAAACAGTGAGATAGGTAAAAAACATTATATTTTTTGTTATATATATATATCTTTTTGAAAAATAAATATGTTATTTTTATCATAATAATTTATCAATAATTTTTATAGATGATGTAGTTACCTAAAATTACTAAGAAACACCAACAAAATAATTATTTTGTTAATTATTAACTCAAATAAATGATACTATAAATATTAAAAGCTAAATTAATTTATTTGATTATTGTATTTAATTATTTTTTAAGATTAATATATTAATTTACACATATTCAATATAAATTTATTTTAATTCCGATATTATTTTGATATTATAAAATTAAATATAAATAAATTATGTCAAAATTTACATTATTGTTATTTTACAAGAAATGATATTTTATTAAATGATTTAAAATTAATGAAAATACTATATTCAGAAATGTAATTATTAAGGGAAATAAATATAAAATATGTTATATTAATATATTATTTCATCTTTTATAATTAACATATTGTCCCATAGATTGTACAAACATTGTTGGCACAGTTCGGGTTTAAGTAGTCTTTTGCGCGTCACATGTGCTTGTTTTAAAAATTAAATTTTAGAAAACATGATATATTTATTTTTTTAAATTAGGTATAATATTTTAATATTTTATTATATCTATATTATATAAAAAATATAACTTTTTACTAGTCTTAATGGTAAAATTATATAGGTTAAAAAAATAGATGCTTTAATAAAAATTAAAATAATAAAATTGATGAATCTTAGAAGATAAGAAACATAATTGTGAAAATGAAAATATTTTTTGTGGTGTAGATTTGGATCGACCATAAATTCACATTAATAAATTATTTTTGAATTTTTGAGTAAAATTAAGTAAAAGAAGCCTTCCATTATTGAATACATTTTGGTATTTACAAGAGTGCCACTCCCACCCCACTACATGATAGAAAAGCACTCTACCAATTATTCACACCTCCAAAACAACATAGGATTAGAAAAGGTCTAATAAAATATCCTCCCAATTACCCTAAATTCCTCCTTTGAGCATCAAATTGGGAAAAAATACATCCATGGAATCCCTTTAGTACAAACCAGAGGGATTTACCCAATTAAGAGGTAACACCTTCCCTCAAACTCCTTGATTTTATATTTTTTCTCCACTCCATCAACTCTTAGTATTCAATATTTTCATATAAATCAGTGTAATCAACATTATAGGGTTTTTTGACTAGGGATATACCTACACTTACACACACTTCCATCTAATGGGTAACAAACACAATGTTTATGTGTAAAATGAACTACCACCTCATGAAACGATGATTGTTAATTTTTCCTTGAACACCTCCCATGGTGGACATTATGATAGTAACAAAATTTATATAAGTTATATATTATATTTATCATTTATTTAATATTATTTAATGTTTTACAACACATATATTTATACTTTATATTATTTGTAAATACGATAATTTTATTTGATTAAGTGTGGACTACCTACCCCTCAAAGCGATTTGATTCATTCACACACTAAATGAAATGTGTTAATGATGGGATTAATGAATTTATATGATATGTATGATATAATAATGATATTTAAATAATTATATACATATATATATATATATATCTCTCTCATTTATGTTCTTTCTTTTAGTACAACACTTAAACTGAAACAACTTTCACACATAGGTATAACCTACAGTCTCCATGAATTGTGTCTTCCATTTCAAACGTCTATATAATATATATTATGATAATACACATATAATTAATACCAATGATATATATGTATATATCATATTTATATTTTAAAAAAAATGATATAAGTATAAGGCCCAAATACATAACAAATTAAGACACATGCGAAGAACAAAGATGATATTACCTGAAATGAAAACATAACATGGAATTTATAACAAGAGGGTAATACATGGTCAAAATAAAACCATATAAAACCATATAGGTTATTGGATATAAAAATTTCTTTATTTAATAAATCTATAATAAATATACATTTATTTTAAAGGAATATTTTATGATTACAAAGAGAGTCAAAGAACAATGTAAGGGAATCTTATCTCACTTTTTATATCTGTGAGATACATGTCATGTCCAACACTCTTTTATTTTTCATGATGTATATAATTTCCATGATTTTATTATATAATTCATATTATTAAATTATTTTGGTATTTAAATATCCAGCCTATTATATTTCTTTCATCGGGTTTATGTTTTAGGTGTCACCAAATCTGTAAGATATATTTCTCTCAATTTTCATTAATTGAGATGAATTTTTTTTTCAAGTAAATTATTTCATAAGGTGTATTTGATAACCTAAATATAATTATATTAATTATATTATAATCTTTATGTAATTACATTTTGTTACATTTATAATATGATCCCATGTTACCATGTGGTAAGTGTCAATTAAAACAATCCCATTGTTTATTAGTAATGTTTATGATTATGCTTCCATTGATGAAATAATATAATGAATATCACAGGAACACTAATTATTTTTTATTATAACTAGTTTATTAATCTTATATATATGTATTAATACCATTTTTACTCTTTTTTACATAATATAATTATGATTTTTTTTAAACTTTTGACTGTATTTATCTTTTTGGTATGAAATCTGTTTTATTATAAAAAACCATGTTTCTAGAAACGTTTTCAAATGTTTTAAAGATTATTTATTATGTTTTCAAGAAAATTGTATCTCAAAATTATATCAAGCCCACTTTATATGTTTAGAATTTTTTTTAATAACCTATAATATATTTTGAAGGAAAATGATTTACAAAGTGTTTTCCAGATCTTTTTATCAGTTTTCATGAAAAATGGGTTTCAAAATGTTTTCAATATTCATTTATAATTTTTCATGAAAACTGGTTTTCAAATTTTTTTCAATACTCTTCTACATTATTTGAATGAAAAAATCTTTTAATTTTTTTTCAAATATTTTTTTTAAAAATTTCTTTTTTATTTTCAAGAAAATGAGTTTCAAAAGTTTTTTATTTTTAAAGAGATTTCTTTAAAGAAGGTTAGATATTTTCCTCATGAAATTTTTTCAAAATATATTTTCAAGTTAGTTTCCATATAAGATTGAATTTTATGTTGTTACTTTTTCCCTACTATGAAATGACCCAAAGGTTAAATTCATATTAATTCTTGAATGGTTAACGTTTTGAAGGAATAATGCTTATGAAACATATTTTCCTTCCTTGGGTTTTATGATTTTCAAACCCATATTATTTCATCATCTATGTTTATGATTAAATTATTATGAAACTTATATTTTTTCTATAGGTTGTGAAATGAATACATGTTTATAATACCCATTTAATTTCTTGGGTTATCATATGATTATTGATGATCTTATAACACATGTATGTATTATTTTGAAATGATATGGGTGTGACCTATATCTCCCTCCAATGCATTGTGTAAATATTTATATCAAATTAGATATAAATTTATTGAATGATAAATGAACTGGGTTTAATATTATATGTATGGAACAAGGAGTCAACTTGGATTAGAAATAAAGGTCTAGAAAGGGGTGTAAACCCAGTTCAGTGAATCACTTTGTCCACTAAGAGGGACTCAACAAAAATATTGTGACTACTATGGAAATCATTATATATGCTTATGTTTCTAAAATAAGTATTTGTTTTATTTTTATGTTATTCTTTCTTGGATTATTTCCATTATTTTTTTATGATTCATGTCTTATTAACATCCATGATTTATTCCATGATCCATGTTTATGATCTTTGATATGTAGGTCATGATCATCTATTTTTATTATCATGTTATCATACCCTTATGGTCATGATTATGATTATGTATTCCCCTTATTTAACCTTTCAAAGAATATGAGATCACACCTTTTTTATTTTTCCTTACCTAGGGTTATGAAGACATGTATTGTGTTTTTTGTAACTAAGAAGGGTTCCAGTTATAAAGAACCATGTGGGAGATGATATAGCTCATTTATGTACCGGTGTTTATGGTTCCATTTTTCCAAAGGAACTATACTAGTGTGGTCTTTGGAAATATAATTGTCTAATGTTTTATGTATTCTGAAAAATTTATGTAATTTCATTTTATGAAAAGAGAGGGTGGCTATATTGAAGGTCTAAGCTAAAATACCCTAAACTACATCGATATAAGATATGAGATAAAAACTAAAAACTAAAACACTAGTGATTTAGTCTAAAAGAATATAAAATCATGAAAATCCCACTAGATGGCCTTGGAAAAAATCACCCTTCTCTTTCCAAGCCTATAGGCTAAAAAAATAAATAACATTCACTTTAGGTTATATATTCAACCCAATGATCCTACTATGTATCAAATGGTCTCAAGGTAATAAGAATAGATATATTAATAAATAATCTTATATTGGTGGGAATTCATATGAACTTATTAAGAAAAATTTCTTACGATTTAAATATTTAGTTGCAAGCATTCCAGACTACATGACATTATGCATAGTATGGTTATCATTGGAAGTCCATATAAATTCAGATCAATAAAATTTAATGCACATCATGAATGAATGAAATTAGTATGACAACATATAGAGTTCATAAAATAAATTCATTAATAGAATCCAAGAGTATGAATCTTAATATTTCAAATCCTTTCTCGGAATCTCAGTAAAAATAGAGTGAATATAAAATGGTCTAATTACAATAATATTTGATCATCAGAGATATCCAAATCATCAAAATATTGTAAATAAGAATCACTTAAATGTTGATGTGTTTCTCATCCATATTTTTTACTTCCACTACCACAAAAAATAGGCTTTACTAGTTCTCAAAATGGGCATTAATAGCGCTAAAGAAATTCTATAAAGATCAGCACTGATAGGGGGTCCTCTCTATCAGATCTAAAAGTGTGTAGATAAATTTATCCTTTATCTATGTTGAAAACACGATGATAAAGGTCTCCATTATCTATACTAAAAAAGAAATGATAAATTCCCTGCCTACTATAACATAAAATTCAATATTATCACACCCAAACAAGACATGTAAAAAATCAGTATATCAACAAGTATACCAATACAAAATTGACACATAATTCATAAGGTAATTACAACAAGTATACACAAACAACATGTATACCCATATAATAGGTATAACCATACACCATTTACAAATAATTCATTAGTAAATTAAATACATAAAAAATTCTATTCAGAATTCTGAGGGTTGGGGGTGTTCAGGGGTTTGGGGTGGCTGTCCAAGGGGGGTAGGGGGTGGGGGTGTTTGGGGGGATGGGGGTGTCCAGGGGGGGATATCTTGGGTGGTGGTGGGGGGTATCCATGGTGGTGTCCAGGTGGGTGGGGTGGTGTCCAAGGGGGGTTGGGGGGCTATCCAGGGGGTGGGGGTGTCTAGGGGGTGGGGTTGGTCTAATAGTTTTGTGGGATGTCCAAGGGGCATGGGGTTGTGTCCATGGGGGTGGGGTGGCTTTCCATGGGGGTGGGGGTATCTAGGGGTGGGGGTGTTTAAGTGGTGGGTGGTGTTTAAGAGTGGTGGGGGTTTCCTGGGGGTGGGGTTCCATCCAGGGGGGTTGGGGGTCTATCCAGGGTGGTGGGAGGGGGGGGGGGGTTGTCCATGGTGTTGTTTAGGGGGTGGGGAGGTTTCTAGGGAGGGTGGGGTGGTGTCCAGGGGGTGGTGGCTTTAATGGTTTTAATGGAATGAATTTCATGGATTTTAAGATCATTGGTATTTTTAAAATGGTATTAAAACAGTTTTTATTTCTATAGTATGTGTTTCTTTAGGAAAAATGAATGCTTTCAGTATGTATGGTAGGAAGGGGGTTTTCCATACGTCAGTTGTTGTTTTCACTAAAATTTTGTCAATTTTAAACAAAAGAGAGATAAATTGAGTGATACCAGCCACACTGTGCCTCAGATTGAGGTGGGGTTGACTCATAAACATCAAAAATGACCCATAGATTGTTATCCTAAAGTATAAACACAATCAAATATAATTTGGTTGGATTTAAATATGTTTGTTGTTGTTTTTACTTATAATTCTATCCATTTTAGACAAAAGAGAGACACTTTGAGTGATATCAGCCACATAGTGCCTCAGATTGAGGTGAGGTTAACTCGTACACATCACACATCACCCATGGATTTTTTTCATAATGTATCAACACAATCCAAATGCGTTTGTTCAGTTTTTTCGTACGTCAGTTGTTTTTTTTCACTTAAAAGTTTGTCTATTTTAAACAAAAGAGTGACACTTTTTGTGATATCGGCCACACCGCACCATAGATTGAGGTGGGTTTGACTTTTAAACATTACATATGACCCATGTATCATTCTCTTAAAGTATTAAAAAAATCAAAATCTTTTTGGTTGGTTTTATGTTTGTCAATTGTTGTGCTCACTAATATAAATACAGGCATTAACAGTGCTAAAAATTGGCTTTAACAGCGCTAAAAAGAGCTGTAAAGTGTGGCGCTGATAAAGGTAGACTTTATCTGTGCTAACAGAGCGCTAATAAAACAACCCTTTATTAGAACTAAATGACCGCTGATAAATCAATGTTTTATCAGCGCTAAAAAAGCGCTGATAAATTCCCTCTCTGCTACTAGAAAATATCTGCAGCAGCACACCCGAACTCCTGCAAAAAAAATAATCATCACAATAAGCTAATTAAAGAAAGTATACTAATACAAAATTAACTCATAAATCATAATCTAATTAGACCAATTATACCCATACAACAAGTATACTCTTACACCATTAACACATAATTCATAACTTAATTAAGTACATAAAGAATTAAATTCAAAATTCAGGGTGTTGGGGGGCTATTCAAGGGTTTCGGGTGGCTGTCCAGGGGGGGGGGTAGGGGGTTTCCGGGGGGCTTTCCAGAGGGTGGGAAGGTGTCCAAGGTGTCAAGAGGGGCTTTACAGGGGGTGGGGGTGTCCAGAGGGGTGGGGATGTCCACAGGTGGATTTGTGTCTAGGGGGTGGGGCGGTCCAGGGGGTGGATTGGTGTCTGGGGGGCTTTCCACGGGGGTGGGCTGGTGTCCATGGTGTAGAGGGGTCATTACAGGGGTTGGGGGTGTCCAAAGGGGTGGGGGTATCTAGGGGTTGGATTGGTGTCTAGGGGGGGTGGTCCAGGAGATGGATTGGTGTCCGGGGGGGCTTTCCAGCGGGTGGTCTAGTGTCCAAGGTGTCGGGGGGGGCTTTACAGGGGGTGGAGTGTGTTCAGAGGATTGGGGGGGGGGTGTCCAGGGGTGGATTGGTTTCCACGGGGGGTGGGGCGATCTAGGGGTGGATTGGTGTCCGGGGTGGCTTTCCAAGGGGTGGGCTGGTGATCAAGGTGTCAGGGGGGTTTTACAGGGGGTGGGGGGTGTTCAGAGGGGTGGGGGTGTCCCAGGGGTGGATTAGTGTCCAGGTGGTGGGGGTGGTCCAGGGGGTGGGGGCGGTCTAGTGGGTGGTTAGTTGTTGTTTTCACTTAAAATCGTGTCCATTTTAAACAAAAGAGAGACCCTTTGAGTGGTACCGGCCAAACTGTATGTCATATTGAGGTGGGGTTGACTCTTACACATCACAAAAGACTAGTGGATCACACTTATAAATGATCAAGGCAATCAAAATGCATTTGGTTGGAATTTCATAGGTCAGTTGTTGTTTTCAATTAAATTTTTTCCCATTTTACACAAAAGAGAGACCATTTGAGTGCTGGAGATCCCACCATGCCTTGTATTGAGGCGGGTATGACTCATACACATCAAAAAGGACTCGTGGATCACTCTCCTAAAGGATCAACACAATCTGAATGCGTTTGGTCAGATTTCTGTAGGTCAGTTGTTGTTTTCACTTAAAATCGTGATCATTTTAAACAAAAGAGAGAAACATTGAGTGGTACCGGCCACACTATGCCTCTGATTGAGCCTTGGTTGACTCTTACACATCACCAAGGACCTATGGGTCATTCTTAAAAAAGATCAAGGTAACAGGAATGCGTTTGGTCAGATTTTCATAGGTTAGTTGTTATTTTCAATTAAAATTGTTTCCATTTTAAAAAAAAAGAGACCCTCTGAGTGATAGCAGCCACACCGTGCCTTGGATTGTGGCGGGGATGACTCTTAATTTTCATAAAGGACTAGTGGATCATTCTCCTAAAATATCAACATAATCCAAATGCGTTTTGTTGAATTTATGTAGGTTAGTTGTTGTTTTCACTTAAAATTGTGTCCATTTTCAACAAAATAGAGACCCTCTGAGTGGTACTAGACACATCGTGCCTCAGATTGATGCGGGGTTGACTCTTACACATCACAAAGGACAATTTGATCGTTCTATTAAGGATCAACACAATCCTAATGCATTTGATCTGATTTCCATAGGTCAATTGTTTTTTCACTTAAAATCTTGTCGATTTTAAACAAAATAGAGACCCTTTGAGTGGTACTAGCCACAACATGCCTTGGATTGAGGAGGGGATGACACCTACACATTACTAATGACCCTCGTATCGTTCTTAAAAAGATAAAGGCAATACAAATGCGTTTTGTCTAATTTTCATAGGTTAGTTGTTGTTTTCACTTAAAATCGTGTCCATTTAAAAAAAAAGAGAGACCCTTTGAGTGGTACCGGCCACACCGTGCCATGGATTGAGGCGATGTTGACTCGTAAACATCACAAAGGACCCTTTGATCGTTCTTATAAAGGATCAAGGTGATCACGGTGCGTTTGGTCGGATTTTCATCGGTCATTTGTCGTTTTCAATTAAAATTGTGTCTATTTAAAAAAAAGGGAGTCCCTTTGAGTGACAGCGGTCACACCATGCCTCAGATTGAGGTGGGCATTAATCTTACATGTCACAAAAGACATGTGGATCATTATCTTAAAGGATCAACACAATCCAAATGAGTTTTTTGGGATTTCCATAGGTCAGTTTTTGTTTTCACTTAAAATCATGTGCATTTTAAACCAAAGAGGGACCCTCTAAGTGGTACCGGCCACACCGTGCCTCGTATTGAGGTGGGGTTGACTCATACAAATCACCAAGGACCCTTGTATCGTTCTACTAAAGGATTAACACAATCCGAATTCATGTGGTCAGATTTCCATAGGTCAGTTGTTGTTTTCACTTAAAATCGTGTCCATTTTAAAAAAAAATAGAGACCCTTTGAGCAGTACCGGCCACACCGTACCTCGGATTTAGGGGAGGTTGACTTTTACACGTCACTGAGGACCCTTGGATAGTTCTTATAAAGGATCAACATAATCTTAATGTGTTTGGTCAAATTTTCGTAGGTCAGTTGTTGTTTTCACTTAAAATCATGTCCATTTTAAACAAAAGAGAGACCATTTGAGTGGTACCGGGCACACCGTGCTTCAGATTGAGGCGAAGATGAATCATACACAACAAAAACAACCAGAGGATCGTTCTTATAAAAGATCAAGGCAATCTGAATGAGTTTGGTTGGAATTTCATAGGTCAGTTTTTTTTCAATTAAAATTGTGTCCATTTTAAACAAAAGAGAGAACCATTGAGTGATAGCGGTCAAACCGTGCCTCAGATTGAGGCGGTGATGATACGTACACATCACAAAGGACTAGTGGATCATTATACTAATGGCTCAACACAATCCTAATGAATTTTTTCAGATTTCCGCAGGTCAGTTGTTGTTTTCACTTAAAATTGTTTCAATTTTAAACAAAAGAGAGACCCTTTGAGTGGTACCAGCCACACCGTGCCTCAGATTGAGGGAAGGATGAATTGTACATGTTACCAAGGAAACATTGATCGTTCTTATAAAATATTAATGAAATCAAAATGCCTATGGTCGGATTTTCATAGGTCAGTTGATGTTTTCACTTAAAAATGTGTCCATTTTAAACAAAAGAGAGACCCTTTGAGTGGTATCGGCCACACTGTGCCTTGGATTGAGGTGAGGTTGACTTTTACACATTACCAAGGAGCTTTGGATCGTTATTATAAAATATCACTTCAATCAGAATGTGTTTGGTTGGATTTTCATAGGTCAGTTGTTGTTTTCAATTAAAATTGTGTCCATTTTAAACAAAAGAGAGACCCTTTCAGTGATAGCGGTCACACCGTGATTTGGATTGAGGCTGGGATGACTCTTACACATCACAAAGGAACCATGGATCATTCTCCTAAAGGATCAACACAATCCGAATGTGTTTTGTCTGATTTTTGTAGGTCAGTTGTTGTTTTCAATTAAATTGTGTCCATTTCAAACAAAAGAGAGACCCTTTGAGTGCTGGCGGTCACACCGTGCCTCGGATCGAGGAAGGGATGACTCTTACACATCACCAAGGACCCTTGGATCGTTCTCCTAAAGGATCAACATAATCCGAATGCATTTCGTCTGATTTTTGTAGGTCATTTATTGTTTTCACTTAAAATCGTGTCCATTTTAAACAAAAGAGAGACCCTTTGAGTGGTACCAGCAGCACTGTGCATTGGATTGAGGTGGGGTTAACTCATACATGTCACCAAGGACCCTAGGATCATTATTCTAATGGATAAAAATAATCCGATGCGTTTGGTCGAATTTCCATAGGTCAGTTGTTGTTTTTACATAAAATCGTGTCCATTTTAAACAAAAGAGAGACCCTTTGAGTGGTACCGGCCACACCGTGCCTCAGATTGAAGAGGGGTTGACTCATATACATCACAAAGGACCATTTTATTCTTCTTATAAAGGATCAATGAAATTCTAATGCCTTTGGTCGGAATTTCAAAGGTCGGTTGTTGTTTTCAATTAAAATTGTGTCCATTTTAAACAAAAGAGAGGCCCTTTGAAGCATGGCGGTCACACCGTGCCTTAGATTGAGGCAAGGATGACTCGTACACTTCACAAAGGACTCGTGGATCATTCTACTAAAGTATAAACACAATATTAATGTGTTTGGTCAGATTTCCGTAGATCAGTTGATGTTTTCACTTAAAATCGTGTCCATTTTAAACAAAAGAGAGACCCTTTGAGTGGTATAAGCCACACCATGCCTCAGATTAAGGTGGGTTTGACTCTTACACGTCACCAAGGACCCATGGATCATTATTATAAAATATCAAGGCAATACTAATTGGTGTGTCTGGGTTTATTTTAACTTTAGAATATTTTAGGTGACATCTTGTTAAAATATTGCAAAAACCTCGATGAATCCTTCCTGCAAGTCTTAGTACACAATCCTTTTGGGAATCATCAACTATAAATTTACACTAAAAGATATTGAGTAGATTAATAAATTTTTTCATTATTTTATTTTCTAGTAAATTGAAGAAATATATTTATATTGTTACCATAATTTCTTCCCAGATTACAGCCTTCTGCTTGGAAACAACATGGTGCCACGAATCTATGTCAATCGGCACGCATTCCCGAGTGACAAATCCAATGTAGCTGATAAACATAGTCTTGTTAGGATTCACATGTTGTCCTTGTGCATTCCATCTGGCTTTAAATTTGATGCCTTTGCTTTTCATCTTAAGAATTTTGGCTGACACCATCAAATTACGACGCACCTGTGTTTTCTGCGACATCGGTCCATCATTACCGAACATTTGATAAATATAAAAATCATCTATATGTTCATCTAGAATGATATCAATGGCATGTTATGATGGTTTTTGAACCTCAACATTAAATGCAGTAGGAGCTGCAACAGCAGGAGTAGCAGCAGCCGCAGCAGGAGCAGCAAGAACAGCAGGAGCAGCAGGAGCCGCAGCAGGAGGAGCAGCCGGAGCAACAAGAGCTGTAGAAGGAGAAGCAAGAGCAGTATGAGCCATAGATGGAGGATTAGTAGGATTAACCGGAGCCACAATTGGAGAAAAAATAGCAGTAGCATGAGCTACAGGAGCAACAGGAGTAGCAGCAGCCGTAGCAGCAGCATCTTGAGATACTTGTTCAGCCTCAAGGTTAGGAGCACCAGAATGTGCAGAAGTCATTATCTGCAAAAGTAGTTGAAAATTTAATTCATATTACATAAATTAAGTAATGATATGATAATAAAATGAGATAATAATATCTTTATTAAAAAAATATAACCTATTTATTGAACTCTCTTTCTCTTTTTCAAAGGTTAAAGGGATTTGACACCTCTATCGACAATCCAAATCCCTTCATTATTGTCTCCTATAACATACGAAACATCATCTGCATTGGGACTGCTCCAAAATGATTGCGACGTACCACTAATGATATCGTCATCAAATGAATTTTCATCGGAACCTTTAGTCGTTTTGGACGATAACAGAACAATCGACCACATACGGTTTGCAGGATCTAGAACATAAAAAATTTGTACTGCTTGTGATGCCATTATAAACCGGCCGTATTTGTACCCTTCTTTACTAAAATCAAATTTCATAAATCCCCATTAATCTATTTTAACACCACTGTTGTTATCAATCCATTTTCATTGAAAAATTAGCAATTGGAATCTCGTATAATCCAACTCCCATATTAGATTGATATTTCCAAAGTATGAAATATTTGCACAAATTGGATTTCGATCCTTACTACTAGAAACATGCATCACTTCAGCAACTAGTGTAACTCCACTATTTGGCATGGTACTGTCTTCATCATGTTCATATGTATAGAATGTATAACTATTTATTACATAACCACTGTAAGATAATACATACACACTTGGTCCAGCAGCTAGCCATCGAAGTCATTCTAAAATTAAATTCGTATTTTCATCAAACAACTTAAAAATATGGTCCTGAAACCATCCTATAAAGTTGTGATTATGTGTATCTGATAACCATTTACATCCCTCGCTGAATTCAACTGCCTAATAATTTCTTTGTGTGTTTCAATACATGTATCAACCTCTCAACTGTTATTCAAAACATAAGGAAGAGTCTGCTCCCGATCTGTAATACAGATTGTCAGAACTTCTATTCTCGAAATTCATTCACCCTCAATGTGTCCAGTGTGATGAGATTTCGGGAGACCAATGCTTTCCACATCAGATAGGAATTCAGTAAAAAATTCAATGGCTTCCTCAACAATATATCTCTCCACTATACAACCCTCTGGACGAATTCTATTTTTGACATTCCCTTTCAAAACATTCATATACCGTTCAACAGGATACATCCATCTATAGTGCATAGGACCACAAAGTCAAATCTCTCTCACCAATTGAATCATCAAATGAACCATCATATCATAGAATATTGGTGGGAAGAACATTTCTAACTCACATAATATGTTGACAATTTCTTTTTTCCATAGCTGGAAATTCCCCTGGGTCTAAAACATTCTTATATATAGCATTGAAAAAGAAACAAATTTTTGTTAACATATGACGAACATTCTTGGGAAAATGCAACATAAATCTATATGAGTTAGATCTTGCATCAAAACATGGAAATCACGTGATTCCAAACCTTTTAACTTCAAGTCACTCATTGACACAATATTCTTGATATTTGATGAGTACCCCTCTTGAACCTTTACATTATTAAAGAAGTTTCAAAACTGATATCTCTCTACCCTAGAATGAGTATAAGTAGCTAGAGGAAGAAACATTCGATTTTCACCCTTCACGAGAGCCA
Organism: Viscum album; assembly: GCA_963277665.1. Lineage (NCBI taxonomy): Eukaryota > Viridiplantae > Streptophyta > Magnoliopsida > Santalales > Viscaceae > Viscum > Viscum album. Next base: position 934,708,190 of record OY728133.1, on the reverse strand, counting down.
ACTCTTCTCATATTCCCATGTTAACCATGTCCAACCTTGACTTAATTCCATATTTTGTTTTGATAGGGGCATTTAGCAACGTTCCAATAACACTATCACATTCATTTTTTTCACATGAATCACATCAAGAAAATGTATAACGTACAAACAATTCCATTATGGTAATTCAAAAATAACTGATCTCTTTTTCCAACCGATTTTCGTAAGGTTTTTCAAAAATGGTTTAACAAAATCAGTGTTCAGATCTTTTACATTCTCAAACATCTGATCACCTATTAGTGGAGATGGTGTTGTGTGTTTTTTTGAACATCCATTGAATGATGTCGTCCAAGATCGGTACTTATGCCGATGAGGTAGAAATCTACGATGTCCTAGAAACACAGATTTTGATGAATGTTTCAACCAATTTGATTCTGTATCTTTTTCGCACACAGAACACCCTTGAGTTTCTTTAATGCTATAGCCTGGAAAATTTCCATAAGCAGGGAAAACATTTATTGTCCCATTCAACATCGCTCTCAACGTGATGCATTCACTTTTATAATCATCATACAACATTACACATGAGTCCCACAATAACATCAAATCCTTGATCGAAGAATCCAGATAAACATCAATATCGTTACCTGGTTGTTTTCGTCCTAATATAAGCATAGGTGACATGATGACTTTCTGCTTCTTGCATAACCAGTGTGGAAAGTTATAATTTACCAACATAACAGGCCATGTACTATGAGTGATGGTTTGAAAACCAAAAGGATTCACTCCATATATAGATAACACAAGATGAAGGTTTTTCCGCTCTTTTCCAAATTCAGGATACTCATGATCAATTTTCTTCTGTTGAGGAGAGTCGGCCAGATGATGTAATAACCCATATTTATTTCTTTTATCTGCATTCCATGACACTAGTCTTTCAGTTTCTTGACTTCTATATAGACGCCTAAACCTTGGAATGATTGGAAATTACCACACAACTTTTGTAGGATTTGATTTATCTTTCTTGTATCGAGAAGCACCAAACATTGGGCATTCTATAAGTGATTGGTTATCCTTGATAAACAATATAGAGACTTTCGGGTAAGTATGTATTCTTTCAGAAATCATTCCCATCGAGCGTAGCATTCATCTAACATCATATTTCCGGCTTGGGAGCTCATTATTTTCCAAGATCATGTCATTCAAGAGAGAAAGTAGTTCCATAAAACTGAAATCACTCTATCTGTTCCCTGCTTTCAAATTATACAACTTCTGTACAGCTGACAATGTTGTATACTTAGTGAAAGCAGCATACAATGGCGTCTTTTCACAACTCTTTAACTTCTCAAACAATTTTGTGAAATCACAGAGTTCATCTTGAATTGTATTTGTCATTTCTTCAATACGATCTTCATCATCATTGACATCTGTAATCACATTCTCCATACGGTCTTCTTCATTATCCATATTTGTATTCATATCTGACGATCCATAAAACGCAGTTTTATCCCAGCCAGTAGCTACAATCGCTTTTTCTCCATGATTATTCAAACATTTATAATTCTGATCTATTTCGTGACATATCAAATGTTCTTCCAACTCATATGGAGTAAGTATTCTAGAATAACCACAATGTAAACACGAACAAAGGATTTGAGAAGGATCCTTTGCATGATCCTTTGCAAACTTGATGAAATCTTTCACTCCGTTCACGTACTCTATTGTTAAACGATTAGCATTCATCCAATCTTTATTCATCTTCATCCTATTTGAATCTCAAGTATTAGTATTTATGGTTCAATTACACATTACCAGACATACAAATATAGTATAAGATAACCACTTCCTTATAAATAGATCAAGTAGTCTAACCTATAATATAGATTCATAAAAAAGGATATTAGATTCACTAAAAATATGATGATCTATCACTCTATAAGTAGGATATTAGAGGAGATAAAGGATTTCCAACTGATGGGAGATTCCTTTATCATAGAGAAACCAGACGCATTCACTGGAGCTTCTATCTGAGAAGAAGGGAGTTTAGAGGAGTTAAAATGACTCTTGTAAGACTTAAAGAATCATGATTTCAAATGAGAGTTGTGTAGGAGAAAAAAGAATATAAAATGGGTATCATGGAATTTAAGACTATAAAAAAGATACCACATTGTAACCTCCCTTGGAAATGGTACAGAAAATATTTAGACAACCACACTATGGTGTAGACTTCTCATCATGAACTAGGCCGGGTTTCCATCCCACTTGACACCTTACCCAACTCGTGGGAAGGTCTAAAGGGAATTACGAGTCCCCATGGGTTGTAACTAGTTCCTAGGCATTGAGTAACACCTTTGGGAATGGTTTTTTCTTTTAAAAACTATAAATATTACATAATAATCAAACTACATATCATAACCAAATTTCAAAATATAATAGACCAAAATATAACACTAAAATAGGGGATTAGCATTTAACAATTTCAACCAAAACCAAAATAAAAAAAACAGGTAAGGGAACCAACAATACAGCCAAGCCTCCATGAATCATGAGGGTCAACATCCCCATTCAACAACCAATAATAGTCACCAAAAGGGGAACTACTAGCACATATATCCACCATCACCAACAATGGAACCTTGCCTTTAACTGGGTAAAACATAATAAGGTCTACATAAACCTGAGGGTGTATATAAGGTTTGAGCCAACATACCTAGTAGGACACAAAAAATAGATTCCATGTGATGACATTATGATAAACATTAATATGTTATTTTTATATAAAAAAAGATACAATTTAATTAAAATATTCATTGAAATAAAAGAGATAGTAAATGTGACAAGATAATGGTATGAATAGTATGAGCAGTTTATAAAATCTATAAGGTATTAGGGTTAATAGGGTCCTAGGATCCTCGTACTCTTGGTGATCACATCTCTTAGACATGAAGGTCCTATTTGAGCCTCCAATCCCTAGCACATGAATGTTTAGTTAGTGTGGTTATGTATATCCTTATTAAGGAGACCAATCATCGGCCTTACTAATTCACCTAATATACTAGACCTAGTCTACCCACCTAGATAACTAGGATTATATTGTGCTCAATTCCACCCCCTATATAAAATTATATATATTTTATACAATCACAAATCCAATAACAGAAACACACATGAAAAACAACCATTTACAATAGTCAAGTCATTATCAAACCCTTACACACAATTAAAAAATTGGAAAACATGTTTCCCACAGCCCAGAAAATTTATAAAAAAATTTTAGAACCAAATAAATCATATTAAACACCTAAAACAATGTCAAATAATGGAACAACCTACCTATTTATTGATATCTTCACAAAACTAGAATGAAACCACCAACTGAACTATGGAAAGGCCATACGGATGAAATTAGACAGGATAACCATAAATATTTAACCCAAATAAATGAGATTAAATCCAACCAAGGTCAAAACCCTTTCTATAGAAAAATTACCAAAGAGAGAAAAAATTAGTGACCAAAAAAGGAGAATAAATGATAATATGAGATTCCTACTTAGAGATTCCTTGTAGATAAAAGGCCAAATCACCCTAAAAATGGAGCTGAAGGGAAGCGATAAAGGGAGGGAGTTTCACATTGGGATAGAGGGTAAAATGGGAAGTATAACAACCCATACTTTACATAAATTATTATTACTTCATAATTGAATCACACTTATTACAACATATAACAAAACTAGGAAAGGACTGTATAGGTATAGAGTCTTTAGAAACTGGGAAACATAAACAACAGGTTCATAAAGCATCTACTTTTCCTCCCATTTGATTCATCATATCTAGAGTCCCTTTTTGGCATATCCAACATAATAACCTTCTTCCTGACCTGGGGAAATAAAACATACAAAAGGGTGAGCTCAAATGATCAGTAAGGGTAAACAAAATAAATATCAATCACCTCATATATATAAGAACATAACTTTTGGAAATCTTAACCTGCAAAAGAGATCATAATTTCATAACATGGGAAAAATCATATTAGTGAAATGCAATCCCAATAATCATAACATAAAACATTAAACTTTGTGGCATACCCACATAATCATAGAGAATCATTTCTTATTAGTCAAGACTCATTGCCAAGACTATCTTAGTGGACAATGTTCATTTCTGAACCGAGTTCACTCCTCGTTTCAGTCCTGTTTCACTGAACCGGTTTAACCTGCCCTTCCAGCCATGTCTATCTCATGAGATATAAAATCTTTACCCAATGCAATGGAGGGGATATAGGTCCCACCCATCTCATAATGATACCATTCTTATGTGTTCCACAAAATCTTAAACCATACATCATAGCATAACCCATGTAATAAAAATGGGAATCTTAAACATCTTGACATCATAAAACAATTCATATAAGATAAAGGAATTCATAAAAATATTTCCATAATCAAATCCATGTAATAATAGGGATAGAAACATAACCCTATATTATCTTACATGGAAAATAATTTTGATAAAACTCTTGAACTCCATTCTTGAGGAAAATATCTTTTCTACTACAAAAACATTTTTCCTTTCTTAGCATGTCATACAATTTTAAACTAAAAGAATTTGATTAAAAATAAAAATGAAAACTTGTAAACGATTATTCTTGGAAATATTGTTTTAAAAATCCATTCATGCCGTATAAGTTAAAAAAACATTTGTCTCGTACTTTTGTCGGAAAAGTCAAAAAGTACCTCGTACGAAAAATGACAAAGATTCCTTTCATATATTTTACTAAAAACTCACTAAAGGGTATAATTGGATTTAAAAAATTGTAGGTGGATGAAAATAATATTACATATTGGGCAAACATGGATGTGGATGATAAAATACACCCCAGTAAATGCCAAAGTATAAACAATCTCAGATAAAAATGAGATTGTGATATTTTCACTTACGATAGGTCCAATTTTCTTCGTATGTGTCTGAACCTCCTGTATAAATATTTAAATAATGTTATTGACTTATTCCATTATCATAATTATTTTTATGATATCATATATGGTCATATTATTAGCTTCTTATTAGTAATATTTCATTACTACTTGTTATTTGGGTGTTTATTACTTTTTGTTCTTATGCGTGTTTTTGTCGAATAAATTCTTATTTTTCTTTTTAGGTTATAGATACCTTATTTCCAGAATGGTATTAGTGTAATATATATCATATTAATTCATTAAATTCATTTAAATAATCATTATTCAATGAAGATCATGTAGAACGAGTCACATCACATCTTGGAGACGGTATTCCGTACGTACGCACAAGCAATGATATCGTTCCCATGATCGTGGAATTGTATTGGAGTGTATGTATACTATTTCAAAATCAATATAACTTTACAATAATCATATATAGTATTTATTTACACCATTATACCCATCCAAGTAAGGTGGTGGTGGAAAATAATTTACACCACGGCGTGGAGACTATATTCTGTACGTACGCACGCACAGTGATTTCGTTTTCCGTAGGATGGATAGATGGTTAAATAGGGTTGTTTCATAATTATAATAACATATCAGTATATTATTGATACTGATGTTATTACTTCATAATGAAAAAACTAACTAGGAAGAAGTGGAAGAAGAAATAAAGTTGAAAGAATCGGTAATTGACATTACCTATTCTTTGAAGCCCTTCTTTGAGTGCTCCTTTTAGGGCACTAAAGTTGGTCTTTGAAGAAGAAAAGGACCTCTAGGATGTATCTTGGGAAGTGGAGATGAGAATGTGGCAGGGTTTGGCTGATCTTGAAGGCTCAACATTGTGTGAGGAAGAGGGGGAGGAGGTTCCCTTTTATAAGGGAGGAGAGGGGATCCTTTGGAAAAACTAGAAATATTATTTTATTATAAAGCCAAATTCTATTTTAAATAGCTCCAAATTGATTTATTTAGAAGCTAATTTGGGGATGGGTCAAAACCCTCTCATCCAATATAATTTATACTATTTTATGTTCCTATTTTAACCTTATCATTTGTATTTAACTTTAAGTTAGATAATTTTACTTTTACCGTGTCTTTTTGTGTTCTTACACTATAAGGTTAATAAACGTACTATAACAAGACAAAAGAACCCCAAGTTGTTTTTTATTAATATATATAACCTTATCTAAGTCATTTGGCCGATCCTTAGATTTTTAGGAATAAAATTACAATTAATAATATAATATTTGTTTTAAAAACTATTTTATGTCAATTTTGACACTATTTAGTAATTTATTTTTGTGAAAATCATAACAGAATGATTAGTTCTAACAAATTTAATTAAATCAATAATAATATGTCATATTAATCTAGAAAATTAGTGGAATTCATAAAAAGCCTCAAATTTATTTGGGTATTTATAACATCAATTATGTCAATATTTCATTAATAAGTTAATTACTGCATCATATTTGTGTTTTTAATAAATTAAATTATATAATGTCTAAAAATTACAAATAAAATACCATTATGTAGGCAATATTTTTAGATTTCTAATGTGTATTTATAGTCTAATTTATCTTATGTATAAACCTATATTAAAACTCATTTAGTTATTCAACTTTGATTTTAACTATTTTAAACATTCTGTAAATAAATTAATAATAAATGTCATAATCTAATCCAACTGGGCCTAAATGGTCATATGTTTTTCCTAAGATTGGTTTTGGTCGAATTAAACTTATCCAATATAATTAGAACATGTGTTAGGGTAATAATAATATCATTTTTACCCTTAATTACCCTATTTTCTTTTAACCGTGATAAATAAAAGTAAATAGTTACTATTCACCAAAAATTATTTTCATGTCATTGAACCACATTTTACTTACTGACATAAACCGTGTCTATCAAATTTTTTTTGAAATTGCATTCACAGAAGTGGTAAAATTAAGTTTTATGTAAATTTGCAAATTCTCCTAGGATGTGGATAAAAGACGTTGAAAAGATCAATAAAATTTTTATATATCTAAAATTATTATAAAATGACTCCAAAGAATTTCATTGAACATATATAGGTATTATGTATAAATTTTTCCCAAAAATAAATTTAATTAAAATAAATAATTATTTAAATAAAAAGTCGGTTTTTAAATAGTAACCCGGTGTTTTCACTATTCATCAAAAATTGAATGTTTTCAGAAAAGTACCAAAATTTCACCCTAGGCTAATTTTGATATTCCGAATCCAAAAATTAAGTCCATTTTGAAAAATAAAATTCAGAATATTTCAAAAAGTGGTTATTACTATTCATAAAGGCTAGTTTTAATAATATTTTAATAGCATATCGTTGTTCAGTGAATCTCAGTAGTGCGTACGACACAAGCTATCGAGCAAGGTCACGATTGCATGTAAATCAAGCCAAGAATGTTTTGTGTGCAGTGAAGGATTCCTTTTATGATTTATATAACATAAAAACAAAATATTTCTCATAAAAGTATCGGGTGTTACATTCTACCCCCCTTAAAATGAATTTCACCCTTGAAATTTGTCACTTTGTAACAAACAGATGAGGATACCTCTCCCTCATCATATCCTCAAGCTATAATGTAGCTTCTTCTAATTGGTGGTTCCTCCATAAATCTTTCACCAAGCGAGTGGTCTTGTTTCGTAGGACTTTTTCACTACGATCTAGAATCTCTATCGTCTATTATTCATAAGAAAGATCTTGCTCCAGCGGTACAACTTCTGAGCTCAGTACATGTGAAGGATCAGGTATGTACTTTCTCAGGAGAGATACATGGAACACATTGTGAACTTGAGAGAGATTCGGTGGAAGCGCCAATCGGTAAGATACCTTCCCAACACAATCCATTATTTCGAAAGGACCGATATATCTAGGGCTCAACTTCCCCTTCTTTCAAAATCTCAGGACTTTCTTCCAGGGAGATATTCATAACAACACTTTATCACCCACTTCAAACTCTAGGTATTTTCTTCGGTTGTCGGCATAACTTTTCTTTCAACTCTGAGCTACTCTTATGTGTTGTTGATTAGATCAGACCTTTTCTCCCATCTCATCAACAATATCAGGTCCTAATAGCTTTCTTTCCCCAACATCATCCCAGAAAGTTGGAGTCCTGCATTTCTTTCCATAGAGAGCTTCATAAGGATCCATCTGAATACTGGAGTGGAAGCTATTATTATAAGAAAATTCCACCAAAGGTAGGTGTTTATCCCTACCACCATTGAAATACATAGAGAAAGCTCTCAACATATCTTCTAGAGTTTGAATTGTTCTCTCAGACTGACCGTCTATCTGAGGATGATAAGCAGTGCTGAATCTTAACTCTGTATCCAGAGTATGCTGAAAAATTCGCCAGAACATTGAGGTAAACCTCAGATCCCGATCAAATATAATAGAAAGTGTTACTCCATGCAATCTTACCACTTCCTTTACATATATCCTGGAAAGCTGATCCAGAGAGAAATCCTCTCTAATAGCAATGAAGTCTGCAGACTTTGTAAGATGATCGACTATGACCCATATAGCATTGTTGCCTTTGGATGTTTTAGGAAGTCTGGTGACAAAGTCCATATTGATGTTTTCCCATTTCCATTTGGATATGGGTAATGGTTGTAACATTCCCTTTAGACTTCTGTCTCTCAGCTTTAACTTGTTTACAAACCAAGCATCGAGAGACATATTCAGCAACATCTCGTTTCATTCCATCCCACCAGAAGTACTCTTTCAGGTCCCTATACATCTTCGTTCTTCCAGGATGAATAAGGAATGAAGAACTATGAGCCTCATCTAGTATCTCCTTCTATAATTCAGGGATGGGAGGAACACAAACCCGATTCATGAACATTATTATCCGATGAAAATCAAGTTTGAATTCAGGAACATTTCTCACCTTCTTTTGTAACTCAACATCTTCTTTCTGTGCCTCTTTAATCTTCACATGTATAGATGGTTGAACATTCCTTTGAGAAAGATAAGATTTTTCCCCTTCCATTATAATTCCAATATCCATCCTTTGTAAATCCATAAATATTGGATCTTTTTTTATCCTCATCATGGATAAACTGGAATGGTCTTGTTGACTTAATGCATCGTCCAACTTGTTTGCTTTCCTATAGTGTTAATGGATTGAGCAGTCGTAATCCTTAATCAGCTCCAACCATCTACTTTGGCGCATATTCAGCTCCTTTTGTGTGAAAATATACTTTAAACTTTTATGATCAGTATAAATGTCACACCATTCTCAATAAAGATAATACCTCCAAATATTTAATGCAAATATTACTGCAGCTAACTCCAAATCATGAGTTGGGTAATTTTGCTCATGGATTTTCAACTGTCGTGAGGAATAAGCTATCACCATATAATTTTGTATAAAAACACACCCCAATCCCTTCTTGGATGCATAACTGTATATCACAAACCCTTCTCCACTACAAGGAAGTGTGAGCACAAGTGCACCATATAACCTTCTTTTCAACTCCTTGAAATTCTCTTCACATTCCTCCATCCAGACAAGCATAACTACTTTCCGAGTCAACTTGGTGAGTGGATTAGATAATCATGAAAAATCATTCACAAAACATCAATAATATCTATCCAAACCAAGAAAACATCAGATATCAGTTACTGTTGTTTGTATCGACCATCTTTCGATAACCTCTGTTTTTGTTTGATCCACAGATATCCCCTCTTTTGAGATTATGGGACCCAAAAATTAAACTCTTTAAAGCCAAAATTCACACTTTGTAAATTTGGCATAAAGATTCTCCTTTCTCATGGTCATCAATAAAGTTCTCAAGTGATATTCATGTTCTTCCTTTCTCTTTGAATATACGAGAATATCATCTATAAAGACTACCACAAACTGATCGAGTTGTCTCTAAAGATTCTATTAATCAGATCCATGAAGATAGCATGGGCATTAGTAAGACCAAATGGCATCACTATAAATTCATAGTGTCCATAACTTGTACGGAAAGCTGTGATTGGTATATCCTCCCTTTTGAACCTTAATTGGTGATACCCTGAATGAAAATCAATATTTGAAAAGTATTGAGCTCCACGTAGATGGTCAAATAATTCATCAATGCACGGAAGAGGATATTTGTTCTTGATAGTTATCTTCTTAAGTTATTGATAATCAATGACGAGTCTCATTGATCTATCTTTCCTCATAAAAAACAGAACAGGTGATCCCTAAGGTGACACACTAGGGCGTATGAATCCCTTATCAAGATTCTCTTGGAGTTGCTTATTCAATTCCTGCAACTCAATTGGGTCCATTCTATAAGGTGTCTTTGAAATAGGCAAAGCAACCGGTATGAGTTCTATTGAAAACTCAACTTCACGATTTGGTGGAAGACCCGTCAATTCCTCGGGAAAGACATCATCAAACTCCCGTACAATGGGCATATTCTTAATCATGAGTTTCTCACCAACCATTTGAGATAAATAACCTTTATTTAGTGGAATCAAGACCCATAATATGGAAGAAATTTCCACTGGAAGGTTATGTTCATCCTTACATCAATAGACGATCATAGATTGATCTGGAATATGATATGTGACTTCCCTTCATTGGAAATTGATATGAGCTTTATATAAAGAAATCCAATCCATGCCAAGAATCACATCAAATTCCACTATAGGAAGGATCACAAGATTTGTAGGAATCACTTTCCCACAAACTTCAATCGGAGAAGAATTATAAGCTTTTGAGGTGACTGTTGTGCCATTAGGGGTTGTCAAAGCTAACTCTACATCTAACTGTTGAGGTAATATGGTGAAACCCTTAGAAAAGTCTTCAGAAATAAAAGAGTGGGTGGATCCAAAATCAAATAAAACATTTTCTACTTTATAGTGGATGGTAAGTGTACCTTTCACCACATCGTTATCCTACTCCACATCGCTGATAGAAATTGCATGTTACTTTCCTTTGTCTTTAGCCTTAAAAGTTTGTTGACGTCGACCATCATCGTCAACCCTTGGATTTGGGCATTGATTGGCATTATGCCCCATCTCCTTGAATTTGTAACATTTAAGTGTAGGAGGTGCACTATGTGTAGCCTTTTCATTGTTTGCATCACTAGACATCTTCTTCCTATCATTGCGACATTCAAATGCCCGATGACCTTCCTTTCCACATTTGAAACATTTACTTTCCCCTTTAAGACAACTCCCTCCATGTTTTTTTCCACACTTTGAGCATAAGAGAAAACTCATCTTCTTTTCAGTGTGCTCTTTATATTTTCCTTTGAATTCCATTTTCCTCTTCTTATCAAACCCATATGACTAATGGGTTACTCTAATCTCCATCTCGACTTTAAGAGCACATTGAACGATTTCCTCATATCTATTGAAGTCCCTTAGGGATAACGTCCTTCGAAGACTTGGTTTTAAGCCACTAAAGAATCGATCGATCTTACTCTTAGGTTGGATAATAATACCAGAAGCGTACCTTGCAAGTATTGTAAAATTTGCTTCATAGGTACCAACAGATTCATCATCCTTTTGCTTTAGTTCAAGAAACTCCTTCTCAATCTTTGTTAGGAGAATACGAGGGAAGTACTTATTGAAAAATAAGTTCATGAACTCGTCCCATTCCATGGACTCAATTTAATATCTTGGCCTCATATTCTTGATAATATTCCACCATTGATCAGCATCACCTTCCAAACGATACACTGCTAAGATGACATTATCATGTTCATAACATTGAATAACTGAAAATATCTTTTCAGTTGTACTGATCCATTGTTCAGCAACTCATGGATCAGTAGACCCGCTGAATGAGGGTGGATGCTGCCTCATGAAGTATTTAACAGAATGTTGCTCCTTCCTTTTCTCGTTTGAAGTCCTGCATGATTCATAGCTTGAGAAAGTTATGTGAGCATGGCTACAAGATTTTGCATTCCATTTCCCATAACATTTGGTTGCTCAGGGGGACAATCATTGCATTGCCCGTCGCATTCCGCATTAACACGGTTCCTTCGGGTTCCATCCATTGACTAAAACCAAGAAGAATAGTGTGAGAAACACTAATTAAAATAGGAAAACCATATAATTAAGAATAAAATTTCACACTTAAGGTCTTATCATAGGCTGTTCATGGCCATTTTTAAAACTCTAAGATCGGGTTCTATGCTTAGACTTATCCTTAGGTTTCTTACAAAGGATTTCACATCCTAGTTTCCAAAGGTTGACTATACCTTTCCACTGATACCAAATATAATGATCAATACTTTACATACATTGTTATTACATTAGAATTGAAGCACACTTATTACAACATATATCAAAACTAGTAAAGGACTGTATATGTATAGAGTCTTTAGAAACTGGGAAACATAAACAACCGGTTCATAAAGCATCTACTTTGCCTCCCATTTATTTCATCATATCTAGAGTCCCTTTTTGGATTATCCTACTTAATAACCTTCTTCCTGACCTGGGGAAATAAAACATGCTAAAGGGTGAGCTCAAATGCTCATTAAGGGAAAACAAAAGAAATATCAATCACATCATATACATAAGAACATAACTTTTGGAAATCTTAACCTGCAAAAGATATCATAATTTCATAACATGGGATAAATCATAGTAGTGAAATGTAATCCCAATAATCATAAATTAAAACATGAAACTTTGTGACATACACACATAATCATATAGAATCATTTTTTATTAGTCCAGACTCATTTCCAAGACCATCTTAGTGGACAAAGTCCACTTCTGAACCGAGTTCACTCCTCGTTTCAGTCCTGTTTCACTGAACCGGTTTAACCTACCCTTCCAGCCATGTCTATCTCACGAGATATAAAATCTTTACCCAATTCATTTTAGGGAGATATATATCCCACCCATCTCATAATGATACCATTCTTATGTGTGCCACAAAATCATAAACTATACATCATAGCATAACCCATGTAATAAAAATGGGAATCTTAAACATGATGACATCATATAAAAATTCATATAAGATAAAGGAATTCATAAAAATATTTCCATAATAAAATCCATGTTATAATAGGGTTAGAAATAGAACCCTATATTATCTTAGATGGAATATAATTTTGATAAAACTCTTGAACTCCATTCTTGAGGAAAATATCCTTTCTACTTCAAAAACATTTTTACTTTTCTTAACATGTCATACATTTTTAAACTAAAAGAAGTTGATTAAAAATAAACTTGAAAAATTGTAATGGAAAATTCTTGAAAATATTGTTTTAAAAATCCATTCATGCCGTATAAGATAAAAAAACATTCTTCTCGTACTTTTGTCAGAAAAGTCAAAAAGTAACTCGTACGAAAAACGACAAAAGATTCCTTTCATATCTTTTACTAAAAACACAACGAAGGGTAAAATTGGATTTAAAAAATTTTAGGTGGATGAAAATAATAGTACATATTGAGGAAACATGGATTTGGATGATAAAATACATCCCAGTAAATGGAAAATATAAAAATCTCGGATAAAAATGAGATTGTGATATTTTCCCTTACCTTAGATCCGATTTGCTTTGTAAGTGTCTGAACCTCCTGTATAATGATTTAAATGATATTATTGACTTATTCCAGAATCATATGTATTTTTATGATATCATATATGGTCATATTTTTAGCTTATTATTAGTAATATTTCATTACTACTTGTTATTCGGGTGTTTATTACTTTTTGTTCGTATGCATGTTTTTGTTGAATAAATTCTTATTTTTCTTTTTAAGTTATAGATACCTCATTTCCATAATGGTATTAGTGTAATATATATCATACTCATTAATTAAATTGATTTATATAATCATTATGAAATGAAGATCATGTTGAACGAGTCGCATCACATCATGGAGAAGGTATTCCGTACGTACGCATGAGCGATGATATCGTTCCCATGATTGTGGAATTGTATTGGAGTGTATGTATACTATTTCATAATCAATATAAATTTACAATAATCATATATAGTCATTATTTACACCACTATACCCATCCAAGTAAGGTGGTGGTGGAAAATGGTTTACACCACGGCGTGGAGACGGTATTCCGTACGTACGTACGCGCGGTGATTTCGTTTTCCGTAGAATGGATAGATGGTGAAATAGGGTTGTTTCATAATTATAATAACATATCAGTATATGAGTGATAATGATGTTATTACTTCATAATGAAACCACTAATGAAGAAGAAGTGGAAGAAGAAATAAATTTGAAAGAATCGGTAACAGACATTACCTCTTCTTTGAATCGCTTCTTTGAAACCTTCATTTAGGGCACTAGATTTGGTCTTTTAAGAATCCCAAGACCACTAGTATGTCTCTAGGTAAGTGGAAATGAGAAAGTGGAAGGGGTTGGCCGAGCTGGAAGGCTTAAAGAGGTGTGAGGAAGAGGGGGAGGAGGTGCCCTTTAATAAGAAATGAGAGGGGCTCCTTTGGAAAAATTTAAAATATTATTTTATTATAAAGCCAAATTCATTTTTAAATAGCACCAAATTGATTTATTTAGAAGATAAGGTGGGTATGGGTCGAAAATAACTCATAAAATATAATTTAGACATGTTTAGGTTCCTATTTTAACCTTATCATATATATTTAACTTTAAGATAGATAATTTTACTTTTACCGTGTCTTTTTGTGTTCTTACACTATAAGGTTAATAAACATACTACAACAAAACAAAAAAACCCAAGTTATTTTTTATTAATATATATAAACCTATTTAAGTCATTTGGTCAAATGTTAGATTTTTATGAATAAAAGAACAATTAATAATATAATATTTTTTTTTAAAACTATTTTATGCAAATTTTGACACTATTTAGTAATTGATTTTTGTGAAAATCATAACAGAATGATTAGTTCGAAAAAAGTTAATTAAATCGATACTAACATGTTCTATTAACCTAGAAAATTAGTGGAGATCATAAAAAGTCTCAAATTACATTTATTTGGGTATTTATAACATCAATTATGTCAATATTTCATTAATAAGATAATTACTACATCATCTTTGTGTCATAAATAAATTAGATTATATAATGTATAAAAATTACAAATAAAATACCATTATGTAGGAAATATTTTTATCTTTATATGAAATATTTATAGTCAAATTTATCTTCTGTATAAACCTATATAAAAAATTATTTAGTTATTAAACATTGATTTTAACTATTTTAGCCCTTCTTTAAATAAATTAATAATAAATGTCCTAATCTAATCCAAGTTGGCCTAAATGGTCATATTGTTTTTCCTAAGGTTGTTTTTGGTCGAATTAAACATATCCAATGGAATTAGGTCATGTGTTAGGGCAATAATAATATCATTTTTACCCTTAATTACCCTATTTACTTTCAACTGTGGTAAATAAAAGTAAAAAGTTACTATTTACCAAAAATTATTTTCATCTCATTGAACAACATTTTTCTTACTGACATCAACTGTTTCTCTCGGATTTTTTGAAATTCATCTCACAGAAGCGGAAAAATTATGTTTTATGTAAATTTTCAAATTCTCCTAGGAGGTGGGTAAAACACGGTAAAAGTTAAATAAAATTTTTATATATCTAAAATTATTATAAAATGACTCCAATGAATTGCATTGAACTTATATAGGTATTATGTATAAATTTTTCCCTAAAATAAATTTAATTAAAATAAATAATTAATTAAATTAAAATTCGGTTTTTAAATAGTAACCCAGTGTTTTCACAATTCATCAAAAATTGAATGTTTTCAGAAAAATACCAAAATTTCACCCTAGGCAAATTTCGATTTTCCACATCCAAAAATGAAGTCCATTTTGAAAAATAAAATTCATAAAATTTCAAAAAGTGGTAATTACTATTCATAATGGCTAGTTTTTATAATATTTTAATAGCATATCGTTGTTTAGTGAAACTCGGTATTGCATACGGCGCAAGCTATCGAGGAAGGTCACGATTGCGTGTAAAGCAAGCCAAGAAAGTGTTCTGTGTAGTGAAAGATTCCTTTGATGATTTATATAACATAAAAACAAAATATTTCTCATAAAATTCTCGGGTGTTACAGGAAGATTCACCGAATATAGGACCACTACAAAAAAATTAAAATGAACAGATAACCAATATTCCCAAGAACCCTTAATGTACATCCTCCAAAAACATCATACATCTCCAAATGACAAGTCTACATCACTAAGAATAGAGAAAATCCCAATAATGTCCAGAGACCTAGCATATGTCACCCAACCATTTAAATTTTCACTAAAATGGCGGGACATAAGATGGAAATATACTATGAACACATCCCTTGACCCAAATAAGAGACTAAAACCACTAACCATGAAGAACCACTAAGAGCATAATTCGAAACCTAAGGAATGGAGCACCGAAAATATACCAATGAATCCAAATGAAATAACACATTCAATATCCATCAATGAATCAACCAAAAACAAGAACAATATTCAAAAAATATTTGGAAAACATTCCTTAAAGGGAAGTCTGACAAACCGAATAAGGAATTGTGGGCGGCGTAGGTCTGGCAAACCAAAGAGGGTGTTACCGGCGGTGGAGGTCTGACAACGAGAAGCCGGGCATTGTGGGCAGTGGAGGTCCGGCAAACCGAAGAGGAATATGTGTGTGAGGGAGGTCCGAAAATGAGAAGCGAGGGTGGCGGAGGTACGGAAACGAGAAAGGAGGGCGACAGAGGTACAAAAAAAGAGAAGCGAGGGTGGTGAAGGTCCGAAAATGAGAACTCAGCGGGCTACAGAGGGGTGTCGCAGGGTTCCAAAACCATGAGAGCATTAGGTCGCGATAAAACAATTGCACTGTGTGACCGACTTTATAAAAAAATGGACAATGGTTTTATCAGCTCTAACAAAGCACTGATAAAGACTACCTTTATCAGCACTTTTTTTAGCACTGATAATGGTAGTCTTTATCAGCACTAAACAAGCGCTGATAAATCATTCATGTATCAGCGCTAAAATTTTAGCACTGATACAGGGTAACCTTTATCAGCGGTTTTTCTTAGCACTGATAAAAGGGGGTGCTTCCCATGTCGTTTTTGTAGTAGTGGTTTACATAAAATTCGGTCCATTTTAAACGAAACAGAGACACTTTGATTGATACCGGCCACAACATGCCTTAGATTAAGGAATGTTTGACTCGTTCATGTCACACATGACCCATGGATCATTGTCTTAATGTATCAATTCAATCTGAATTTGTTTGGTCAGTTTTTTGTACGTCAGTTGTTGTTTTCACTAAAAATTCTATCCATTTTAAACAAAAGAGAGGCACTTTGAGTGATTACCACCACACCGTACCTCAGATTGAAGATGGTTTGACATTTATGTATCACACATGATCCATGGATCATTCTCCAAATGTATCAACACAATCCTAATGCATTTCATTTGTTTTTCATATGTAAGTTGTTTTCAATTAAAATTTTGTCCATTTTAATCAAAAGAGAGACACTTTGAGTGATACCAGACACACCATGCCTCATATTGTGGTGGGGTTGACTCATTAACTTCACAAATGACCCATGTATTTTTCTACTAAAGAATCAACACAATCCTAATGCGTTCGGTTGATTTTTGGTATGTTAGTTTTTGTTTTCCCTTAAAATTTTGTCCATTTTCAACCAAAGAGAGACACTTTGAGTGATACCAGACACACTATGCCTCAAATTGGGGTAGGGTTGACTCTTAAAAATAAAAAATTACCCATGGATAATTCTACTAATTTATCAACATAATATTAATTCGTTTTTTCAGATTTATGTACATTAGTTGTTGTTTTCCATTAAAATTATGTCCATTTTAAACAAAAGAGAGACACTTTGAGTGATAATGGCCACACCCTGCCTCAGATTGTGGTGGGGTAGAATCATACATTCCAAAAATGACCTTTGAACCGTTATCCTAATGTATCAACACAATATGAATGGGTTTGGTTAGTTTTCTGTAAGTCATTTTTTGTTTTCACTTAAAATTCTCTCCATTTTAGACAAAATAGAGACACTTTGAGTGATTCCGGAAACACCATGCCTTAGATTGAGGTGGGGTTGACTCATACATGTCAAAAAATACCCATGGATCGTTCTAATAATGTATCAACATAATCCTAATGCGTTTGTTTGGTTTTACGTACGTCATTTGTATTTTTTACAAAAAATTCTGTCCATTTTAAAGAAAATAGAGACACTTTGAGTGATATCGCCCACACCGTGACTCGAATGGAGGAAGGGTTGACTCTTACACATCACCCATCACCCATGGACCATTCTCCTAAAGTATCAATACAATCCAAATTTTTTTGGTCAGTGTTCCGTACATCAATTGTTGTTTTCACATAAAATTCTGTCCATTTTAAACAAAAGAGAGACACTTTTAGTGATACCGGTCAAACCATGCCTCAAATTGAGGATAGGTTGACTTGTACACATCACACATGACCCATGGAACATTCTCCTAAAGTATCAACACAATCCGAAGGTGTTTGGCCAGATATAAAGATATTTTTGGATATTTTAGTGGTTTTTCTTATCCAGAGCCCAATGAAAAGTGGGACATAATTCTTGAATGATCCTCTGTTTAAATGAAAAATTGACACATTGGATAAAAGGATGTTTTATTTAATAACAAATAAAATTTTCCAATGAACATTTACATACATAATTTTTTCATCTTTTGATCTTCTTAATCCCTATCAATAATGGATTCCAATTGTACACATCCCCTAGTCAGATATAAATGCTATTTGTATACAATCTTCCATCTGATATGTGGCCCCCTAGTTTCTGAAAAAATCAATATCGTCTTGTAAATATGAGGCATGTTCTGATGGTTGTAGGACCTAAACACTAGGAGCAACAACACGTTCAGAAACTTGTTGTTGCTCTGCACTGTGAGCAGCAACAACAACTTGAGAGACCTGTTCAGCCTCGAGGTTATGATCACCAGAATGTTCATAAGTCATTATCTGCAAAAATAGATGAATAGTTAATTTAGATTACATAAATTTAGTAATGATAAGATAAAAACATGAGATAACAAGATCTATATTACAAAAAAAATATAACTTGTTTATTGCACTCTCTTTTTTTTCAAATGCTGAAGGGATTTGACATCTCTACCGATTATCCAAAACCCTTCATTGTGGTCTCCTATAACATAAAAAACATCATCTACATTTGGACCACTATGAAATGATTACAACGTACCACTAAATGGATCGTCCTCAAATAAATTTTCATCGGACCATTCAGTAGTTTTGGACGATAAAAAAATCGACCACTTTTGGTTTACAGGATATGGAACAAAAAATACTAGTACCGCTTGTAATGCCATTATAAAATGTTCATCTCGGTACCCTTCTTTACTAAAATCATCTTTCACAAAGCTGAGTTCACCTATTATAACAACACTGTTGTTATCAACCCATTTGCATTGAAAAAATGGGCAATTTGATTGTCTAATAATACAACTCCCATATTTTTTTGATAATGCCAAAGTATGAAATATTCGAAAAAATTGGATTTCTATCCTTACTACAAGAAATATGCATCGCTTCAGCCATAACTGTAACTCTACTATTTTCCATGGTACTATCTTCATCATGTTCATCTGTATAGAATGTACAACCATTAATTACATAACCATTATTAGATAATATATAAACACTTGGTCCGGCGGCTTGCCATCGAAGACTTTATGAAATTGAATTAGTATTTTCTACTAAATCCATTAAAATATGGTCCCGAATCCATCCTATAAACCAGTGATTATGTGTATTTGATATCAATTTTTCTGCCCTTGATGGATTCAAATTCTCAAGAATTTCTTTGTGGGTTTCAATATATGGAGCAAACTCTCAACTCTTATGCATAAAAAAATGTGGGTCTACTCTCGATCTGTAATAATGGTTGTCACAACATCTATTACGAAAATTCCCTCACCCTCAATGCGTCTAGTGTGATGAGATTTCGGGATACCAATTCTTTCCACACCAGACAAGTACTCGGTACAAAATTCAATGGCTTCCTCCACAATATATCGCTTCACAATACAACCCTCTGGATGACTTCGATTTTTGACATAACCTTTCAAAATATTCATATACCGTTCAAAAAGGTACATCCATCTAAAGTAGACAGAACCACAAAGTCGAAACTCACTCACCAAGTGAACCATCAAATAAAACATAATATCAAAGAATTATGGAGGCAAGAACATTTCTAATTCAAATAATATGATGAAAATTTCTCATTTCATAGCTGGAAATATCGTCTGGTCAAGATGATTGTGGCATATAGATTTGAAAAAGAAACAAATCTTAGTTAATGAATAACGAAAATTCTGGGGGCAAAATGAAACGTAAAGATATAGGAATTAAATCTTGCATAAAAACATGACAGTCATGCGATTTTAAGCCTTTTAACTTCAAATCATTCCTTAACACAATGTTATTGATGTTTGATGAATATCCCACTAGAACTTTTACATCATTAGAGAAGTTGAAAAACTGATATCTCTCCTACCTAGAAAGAGTGTAAGCAGCTGGAGGAAGATACATTCGATTTTCAACCTTCACGGGAGCCAACTCTACTCATATTCCCATGTCAACCATATACACAATTTACTTAATTTCATCCTTTGTTTTTTCAGGGGCATTTAGCAACGTTCCAATAACACTATCACATACATTGTGTTCCACATGCATCACATCATGGAAATGTCAGACATACAAACAATTCTAGTATGTTATTTAAAAAAATGATCTCTTTTTTAAACCAATTTTCATAAGGTTTTTCAAAAATGGTTTAACAAAAATAGTGTTCACATATTTAATATTCTCAAATAGCTGATAACCTTTTAGTGGAGACGGTGTTGTGTGTTGTTCTGAACATTCATTGAATGAGGTCATCCAAGATTGGTACTTATGTCGACGAGGTATAAATCTATGATGCCTTAAAAACACAGATTTTGATGAATGTTTCAAGCTAATTGATTCTGTATCTTCTTCTAACAGGGTACACCCTTTAGTTCCATTAATGATATAAAATTATTCACTTTTATAAACAACATACTAAATAACACCTGAATCCCACAATAACTTCATATCCTCGATCAAAGCAGCCAAATAAACATCGATATAATTACCTAGCTGTTTTGGTCCTGATATAAGCATAGATAACTTGATGAATTTCCATTACATTCATAACTAAGGTGGAAAGTTATAATTTTCCAACAGAACAGGCTATGTACTACGAGTGATGGTTTGAAAACCAAAAGGATTCACTCCATTTGTAGATAATGCAAGATGAATGCTTCTTTGCGGATTTCAAAATTCAAGATACTCATGATATATTCTCTTCCATAGAAGAGAGTCGACCGGGTGACATAATTTCCCATATTTATTTCTTTTCTCTGCATGCCATGACAATTTTCTTGTAGTTTCTTCACTTCTATAAAGATTCCAAAACCTTAGAATGATTGAAAAGTACCATAAAACTTTCATAGGATAGGATTCATCTTTCTTGTATTGGGAAGCACCACCCTTAGGGAATTTTGTAAGTGATTCTTTCTCCTTGAAAAATAATATACAGTCATTCGGGCAGGCATGTATTCTTTCAGAAATCATACCCATCATGTGTAGCATTTCCTTATCTTCATATGTCCATCATGGGAGCTCATTATCTTCTGGGAGCATTTCATTCAAGAAATCAAGTAGTTCCATAAAACAGAAATCACTCCATCCATTGCCTACTTTCAATTTATACAACTTCAGTATAGCTGAAAAAGCTATATATTTAGTGCAACCATCATACAATGGAATCTCTACACAACCCCATAACTTCTTAAACAATTTTAGGCAATCACGACGTTAATCTTCAACTGTCCTTGTCATTTCCTCAATTCAATCTTCATCATCATTGACATATGTAATCACATCCACTATACGGTCTTATTCATTATCGATATTTTTAATCATTGATGATCCATAAAACGCAGTTTTATCCCATCCACTAGCTACATTTGCTTTTTCTCTATGTTTATTTCAACATTTATAACTCTGATTTATTTCGTGATATATCAAATGTTCTTCCAGCCCTTTTGGAGTAATTATTCTAGAATAACAATGATGTAAACACTGATAAAGGATTTGATAAGGATCCATTGCGTGATCCTTTGGAAACTTGATGAACTCTTTCACTCCATTCTCATACTCTATTGTCAAATTATTTGCATCCATGTAATATTTATTCATCTCTATCCTATTTTAATATGAAATATTATTATTTGTGATTCAAATACACAAAACAAGACTTCCAAATATAGTAGATGAGAACCACTTCTAAAAATAAAGATTAACAGAGCCTAACCATTTCCAATAAATATTAGGAAATCAACAGAACTAAGATAGACCCACATCAAAATAAACACACTTTCCATCCCCCTTACCAATTGTTCTAGAACCCACCACCCTTGCAGCAAAACATTAAACAACCTTCTAACCACCCCTACTGCCCATCTCATTCAAAATAAAATAATCACATTAAACAAACCAAAACTAGTGACAAAACTCAAATAAAATGAAAACAAGGATTCAATTTTGATGAGAAATATAATATAGTAGATACATTTCTAAACATAAATGGGTTCGTAGTGGAGACAAATATACTAGGTTTATCAAAAATTACTAGTGAATATCATAGGTTTTGTTAACCAAATTAACATAAGAAATATTAAATTTAGGTATCAGAACATAAATTCTGTCATGAACTTCTAAAGGGTATGAAATAACTCTCCCTCACCTTCCCCAAACAAGAAAATAATATCCATAGACACTTCGTGCATCCATTCTATAAAACAACACATTCCCATACAAAGGGATAAAAAAATCCCTTAGTGTTAAAAAACTCACACATGAGGGAGACTGAAATCATCGACCATCCCTATCCAAAACACAAACCTCCTTTCAAACCTCATTTCACTAACTATTAATATCTTCTGTAATATTAATTCCTATCATAAATAAATTATTTCCCAAAAGTACAACCATTAGATAAGAAAAATTCCCTATACTTTTTGGTAAAATAAAAATATGCTTCCTTTTTTTAGAATCATTAAATTTGGAAAAACACACTAACAAACTCAATAAAATTCATATTTTCACAATAATTTGAAAGTAAATAGAGTAAAATAATTCCATTACAAAAAATTAAACTGAATATTTTAGTATCAATTGATAGAGGGCATTGGTTAATAAAGGGATGAGGTCAATAACTTAAGATATAATCATTCAACGACTCTCAAACCAAAATCTCCACATCTCAAAATTTTATCAATATAAACATGACCACCTAACTAAATAAAACTACACCATAATGTATATTAGAATAATAACAAAAGGAAATAGATGAGGATGAGCAGAGAAATCACCAAAGATCAAAGATGAGAAGCTGAGAATCTAAACTCATCGAAAGAAATCTCACACACTTGATGTAGGGTTCGCTGGGAGTAGGGTCTAGTGGGTATGAGAAGAAGTAGGGTTCAAGGGGAGGAGGATATGCATAAGGGGTTTGAGGGGAAGGATAAGGATTATGGCTAGTGATGGCAAAGTAGGGAAGCAACAACGGAGTGGAAACAACGATGAAGTAGCGGTCGACAAAGAGAAGATCGAGGGGGGGGGGGAGTTGTCACACGGGTACAGTCCCACGAGAGATTATGGACATGATAAGTAGAGAGGAATATGAAAGATTTTTTATAAAATTGGACTAGGGTTTTTTCAGTGCTAAAATTTTAGCACTGATAATGGGATCCTTTATCAGCTCTTTTCTTACACTGATAAATATTCCCTTTATTAGCTCTACAAAAGCCCTAAAAAAGTGACCCTTTAGCAGCGCTAAAATTTTAGCACTTCTAAAGAGACACTTTATGAGTGCTTTTAAATATCACTAATAAAGAGTAACCCTTATCAGCCCTTTTTTCTTAGCGCTGATAAAAGGCGGTTCTTCCCTTGCCCATTTTTAGTATTATTTATCCCCCAGATAGAGAGTATCAACTAAAGTAGTCATCCCATCAACTCTATCATGAGTAGATATAATGAGGATAATGAAGTAAAAATGTTATAACTCAGGTGATATATTATTTACTCATATCTCTATATTTTCATGGTGTATGCTTCCATATGGTATTGTAATCTAGATATAAGATGGAGACACTACGCTAGTGACCCCAACTCCACTTTCATATATTCAGTAAGGGGAGCCCCAACTTTGATATCAGGAAAGCCCCTCTCTTTGGTGGCCAATTATTTCCAAGTACCAATAATTTGTTAAATGATTTGGTATAGTGGTTGTTGGTAAAAACATGTTTCCCCCATGTTTTCAAATAACTCATGAAGGTGCTTACCTGGGTCAAAACATTTTACCGAAGGAGACTCATTAATCATGGTGTGAATTTTCTTCTAATCAATCAACTCCATGTATGATATTATGTGACTGAGGGGATGGGTGTGAAAAATAAATGAATACCTAGTCGTCCAAGAAAAGAAAAACGAGGGTAGTATGTATACATCCTCTCCTCAACAGAGGCATCATACATCTATCATGTCGGAGGGATGATATACTTATTTGATTCAGTCCCACAATCAGGATTGTTATCACTAGGATGAGAGATCATCCAAAAATTATCACCCAAGTATTCAATAAACTCCATAATTTTCATGGATAGAGGGGTTGGTGATGAAACTTTCTTGGAAACATGGTGAAACAGTCATCCTAAAACACAACCAGGGTAGGATTCCACCATGCTTGGGCATAATACTAAGTAAGAAAGGTAGGAACATTAGTAGGCCGAAGAGTGATCTCAAAATCAGTTTCTCCAAATTCCAAAATCATCCAAAATCAACAGATGATCCCAGGGTTTCTCTCTCCTCTTACACTGGTTGACGAAAGTGGACAAACCCTTTGGGTGCATAAAAATAAGAGGTAAAACCAATAAGGTGTATATGGATCAAAAATAATCATCTCACCTATCATGGATGAAAGAACCCTATCTTGAAGGGAGATCATTTACGACCTTTCCCTGAGATATCTGATACCCTTATCAATGATCATCCCATTTAGTGAAGGATGGGTGAAATAAAAGCTATTAGACCGACTCAATGCATCTGTAACCTTTCTGAAGTTTAATTACATTGGGTTGGCCCAGTGATTTTCAAAATCCTATGACATGATAGTTAACCATGGATTATAGTTGAATTTTAGTATTCGTAGAAATTGAATTACTCCCATATATTTCTAAATAAAAATTAGAAATGACACTAATCCTAGAGAGGGATTTTCCATGTGGAATGTGTCTTAGGATTTGGTAAATGCCTGAAAGGGATAAAACCACCAGATTATGGATTTTTCCAACCAGTAGTCATTCTTCCAATACCTTTGTACTAACTAATATGCCTATACACGCATCCCCAACTAGGAAATCCATCTATTCTGGAATATATCCATGAAATCCACTAACCTAAGGATCATAGAGATTTTTGAATTCCCTCTGATTCCCCATGAAGTATAATCCCTAGCTTAAAAAATGAAAAAATACAATCAAGAACTATCATGAACATTCTGGGAATGTAACTGATAGGTTTTTATTGTAGTTATCCTAACTTCACAGTGGAAGTAAAATATATTGATCTCTTCTTTGAGATAGGTAATATGGAACATATTCAAATCCTTTCTTATATTCTCCTTAATAATTTTGATCATGTCTGTCTCCAAGACTGGGGTCTATAAAGGGTCAAACCAGACATCAGTAGAAGGGTGGAACTCATTATACATCTTTCTAAGAGGGGGGATCCTTCCTGTTGGTAGATTTCCCATAGTTTGATTTCCAACTTTTCATGGGATAGATGAAAGGATTTGGTGCAAGGGAACCAATGGTTGATCAGTTATTGAATAATATTGTGCTAGTAATAAACAATAAATTGAGAGATCTATAATACTTCATAAAGATAGACCCTGCATAACTCTTTGGTAAATTTGAAGAATATTTTTCTGAGGAAAAATGGCCAAACCCATTCATCACGGAGATAATAATAAAGATGTAGATCCAATTTATATATCCATCTACTAACCAAATTATTCATAAAAGAGATGAATATACTTGAGTAGCTCTGAGAAGTAGGGTGATGAGTGAAATCATAGCCATCCAGACCCACGGGAGTGTTTTCCAACATATAATACATCCTCTATGACCGATCAGTGTGTAGACGTTATCATCAAAAATTGTTTTCTTAATATATTCAAGAGAAGATAATACCTTATAAGATGTTGTAATGAAGTTTGGATGAGGAATAATAACATATTCCATAAAACAAAACCAGTATACAAGAAGATGGTGTGATAAATGTTAGTTTTGGATATTGTGTAGAAGAAACAATTTTTGAATATTGAAGTGAGAATCCAAATGGTATAAAAGGACATCATTGTGATTTCTAGTGATCATGGATCTTTTATTACACACATCAAATGAACTCTAATGAGAACGACAATCCATGTGAACAAAAATTTTCAGTGTATGTCAGAAAGTTAAAATAAAATATTTTCAAAATAAATTCATAAAACTGACATCATGATGTCCATCACATGAATAAACAAAAGAATTACAAAGTTACATAAATAATTCCCAAAACACATAACTCCAGAGGACATCACATGTCACATAAAGAAGTAAATAATTGTATATCCACATGAACCCTTGATGACACATGATCTCATGACCTTGAAATGGTCACAAGAGAAACTTAATAGTCAAAGGGTCCTATGATCAGGCCAGAAGATCCCATGAAATCCTCAAGAATATTATATCCCCATATCCAAAGAAAAAAAATTACCAAAGTTCAGTTCATGATTGGTTCAAGTGGGATCTTTGTAAAATAGCGTCTTGTGAAGCAGTTTGTGAAAAAAGGTACCAAAAATGGTATTCTACAAAGGCCATTCGATTAGGTCTTATGAGAAGGTATTGGAGTGAGGTTATGTAATAGTATAAGGGCAATATAGCTCTGGAGAAGTGAGTAGATGGTGAGTGAATCCCTCTCCACTACTCTATTTATATGGAATCGGGTCCAATACCAAATGTTGCCCAATATTCCAAGTGTCACTGAAGACATTGATTGGGGATAGTTCCAATGAATCATGAGGGAATTTACTTTCTTGAGAATAAATCCCTTTTCCTCATAGAGAACACTCTTGAGGATGGGAATTTGTTGATGCCTACCAAATGATCATTGGAAAATTACTAGAGGAAGAGATACATGAATATGGGTATTATCTTACCCCAAAATAAAGGAAGAATAGGGAGACAAAAGACTCATATATCATTTGAACCTCCAAGATACACATGATCATGTGACCATCATAAGGTCTTATGAAGGATCCACGTGATGTTTATAGCCTACGGAAGATCCCTTTCATCCCATTTGAAAAATAATTCTTCTATTGTATATTATCCCCCAAAATAAGTAGATCATGTGATGAATTATGGATAGGACTCCCCTAATTAATTGTAATTTTCCATTCTTGACAAGCCATCCAAACACCTTCAAAAATAGAAGAAAAATATCCAAAAGGTATGATCCACTTTTTGTTATAAAAGTTACATGACACATCACTGATGGAGAGAATTATTATCCTTGAAATCATTCAAGAAAAAATGTAAGATCCACAACCGTTTTGAAATTAAATAAATGAAATAAATAGGTGAAATTATGGAACCTATTTCTGTTGTAAAACATCATGTGATATCCCCTAGTTCATTTGTAAGACACCATAAGACAATGATCACATGTGTGCTTCATCTCATGAAATCCTGCTTGCATTTCATCCTTTTCATATGAAGGGCCTCAGGTATGTCTAGGTGACCCCATGCTACCCCTTTGGCTCTATAAGTACAAAGAGATGAAATTGTCCATGAAACGATCATACTTCTCTAAAAATCCATTTTATGGTCATGTGACATATCACTAATAGGTAGAGTTATTTTCATTTACCACAGTTATAAAAGCTCTCCAGACCCCTAAACATTATAAAATAAACAATGAAAATAAAATAAGAAAGGACTGGAGCCTCTTGTGGTCAGAAAACTATCTCGATACACCAAGGATATTTTCAGCATAGTCTTCGAAGACTCATTGACACACTTGTCTAATTTCTAAAAGGCCCCTGGAAAAGCCATTCTTATCTTGTGGAATATCCTAGACATGGATTCAAAGATCATACAAAATCATTTTAGGGGGAATCTTGATCTTTTGAAGGTAGTCAAATGAATCATCTAGATATACATGAATATCCCTTGGCATGTCTGCATAATTCAAAAAGTCCCCATTAATTATAAAAAATCCAACAAATGAGATATTTATGGGATGATATCAATGTCATTGAAAGTCATGTGATGCCCTTAGAATGAATAATAGGGTGAATTCATGGATTGCATGACATATAATCCCACCACTATCTATATCCTATATTCACATGATACACACCACACAAAGAGGAGAATTAATACAGTGGAGAGGCCTATAAATTCCCCACCCTAGTATAAAAAAAAGGACTAAGGACTCTCATATGTGAATAGAAATTTTCTTAGAACCATGAACCATCATTACGGTGGATTTCATAGTGCGGTTGATCTTTAAATCGGGAAGAGTTCGGTCATCTATGATCTATATAGCAACTAGAGAGACTATCTAGAAGGCATTGGAACTTCTCTTTATCACTCAAAGATCATGTGATATACTTATGGTGGGTCACGAGAATGAAATCCCAGAAATTTTCTAAGACAAAATAGGCATTGAATTATTTAACACAAAAAAAATATAAATCATATGCAATAAAATTAGGTAACAAAGACTAATGTATGGGAGACGTAAGTAATGTACATATACATTGATCCTCAGGTGATCTGGATAAACCACCTAGGTAATGTGGAAACACCAGGGCATGTCACCTAGATCTTTCAAAATTCCTTGGATATATTATTTGCATCTCACTAAGTCCTCCAAATGTGTCAAAGAAAGTCGCACGGTGCTCCCCCAGGTAATTCCACCATAGTCTCGCAAATCCCTCCAGGATCAACATCCAAATTTCTTGGTGTCCATTAGATGTGATTATAGTCTCCTATGGAGGCACCAACACATGTAGGCTGGGTATTTTGGTAAAACCTAAGAATTACAACTAGCTCTATTGATACCTTTAGGGAATGACATCCAGATCTCATGATGACATATAGACAGGCCATCTAGGATAATGGGTTACCCTCTGGACAGGTCATATTAATTCTCACAATTACCTCCTTGTTTTCCAACCAAAATTTAGGAGAACACTAGGGCATGGAAGCTGGATCAAGTGACGCCCTCTAAAATGTTTAGTTGGGGTCATGAGATGGATTCTAGGAAAAACAATTCGGGTGATGCGATGTCCTCTGAACAAGTCAACCTTTATCATGAGACAATATTCAGACATTCCATCAAGGTTATATGATGTTCTCCAAACATGTCATGTGGATAATGATATTGTATTTAAACAGTTCAAGAATACATCCTCGAACATGTAAAGAAGGTAGCCAAGGAATATCGAGCAGAAACTCAATTCATGTGAGGCTTGGAAGCAGGCCATGTTAGAAGGGAATCTAAGGCTTGATTACCTTTTCCATTATTGATTGTAACCACCAAAAAAACAGACATAATTATTGTATAATACAAAATAAATGAACTATAGAATCTATGTTTCCTACCATAAATATGATATGTAGGAAAACTTCCAAAGGCCCGAATGTCATTGTCAGTCATCTAATGGGTAGTCCTAATACATAAGTTCTGCATCTACAGGAGATGATAATAATTATTTTTCCCACAACAATAGAAATTGACTTTAGTGGCGGTTTTATAGCGGTGGTTCAAAAAACCACCACTAAACCTTTTTTTAAGATTGTTTTGAGATGTTTTATAATAAACCACCATAAAACTATATCTTTTTTTACACTCTCGACCCTTCCCCATAACCCCGACCCCCTTCCCCCCCCCCTGACACCCCGTGACCTCATCACCCCCCCTTCTCCCAGAGAACCCCCATGACCCCCTTCTCCCGGCAACCCCATTCTTCCAATGACCCCCTTATCCTGGAAATCCACCATCTCTCCCATGACCCCCCCCCCCCCCCCCCACACGACCCCACGACCTCGCGACCCCCCTTCCCCTGGAGACCCCGCGACCGGTTAGTGATTTCGGGATTGTTTCTTCTTCACTAGTTAGTTATTCTAATTCATGTTCTCGATTTAAAAGTTTTGAATATTGGTTTTCTTAAATTATCATGGGGTTTATATTGGTGTTTGATGGTGGATCCATGTGGGACGTTTACAAGGATTGTGAGATTCTTTTGGGAGAGGTGATTAGGATCTATACCTTCAATTCCATTATTTCTCAAAGAATGTTTAAATTCACTAGGTAGGTGATTTTTTTCTTCTACATTTTATGTGTTCATGTTATGGTTTCATGGTATAACTTCATTGGGTTTATAGTGGAATTATCCTAATAAATATAATAACTATAATCAATAATTAATTTTAATGGATGTTGTGGTCATATGTATTAATGCATTGTCTATAAAGCTTCTTATAATTTTCAAAATTTTATGTTATATGCTTTATATGTTTTTTATTTTTCTTTACAATGGTTTATAGTATTTAAATTGGATATGAAAATAATGTGGGTAATAATTAATTGATTAATTAAAGTGTCATGAGATATTGATTACCATTTATCCATCAAAACTATTGAATTTGAAATATTTCTTGAATATATTTAGGTTTGGTTATTTGATTTGATAGCTGGTGATTATAGGTTTTATAGTGTCGAAACCTATGAATAAGGAATCTATTAATTCAAGTTGGTAAATATCAGGTTAGTTAGGGAAATAATTTTTTGGGGCTAAGTGAGTCTGTTATTGGTTTCCAAAGGATTTTATCAATTTTTTTATGGATGTAGTTTCTGCTTGTGTTTTCGATGATAAAAATACTTTTGATTCTATATATGTGTTCTCTATGGTGGTAGATGAATTTTAAGATTGATGTCTGGGGTTTTGATGGAAAAAGTGGAGGATAGTGTTTGTTAAGAGAGGGAATCTCTTTTTTCCATTTATTTTCTTATGGTTAATAGGAATAGATGCCTCAGGTTGAGAGTTGTGTTTTCTTGTATTTTGGGTTATTGTGTGAAGCTTTTTGAAGGGTTGATTATGTTTCAATTTAGAGATGGGTATTCCCATCTTTATTATTCATTGTCGAATGATTTTATTTATTTTTATCAAATGGATGATTGTTTGAGTTCCCAAATACTTTTGGTAGTTTTTATATGCCCTATTGAGTGTATCACATTTTGGTAGCTTATGATTGTTCATTGAATACCATGATTATAAAATTGATAATGTTATTGACATTGAAATCATCGGATGTGTATTGATGTTGGTTTATGGGATAATGGAAACTCTGGGATGATTAGATTAATGTTTAGAAGTGAATTCGATGGAAATCTAAGAATTGTAATGAAAAATTATAAATCAACCTGGATCTAATTAACTAAATTGATTAAATAAGATTTTTTATTGAATTTAACAAATGAGTTGATAGTAATAGCAATTTACTATGTCAAAATGCTTAATGGTGATGAATCATTGTACTTATGTTCATTCATTGAATCTAGTCTCTACTGGTGTAGTAAAAAATTAAATGGATACTAAGAAATCTCAATCAAAAGTGCATAGGCAACACAAAAGTACATCCATGCAAACCCGAGTTCATGCCAGGCCTACTCTACTAGAACAAAGTACACACAAATCCTAGTTTGGAAGCACATGTGAAACATTATAGTCCCAATAGTTACCTTACTAGACTTAATCCCAAGAATTTATGATCTAATATAACTTCAACATCTGTAGTTCCTCGTGTGAGAACATTAAAAAATGTATATATTTCACTACACCATATCACATAAACTTGAGAATATTCTTCTCAAATAAGTACAATTATATTATGCCTAATTTATGATCAATGAATCATGTTTATTATATTATGTTTCTGTAATATTACACTATCGTATATATGAATCTCTTTATATATTTAGTAGAAACTATGTGTTTTAATTTTTAATAATATTGGGTAGGCACATTGTAATATATATGGATAAAAGGTGGATCTCATTACCGATGAATGCACCTCAGTATGTTAAGGGTTTGAATGAGTTTTTATAATTTTCAATTTCCAATCGATCTGTTGAAGGTAGAATAATATTTCCATGTCCTAAATGTAAATTTAGAAGATGGTTAAAGAGAGATTATGTTTATGAGCATTTAATATTTAAGCAATTCCCCGATCAATATTTGTGTTGGATTTGGCATGGAGAATCTAACGTTAAAGAATGATTGATCACTGATGTTAATCCACAGAATGAGGTTCCATCTTCATCGAAAATGTAAAATGAAATGAAAAACCTTATAAATGATGCATTCGGCCCTGCAAGACACCACTATCAACATCAAAACATAACAGAACAACCAGATGCGGGTGCTACAAATTGCAACATGACAAGTGATGTTTTTGAGACTATAAAACAACTAGATCAGGATTGTAACAAATCATTGGATCCTTATCTTGATTCTATGGATCCAAATGTAAGATAAAACTTCAATAAGGAAATTGTGTTTCATGATTTAGTTGATGATGGAAATAAAGAGCTGTATAATTGGTGTTTGAAATATTCGAAGCTTTCTTTTCTGCTGAAGTTGTACCATATCAAATATCTATGTGTAATTTAAAATAAAGAAATGTCCATGATATTGAATTGATTCATGATGCATTTCCGGAAGTAAAAATCCCTTAGTATTTTTATGATATGAAAAAAGCTGTTAACATGCTTGTTCAGAATTATACAAAAATACATGCGTGTCCCAATGATTATATGCTTTATTGGGGAGAGGATTCAAGTAGACAGAATTGCAAAAAATGTTCTTCTTCTAGAGGGTAGTCAAAAGAAGATGTTGGAAGTCTGAATCAACATAATTTCACAGAGAAGAATAAAAGGAACACACCCACAAAGGTTTTGCGTTACTTTCCATTGAATCCTAGATTGCAACGATTATTCATTTCATCGAAAACCGCCGAACAGATGAAGTGGAATTATGTAGATAAAAACAATGGTTGGTTGATGAGACATCCCCAAGATTCACAATCGTGGAAGACATTGGATTCATTACATCAAAATTTCTCATCTGATCCTAAGAATATACAATTGGGATTTTCTGCCGATGGATTCAACCCATTTGAGACTTTGAGTACCAGTTATAGCATTTGGCCATTAGTTTTGATCCCTTACAATCTGCCTCCATGGATGTGTATGAAACAAACATCTTTTATCATTTTGAAAATTATTCCTAGAAAAAAATGCCTAGAAATGATATTGATGTATACTTTTAACCTTTGATTGATGAATTGCAGGATTTATAGAGCAACGGTGTCGATACATTTGATGCTTCTTGTAAAAAATGGTCAAAATGCAAGCTGATTTAATATGGACCATTAGTGACTTCCCTGGGCTTGGGAATTTAATTGGTTGGAACACTTACATAGGTTTGTCTTTTCCCATTTGTAACTTTGATTTTGATCCCAAATGGATACCTCATAGTAGAAAATGGTGCTTCTTGTGCCATCGGAGTTTTCTTGATGCATCTCATAGATTTCAGCTGAACAGAACAAAATATAATGGTTTCATTGACCATAGACGTCCTCCAAAGTTGTTAACTAGTTCTAAAATATTGACACAACTTGAAAATGTTAAAACAGAATTTGGGACGGTTCATCATTTGAATGATAGTGAAAAATGGGTCTGAAGTGCATCGTCAGGTGAAATCAAAATGCAATAATGGATGAAATAATAAGAATATTCTTAAAACATAAATATTGGGAATTTAATTTTTGTGGCATACTCTTGATGTAATGCATATTGAGAAGAATTTATATGAAAATGTGATTTTCACATTACTTAAAGAGCATGGAAAGTCGAAGGAGCATCTCAATGCTCACAATGGCTTACAAGTAATGAATATAAAATGTGATCTCTATCCAGATAGAAATAAAAAGTATGCTCCGACCATTTTTGCAATGAAAAATAGGGATAAAGATACAATCCTTCGAATTTTAAAGAATGTCAAGGTATTTGATGGGTATTCGAGAAAACTCTTAAGGTGTGTTGAATTGAAGAATTGTTAGTTACATGGATTTAAAATTCATGATTCACACATTTTTTTACAACATTTACTACCATTGGGATTGCATACATTATTACCTGAAATTCTACTGCTGTCATACTCCAAATCTACTCATTTCTCAGGAAATTATGAGAGAAATATCTACATCCAATTCATCTTAACAACCTCCAATAGAGGTTTGTATTGACCCTTTGTGTAATGGAGATGACCTTTCCTCCATTGTTTTTTTACTATCATGATGCATTTAACTATGCATTTGGTTGAGGAAACTAAATTAGGAGGCCCCGTTCATTATCGATGGATGTATCCGATTGAGAGGTATTTTATTTATATGTTTTTCAGTTATGTAAAAATTATTGGCATTTAAATAAATGCATAATTATGATTATTTGGTTTCATAGATATCCTGGGCATTTGATAACATACGTGAGTAGTAAATCTCAACCATAAGGCTCTATTGCTGAAGGCTATTTTGCCGAGGGGTGTCTTACCTTTTGTTACAAATACTTGGATGATATTGAGACAAGATATTAATTGAGTAGGATGTGTTGACAACATATCAACTCAATATCAAATACATCAGAAATCAAAAATATTTATCTGCTATTGGACGATCAGTTGGGAGGACTTCAAATGTGACACTAACAGAATTGGAATTATTATAGGCACATAGATATGTGCTACTGAATAGTGAAATTTCAGATCCATTTATTGAAGGGGTGAGGATACAAACAAAGAAATGGATGAGAGTCTGAACATGAAATGAGAAACATATAGTGACATCTAAAAATACAGAGCTTGTAGAATGGTTTACACAATCCGTAAGTTCTTAAATATTGTAATAAATATGAATATTAGTTTGAAACATAAATTTTATAAATATAATAAATTATATTTCTTTTTTAATATCATGAATACTAATACTTGATAAGAGTTGTCATAATATTTTTCATTTCGTTCTACAGGTCCTATAAAAAATTTAGAAAGTATGACCCTTATAATGTAAATGACTTTAGATTTCGTACAATTAATCAAGAAGTGGGGTTGAAACACAGAATTGTGGTATATTTACATTTTCTAAAGTGGGATACTATGGAAAGCTGCTTGATATTATTGAATTAAACTACCACTGGAATTTTTTTGTTGTTTTATTCAAATTCAATTGGGATGATATTATCAGAGGTGTTAAAAGATATTCCTTGAAGTTTACTTCAGTGAAATTATCTCACTTGATGGATGTTAGCGACCATGAACTGCATGATCCATATATCTTATCATCGCATGAAAAAATGGTATATTATGTGATTGATGTTGTGGATGAAGGCTGGTGTGTAGTTTCTCATGTAATACAAAAATATTTGTATGATATGGGTGATGAATTGGAATCTTTGTCCTCTGAAATTTAATCTCATCGACAACAAGAAGCAAAATTATTTGTCAATCATGATGTTGAAAATATTATTCTAGAAAGGATGAATGAAGTGGATGAAGCAATGGGGTAGGAAACCGACATGATTGATGGATAAAATGATTGTATTTATAGTTATTTATTCATTCAACAACGACTTACATCATTTGTGTAGTCATTCATTATCATAGTTATATATATTTTGTTTGTTATTTCTAGGCATCTATTATCGTTTTTAAACTTTTTATTTATGCACAATTTTTTTGAAATATATATTCTGAACATAATTTTATTTGATTAAATGATAGTAATTCCAAGGATGAAGTGGTAAACTAGTTCATCTATGACTACGATAGATGACGATCGATCTATCTCCCTCCCCCACAGCATCTAAGCCACCAGGTGCCTACACCCCTACACCATCTCCCCCTGCACCATCTCTCACACTCTCTATGGGTGTCCAATTAAAGGATGAGTCATTGAATCTCCCTTCAGGAGCCTTAGAATTGGGGCAGCAGCACGCCCCTTCCAGTTCATCATGAGTATATAGGAGGGTCACTGTCATAGGTACAAATTTTAATATAAAAAATTTTATTTCATTTTTGTTATACTAATTGTTTTCTCATTGAATATGAAAAAAATGAAACCATGGAGAAAAACATAAAAAGATCGTATGTTTGTAATTTGAATGGTGAGGAAGATAGTCATTCCATTTTATTCATTTGGGGACCCTACAGATGATGTTGTGGGGTTACTTGGCCAGATTCTAGGCCGACTGGCAGCGGAGCGCATTTCACTACCTATTTCTTATGATGATTGGAGACATATTCCCCCATGGTTGAAAATAATGTGTTTTATTCCCAAATAAAGGTAATTTTAATACATTATTGTGTAATTGAATTATATGTTACTAATATGTTCAAAATAAATTTCTATATAATGATGTTCTTCCACTTTACAGTTGCTGATGTGATAGCATGAAAGTGGACATTGAAAAATATTGGTAAAAAATGGAAAGAATTCAAATGGAGATTCTGGTGTGATGTCAACAATACTTCATTGACCGTGCAACAAATGTATGAGAAGCTACCCACTGGGGTACCAAAAGAATAGTGGAATGTTTTTTTTACAGACGTCGTGATGAGAAGCGGATGGTATTTAAAAATATTTTATTATATTATCCTTATTTTACAATTATACAAGTAATTTAAGAGGATATGACAATGAATACATTACTGTTAAATTTCATTTTATTTATTTCAGGATCTCTCAAGACAGAATGCATCAAACTGGGCTAAGCAAGTGATCCCTCACACTGCGGGGTCAAAAAGATTTTTCAGAAGTCGAATGAATCTGGAAATATTTTCTTTAAATTAAATATTTATAAGACAATATTATATATTTAATATATTAAATTTTTGATTTATCGTTTCTTGATGCACTCATAGAGTTTAGGGAACGAAGCATCTCGAACCAAAGTGTGGTTGGATGTTCACAAAAAATCAGATGGAAGTTTTGTTAATGATCCCACAAAAGAAGTTGGGGTATGAAGTCAATTTTTTATTATAATAACTTACTATCTGTTTTTACTATGTTAATATATATTGATACTAGATTTATAGGTAAATATTAATGAACTACGGGATGCCAATCATGGGCAGTCCTAATCAGTCTCCTATGATGACCCGACTGCGAAATTCCTTGGGAAGAAGCATCTTAGTAAAGTGCACAAGATGTGTTTCGGACCCGTACCATCTGAGGTCTTTGGAAAGCCACCATGGATTCTAGATGCATCTACTTATGGTTATAGTCAGTCCATACCTAAATATTATCAGAGGGATATTGCTTCTCTATAAACCATAGTTCAAGACTAGTGGGCTCCGATATCCACTTTGTAGAAAGTGATGACTGATATATATCTGCAGATGAGTAGATATGCCCCTGGTGGTAGTCCATCGACTGGTGGTAAGCAGGTAAATCACAACAAATACAAATCATTTTGTTTTCAAACTTTTATTGGTTTTATGTTTATATATAAATATGCAATAGTATTTAATTTTCAATATATTGTTCTTATAGGTGACAGTAGGAAGTGGAGATGGAGGTGGATATGGTGACAATACATGTTCATCATCGGACCATGAGTAGTTGTATTGTTGATGTGTTGGAAAAATATGGGAATAGTTGGTTTGTATATGTATTATGTGTGGAACATAGTTTCCCCCAAACATTTTCATGACCTAACATTTTCATGACTTCTCATGTTTCCTTTTATGAATTTTATTGATTTCTAATGTTTCCTTTGATGTTTTGATTTATCAAGTATGGTATGCACCATATATGTCGATTTTTTATTGTGATGATTCATTTTTTATGATTCATTTTAATTATTATTTTTTTCCATAGAATTTTAGGACTGAAAGGGCCAGAGATTTTATGCATTTAGTGTATGGTTCTATGTTTGTTATGGAGTGTCTGATCACTTTAAGAGATTTTAGGTTTTGTACATATTTTTCATATAGATGATCCATCTAGGGTGATATGATTCGCGTTCGGGAATAATCCTATTAATTGATCATAGGTGAGTGTATTTTGTTTTTCCACCATACAAAAATAAATCAGGTTTTTATTACATAACATAACTCGAAGTAAGGTTTGGGAACAAAGCAGGGTAGTTCAGTTTGTTGAGCCAATGGAAAACTGTTTGGTGGAAGGAAGTACACTTTGTGAACTATCATTAAGGGGATAATTGATAGAGCATTGGTGTTGGTAATTTTATTATCTATCATTGGTGTGTGAGGTAGGGATACATGGAGAGACTTTGTGTTAGTAATCAAGTTGAGTGTTGAGATTGCAGTAGGATGGGCCATCTACAGAATTTTTGAAGATCTTTTCCAATAGTATATAGTGAATGAGTGTCTGGAATAATTCCACATTTAGGTGTGGGGAAATCCATTTCATGTTAGGAAGGGAGATATTGTTTTTCCAATCGATTAGTCTAATGCAGTGGTCATGGTCAAAGTATCTAGACACAAGACTTACATCACAACATAGAGGACCTTCTCAAGGTATATAAGCTATATATTAGGGCCACATGTAAGTATAAATGTATAAAGTCAGAACAATATGTGAGGAACTGATATTTGGACCTTCTATAGTGAGAGGTACTAGTATGGTAGCTTTCAATTTAGTATCTATTTTTTTTTTATATAGGTGCTTCTCATTCCATCATATTTGTGCACGTTGTGGAGATCATTGGGCTCGACATTCAGTTTTCCTATGAAGTGGTGAAACTCAAAACTATGTTGGATATTTGATTAGAGAATTCATGTTAGTGCAGGGATTGGACCTTGATATAAGTGTGTGTCACCTCATATGGGACCTCTTTTTCCTCGAGATGATGGTTTTGAAATCATTCTTGGGATGGATTGGTTGTTCCCCTACTATGCTTACACTGATTTTTATCACCAAATGGTTTAATTCACATAACCATAGGGTGGGTTTTTTATTCACAAGGGGGAGTAGAATGTATGAGAAAGATGATATGGACTCAAGCATCATGGGTTGTATGTGATGATAGACTGAATTAGATGATTATATCTCAATCATAATGAAGGAATTAGAAAAACTTACATGCCAAAAAGTCTCATAGAATATAAACCCGGTCATGTTAATCCCTATTGTAGAGTTACCAAACAATTCATTTCCTACGTTCTCATAATAGAGGTAGAGGCAAGATGATGTTGAATAATTCATGATGATACAATCACACAAAATTAACTTTGTAACATAAGTGCTTACATGAGTTTATGATTGTAGTTTCTCTTTGTGAATTTTTTATTTATATTACTAAAGGATGTTCTTTCTTCTTATACATGGAATCTCTTTTTATTCTCTATATATATTACTAATTTTATTTTTTTCAATATACATATGCATATATGGGATTATTTTCTAGTATACATTACTAGTTTTCACTTATATAGAAAGTAATTGTGACATGACTCCTATATGCACTATTTTTTCACTATGCATTACTAGTATTAAATTTTATATAATATAAGTCCATATTTGTATGTCCTTGATTTCAAACAATTCATTTTTGGAAAAAATTCAAATTATTTTTATGTGAACGTGTAATTGATTGATCATGTCATGCTAATTCACAAGTTGGGTAGTAGTTTTTTTAACATAGTGGTTAGGGAAACAATATAATGTGTCAAATTAGATGTTCGTTAAGGGTAAATGTGAGAGATATCAATTGATAATTATATTAAAGCCTAAGATAAGAATAATGATATGAAAGACTGACCATAAATTATGAATATCATACACAATTCATCATATATTACAAGTGGTATATATGTTGATACGAATTGTTATGTCAGGGTTGGAATTGGTATGGATGAAATAGGTTGAACCTAGGATTGGAATTATTTTCATGAAATATGACAGAAATTCTTGTTTATAATTTTGTTTAAAGGTCTAATGAACATGTGATATGTTTATCTTCATTTTTTTACTGAATGATGCATTTTATTGTGCTTAGTTAATAATCTATCTTCATATTGACTAGTTTGTATTCTGTTAGAATATTCATATTCCTGGAATGGTATGTTTTTCAGGGTACTGGTGCAGGGGATGAAGAGCTTCTTTTTTTTCCCAGATCATCTTTTAGCCGTCGTTTTAACTGCCGGTATATATAGATATTTATCTCATAGTGGTGGTTATAACCACTTCTAATTTTATTTAGTGACAGTTTAAACCGCTGCTACTATTATTTAGTGGCGATTTAAGCCGTCGCTACAGTGTCCCACCATCCGCGTGTATTCTACAACGGTTTTGATTATTTTAGAAGCACTTTTCTGGAGAGAGGGTTCTTTTTATCCGTGGGAGTTATAACCACCACGAATAAAAGAGATCCACTGGCCATAAAACCGCCGCTAGAAAAAACAGAAATGCAGCAAAATGAGGCAGCTACGACGATTCCCTAAAACAGTTGTGAAATGGATATAATCGCCGCTAATAGTTTCCCAATGTGTAATTTAGTAGCAATTCCCTAAAACCCCTGCTAAAGCATATAGAGGTGTTTTAAACCACCTCTATATGGAAAAAACCACCGCTAATAGGTTATTTTCCGGTAGTGTCCATCCCTTATTTCTCACACCATGAATATCTCATGTGGGATTAGAGAGTTACAACAATTATATCATTCTTGTGAAATATCTCTACCAGGATAAGGGAATCCTCAGTGTGTAAGCCCCACTGCATAGAAAACATGATATGTCCTTCATATAAGGGAAATGTCAGTGTGTATTCCCAGACCAATTGAACTATGTGGACTCTGATTCTATCCTTAATTAAGATACATATGATTTATTCCTAGGGATCAAGACCAAACTAAAATTGGAAACCACCTTAGTGTAAGTCCCTCTATGTCTTTGAAATTTCAGCCATCGAGCCCCACTAATACTCATGTGTTGATCATTCTACCTCAACCATATACAAAACGATAAACCAAAAAAACTATAATTAATCTAATTCATTCCATAACCAGGATATGAAGGATGCCTCCCCAAGGGCTAAGCTCCATATTAAGCATCCCACGGGAATCCTCAGCACAAAACCCCCCCACAATAATATGCAATGAGGTTGATCACTTCATATCCCTTATTTCACACACCAAGGATAAATCTTGTGGGATTATGGAGATACAATGAAAAAACCATTGGAATCATGAATCTCCAAAAGTCAGTGAGGACTCAATATATTTTTTATTTAGTTACATGATTAATATATACCCCTCATATAATAGAATATAGCTAGGGTCCAGTCCCTAGGGCATGAAAAAACTATGATAACACTAATTCCATCTATAACTAGGATATATATGATGTGTCCCAAGGACTCAAGATCAAATATCTGGTGCCTGATTTCTCAAACATATGTCATATTTGTATGATATTAAACTGTATGGGTTTAACTGACTATGTTGGTTTTTATTCCTATAAAAAAAGAAATATGTATGAAACCACATAATGGATCAATACCATCCTCCTAATATTAATCACTCCCTAAATGAATTTTTATTGATGTGCTCAGTTATAGAGCTTCAACACATAAACAACCATTAATTGCTGAGAAAGAGATAAAGAACCTATGATACATATATATTGATTCCATAATCAGACCCCCTTTTGTTTTCATTTGTATATAAAATGGATTTAACCTATAATCATGTTTTCAGGGTAACCAGTCTTGTATCGGTATTAATAAGTTATTACTAAACTTATCTTAAATATCGAAGGGTGTGACAGAGTAAGAAACAATTTCTCCCAAAAGGATACGATGAGCCTAACCTCCCATCTTCTCAACCAATGTGAGTCCCTAAACATCAATGGTTCTGAAACCCAAAATGACCACCAACCATTAAAAAGAAGGTTCGTACTATGTTATTAATGGGGGAAATATTGGGATATTCCATTAAGAATGAAAATGGTTACTTTATGTTTGGGATTATCCATGAAATAAACCCCTCACAATAAATAATAAATGCAAAAACCCCCCCATCAATGAGGATACTCGATCATCTATTATCTATTGAAACAAATTTATAACTGAGCTAAGAAAACATTAGATCTCTATAATAGTGGTCATTCTAGAAAAACATTGAAATTTTTTATTGTCAAGATCTACACTTGGTAAAATTTTCATACATATTATCCTTCCTCAGAATCTTCATAATAGTTTTTAAGTGATCTTAATTATCTTCCTTTCTATTTTAGTGTATATTAATATCATCAAAAAATACCATAAAACTAATCAAGGTAATCAATGAAGACTCTATTGATTAAATCCATGAAGATAGATGGGAATTAGTATGACCAAATAACATCACTATTTATTCATAGGGTCCATACCTTGTACCGAATGTTGTCTTGGGTATATACTCCTTCTTGACCATAAATTGATTATATCTAGAATAAATGTCACTCATATAAAAGTATTTATTTCTATGTAGTTTATCAATCATATCATTAATACCAGGTAGATGACACTTATTCTTGACAGATATATTTTCTAGTACCTGATAGTCAATTCAGAGTCAAATCGATCCATCAATCTTATTAAATAAATAAATAGTTTCACCCCAAGGTGACATAAATGGAAAAATAAACCCCTTTTCAGGATTCTCTTGGTGTTTCTTCTTCAATTACGAAAATTCAATTTGGCCCATTATATAGGGAGAATATGAAATAATAATAGCACCAGGTGTGAGTTTTATTGAAAAAACAACTTCATGATTCAATGGAAGACAATGCAACTCTTATATAAAGACATAAAAAATATAAAAAATAGGTATATCATCGATTTCATGTTTCTCCACAATAATTTAAGAGAAACACTTTTTTTAAATATGAATCAAGACCCATCGAATTAATGTGCTTCCCATTGAAACTTCATATTTATCATCAAACTAATAGACTATCATAAGTTAGTATGGAATATCAAATGTGACTTCCCTTACCAATAAATTAATGATAGATATATATATATAAAGACAATTCATGACTAATATAACATGAAGTAAAACTAGATATAGAAAAAACAAACGATTTATAGGATCCACATTATCAAGAACAATACATGAAGAATAATCATATACTTAAGATGAAATCATCACACCATTAGAGGTTTTTACTTCAAATTCAATATCAAAAAGTCAAGGATAGTAATAAAAATTCATTGGGAATTTTAATGATATAAGGATTTTAATTTAACTATGATAAATTATAGTATTTCAATATTTGTTGATGATTGTTAACACCTCCTTATAATAATTTTATATTTAATCCCGTAGTAAAGCTAAAATGGTTAGAATGGCCTTCATGATTCTTTCATTAGAGTGATCAATAGTTCATAAGATTTCTAAATCAGGACACCCTCTTTTGAACCTATGAAACCATATGTTTAACCATTTGATTCATGGTTTTGATCTATTTTAATAATTCATGATGGTTCATAAATATTATATGAAATTCCAAAACATATCCCTCATGATTTTCAAAACATGTGTGTGGTAGGGCATGTTACGGTACACTAGGTGATGATCAAGTCAAATCAAAATGATCCATTTTTAAAGATATTACCACTAGGTAAAACTATTATAGAAAAACATAAATATGTAGAATCTAGATAGGGGTTTGATTTCTTAGAGAACCACACTATTTTCTATACCATAACACAAAACATTATCCTATACAATGAATTATACATAGAGTCCTCACTAATTTTTTTCATCCTAGTTTTAAATGTTTCAATAAACCATTCTCTAATACCAACTATAGAGTCCCATATATTTCATAAAAATTTATAAAATCATAATATATTAATATTTATTTTATAACCTAAGGATCCATGCTAGAATCATATATGATTGTTGTATTCGGAAAATTGGGTACATTGAAAACTGGCTCATAAGCGAATTACATCATCTCCCA
This sequence comes from Viscum album, assembly GCA_963277665.1. NCBI lineage: Eukaryota > Viridiplantae > Streptophyta > Magnoliopsida > Santalales > Viscaceae > Viscum > Viscum album. Next base: position 934,664,008 of record OY728133.1, on the reverse strand, counting down.
CTCTGTTCTTAATAACTAGCACCATTTTTTGAGATAATAATAAATTTATTTATAATATTGGGAAAGAAAATAAATTAAACGGAATTCACCTATAATAAGGAGGGGTAAAAAAGGTATATATAATCATTGCATGAGAATCAGGGTTTTGGGACATGAGAATAACACCTGAAAACCATACACTTCATATCATAGATAATAAATTTTATTCATGGAATAAATATTTAAAATTAATAATATTTGAATCATAGGATAATAAATGAACATAATCCATGAGATTATAACAATAAAATAAGGCATATATTTGAATCATACACATAAGCATATAAAATACAATGTCTAGAATTCACCCCAAGACATTGAGAAAATGATATGCTTGGGATAACTACATCTGTACATACACTAGGATTGGGATAACCTCTAGTGTACCCTATATTGGTCTAGGGATTACCTCATGTATGAGGATGACCATATTTACACTATATGTAGAGGCATTCATTATTGTATAGGTAGGGTTTGAATCCACCGAGACCTAATAAGAAACCTATATATATACATTTAATAGAAGATTGGCTATGAAATGGATAAAATTTTGGGGTTCATAATATTTTAATAACTAATTAGTTAACCAGAATGAACAATAAAAAATAAATTAAACTAAAACAATTAATTATGAAGGGTCGATCCTACATTATTGTTAGGGTTAGAATATATGCAATTGTTTCCCATATATTTTTAATACACTAGTTCAAGAAGTATCCAATAAATTAGATAAGTACCCAAAGTCATTCAAAAATTTAATACATACATAATTAAATGTAAAATCACCAATGGAAATAGAAGATAAATATCATGATCACTCTATGAAATTGGATTGTACTCAAACTCAAAATGTGTAGTTGTTAATGTCATTGAAATGAAGAAAAAAAGTCAAAGACAGGAACTCTCAAAGCATAGAACTAATTAAACAAATTTTGAACATAAAATAACATCCAATATATTCCCATGAAAACCCTAGAATCAATACAAACTTTTTTACCTACATTGGTGAAATAATCTCAATGAAATGTTGAATTTTAATTATAAAGGCAAAATTAATGAAGTGAAAAATAACAAAATTTCCAACATTCCACTGTTGTGTGAGAAATTTCAAAATTGTTGGAGTGAATAAATTAAAAAATTTATTTAAAGTTATAAACATGATATAAAAATGAATAGAAAAAATTATTAATAAGTATAATAAGAACTTTTATTAAGAATCAAATTTGATCCAAACAAATTACATCTGAAAAAATAAACATGCGATTAAAAAATAATATCATAACATTGAGATTGAAAAAACCAAACATACAACATATTTTCTTCCAAAAACCACCTTAAATAGAAAATATTTTAGAACCATGTTGATAAAAATTCATTAAATATCATCCCATTTAATTGGTATAGTCAAAAGTTGGGTGAGAAAAAAGGGAATGTGGAATTTTCAATGTTGACCAGAAAAATAAGATCATGAATATTCTCCCATGTTGATGTGAAAGGATGAATATTTAGATGGTTGAATTTGGGAAGGAATTAGAAGATAAATATGTTTATTAATATTTCCCATTTTCTTTATAAATTTCATCATAATTATAATTTCAATTCAGATGTTAGTATTTCATTAATTGGATAACTTTATGGGACATGAAATATGGCTCATAATTTAAAATTCAAATTTGAATGCCAAAGTTTCCCTTTTCAAAGTTTAATGAAATATTCCCAATAAATTTATCTGTATAAAATTAACATGTTATTTTTACTCGGATTTAATTTTCGGAACCACTTTTATTTGATTTTTGTAAAGACCATTCATATTTTTCCAGAAACTTCTACATCAATGGCTGAAAATTTACATCATTCCATAAAAATATTTCAATTATCCTAAAAGAAAAAAAGTCCTATAAAATTTGATAAATAAAATCATAAAATATAAACTTCAAATAATTATTTCCATAACATGATGATTAATTGGTCCAAGATTAAGACACCTTAAACATGAATTGTAAAATGATGTTAATGAAGTTAAAAGTTAGAAAAAAAACTAAAGCAAATGTTTATGGACAATGAAACACATGAATATTAAAATAATAAAACTTATATTAGACTCATTAAGTGGACCATCACATCCCAACATTATTTCTTATAGTCCCTATAAATAATTATCTTAAAAATATGGAAAATGAATTCTATTCTGCAAAAACACTCTAACATATAAATATCATCCAAAGGAATCGTGAGAAAAAGTCATGAAACATATTAAAATAAATCAACACAAGATAGGTTTGAATGAATATACTAAGACCAAATTAATTATTTTTTTCCAATTTATCACCCCATTTAATCCAATTTCAATTAAGTATGATGATGTTTTGTGCATCAAAAAATATAGGTAGCCTATTTTCTTGTTCAAAGGGAAATATGGACATGATACGTGATAATTACAGTAAACCTTATGTTGAGTATCCAATTTTTTCCTTCCCAACTTTTTTTATTTTTATTGAACTATACTAGAGATTGAAATACAAACTATTGGAAGGAAAACTATGACTTTATGATCCCCAACTAACAAATGCTGAAATTTTTTTCAAATCAATTCTCTAAAATAGATATTTAAATCTTAACTCTAAGGAAGACAATTATGGTGTTAGGATCCCCATGTCATTGGCCCACACATTTGAAAAAAACATTACTCTATTTGTCTGTTTTTTTATTTTGTTCAATACATAAATTAAAATAAAATTATATGCAAACCATTGGCTATGATCAAATAGAGCTACTAAATAAAAATTATACCCAAAATAGAAGGATGTTCATTGTGAAATTTTGATTAAATGGATAAAAATGTTTGCAGTGAAAAATATCATCGGACAACCGTAGTGTCCAAAAACCATGCTACTGAACATAATCCTGAATCAAAATCCTAATCATGGACTGATGAATAATTTGATATTTAGAATTCATGTTTCAATGTTTACTTTAACTCATTCAAGGATAATGAGTTTAAATTTTACCTAAAATTACAATTTTTTTAAATCTCATATTTTCACTCCCCCTTTCTAAAAATGACACTGCCCGCACTGTTGATAGGGAAGAGAGGAGGGAGTTCAAAAATTAGAAGAAAGAGTGATAGAATGCTATTTGAAGTAAAATCATGAAAAAATCAACCATTTTTATGGTCTCTTCCCCAAAAATAAGCATTTGATCACATTGGATTTAAGTCACAAGTAGACTCTCTGGGGATGATTAAAGGTTAAACTTCAATTTTTGATTTATTATGTTTAATTTGAAAATAAAAAACTCACTCCACTATTAAATTTCACACATAAGAAAAATTTTAATACATTTGAAATCCCAAGAGGGTTCCCTTGACAAAAATACAACAAAAATCACACAATGTTTTATAAAATTAATACAATCTACAAAAAATATGTGGTTCATCATAAAAAGGGATTATTTTTATGTCATCAATTTGACATAGACCCCCAATGCACCCAATACCAAATTTAATCATTTCATGGAAACTATTTTTCTCCACTTATTATAGATTTATATTTAAATTTTATTTAAAATTTGATTCATGTAAAAATTCTTTACTCTAAAATGGATGGAAAAATCCAAAGAAATTAGAAATGGTTGGTACAATTTCATTTTTTGTTTTTCATAAGATAGAAACAATCATTTCTACTTTATTGGTTTCAAGAGAAGAATGATAAACCACTACATGGTCTTAGTTATCACATACGGATAGATACATGAGCATTGATGGAAGGAAAATAATTTTGAGTTTCATTTGATTGAATCTCTATAAATAATATTGGGAACAAGAATCAAAATAAATTTCTTTCTAATTTTTTTAGAATCAATTGATTCCATTAATAAAAATATTCAACACCAAAATTTTCCATATCAGTGGAAGATGTTTGTATGGAATCAGATTGCAAGATTTTGTCATATGGTTTAGTGATTTTTAGTTCTTAAAAATCATTAATGGATGAATATCCATAAAAATCAACACCCAATGTCAAATTTCTGTCTTGGAAATATAGAATATTAGTTTCCAACAAATTTAAATACCCTTTAATAATTACTTTATCATCTTTAGTTATCCAAAATCCAAAGGTTTATTCTTCAGTAAAATAATGAGAGTTTTATAGTTATCTAGAAACTCCACATCATTTAATATAAGGTATTGTTAGTATAGGGATGGGTTATCCACTTGTTTTAATTATGTCCAGTTCTAATATCAAATATGAAATCTCAAAATTAATTCTATCCATTTGATTAGAAAACCGTTCAATCAACACCCAGTTAATAGAATGTGTAGGAGGAAGAATGTCAAGGAATTCCACATGATCTATCTATTCAATTGTCCTTGGTATGGATGTAAATTTATCCTTAAAAAATAATCATTCCCATAATTTTTCATACCTTTGGGTGTGGGATAATCATTCAAGGATTTACCAGAGAAAACCCCAATGATATGATCTTCCCACTATTTATTTCCCATTTGATTCAGTGTAGGGTATATGATGGGTTATTATTAAATATAATTAATTGTAGTCAGATAAAATTATTTTTATAGATTATTAGGACCCACACAAATAGAAAGAGGAAAATATAAGATAAATGGGGGAGGCAATAAAAATTAGGGGTTAGAAAAGTATTCTATTGTTTAAGAAATCTTAATTAGGTTTCTAGAAATGGAGAAAAAATTGGTTATTCCCAAATTAACCTTAAATGGAGAACCATTAATTGTTTTACTATTAGGGGTCGAATCCATAGAGACATAAGGAGAAACCAAAAGACAAATACATTCTATAGAGGATTGGTTAAGAAGTGGACAACTATTGGGTTGATTTTAATTGATGAACTAATGAGTAAATTTAAATAACAAAAAAACACACAATGAGTTTAATTAAAATAATTTATAATGATTTTTCAATCCTAGTTTTTTAGTTATATAATCAATGTAATTTATTTTATATTAATTTTTTAGTTCCCTAGTTTAAGAAGTATCAAATCAATGAGATATGAAACCAAAATCATTAACCAATTTTACCCATACTAAATTCCAAGGATAATCACAAATTTACTTAGATGATTATTTTAATGATCAATCCATGTAATTGGATCATACCAGTATTAAAAATGTGTAGTCATTAAAATCAACAAAGACAAATTAAGAAATAATTCAATGAAAGGAACTCCAAAAAATAAAACAAAATTTAGAATATAAGAACATAAAATGACATCCAATTTAGCTCCTCAAACACTCTATATTCAAACCAAAAAGGTTTATACATATATTGATGCTAGGATCTCAATATAAGGCATAAATTTACATATAAAGGTGGAATTGAAGAATTGAAAAAAAAATAATGAACACTCCACAGTTGTGTGTGAAATCTCACAATTTTTGGTGTGAATAAATTCATAACATTATTAAATTGTTTCAATGTGATATGAAAAATTATTTAAAAATTGAGTAATAAAAATAAGAAAAACTTTTATTAAGAAATTGAGGTTACAAAAATAAATTACATGAGAAAAACAAACATGTGACTACAAAATGAAAATATAACATTACAATATAAAAAAAAATCTACCACTATTTCTTCAAAACAACCACATTGAATAGGAAAATTTTTATTATTATTTTAATCCCCAAAAAGTAAATATTATTATTTTTAATAATGATATTCAGATATTTGGTGATATAATTGGGAACGTGGACTTTTAAAAGTTGAATAGAAAAATCATATCATGATTCTTTCCCCATGTAGACATGAACATATGAATTTGAAGATGAATTAATTTTGGAACATCATATAAGAGAAATATGTTCTTCCATATGTTACCTAATTCATAAAAAAACATCACCCTAATTGAAAAGATTTTTTGGATGGTATGATTAAATTGGTGGTGTAACTTTATGGGCCTTGAAATCCATCGCATAATTTTTACTTCAAATTGGGCCACTTGAATCACATTGAAAACCACCAAATTTCCTATGGTCATATTTTAATTAAGTTCTACCCATAATTTTATCTATCAATAGATAATATTTTAGAATCATATGAATTAAATTTTGGGATCAATTTTCATTTGATTGGCCTAAATTGTTTTTATGTTTTGGGCATAAATATCCCCATCCATGGAAAAAATGTCAATCATCCCATATGAATCTTCTAAATATTCTATAAGAGTAACTGTTCCAGATAAATTTTTCAATTATTTCATAAAATGTAAAATTCAAATAATGAAAATAATGTATTCCACAATCTTATGATTAATTGAACCCAAATTGATGCACATTAAACATAAATTACACAAAAATAAAAAAAGCACTAAAACCAGTATTTATAAACATTAAAAGACATGAGTATTAAAATATAAATAATTAATATTATCCTCTTTCAATGGATAATATCTATGTACCCCATTGTTTTTTATCTTGAGATATCCTCTTGTCTAACCTATTTCTTTTGTGCTTCTAATAACCTCATATATACCCTCTGAGTTTATTGAACATTAATCATTACCCAATTTATTAGAGGGATATATAATTTTATATAAACCCATATAAAAATTAAAACCATACATATGTGTTCCACAAAATTATTTATCATATCATAATCCATTAAAAGGAAAAGTGTTTTATAAATATTTCTACGTGGCATAATTTCTGGGAAATAAACTCAACTCATAAACATTTCTTGACATACTCATAAAACATTAATTTAAATGGTAAAGATTATATTATTAGAAAATATCCATTTTAATTAATAATAAATATCTATGGATGTTGTATTTAATGTGTAAAAATAATATAGAAAAATCATTTAAACATTCTTAAAGAAAAATATCATTACCATTTTGAAATCAATTCTTTGAAATAAAAAAATTTCCCAAATATTAAAGAAATAATACTAGTTTAAAATAATCCTTCAATCATGTAGATAAAAGATGAAATAATTTACTATCCATGATGGTAGAAAATTTAATTCATGTCATGTATGGTAAAACAAACATTCCTTTCACAGTTTTTGGTAAACGGTAAAGAGTTTATTATTTGAAAAATAGAAAGAAGATTCCTTTTATATAATTTCTTAAACACTATAAAATATGTAAATTTAACATTAAAAAACAATTTTGGAATGGAAAAATCATTCTTGAAAACATTTTTAATGAACATGTACGTGTAAGAGAAATGTTTGTCTACCAATTACAGAAATAATGTTGGGTTTTCCTTAAAAACATTATTTTGGACCCTTGATAACAAAAATTGAGGAAAGTGAAAGGGAATAATTTTTTTTGTAGAAATAACCACAGTAAAAGAAAATTCATGAGATTATTGAGAGGTAGATCATGATTGGTCATCATTAGAGCATAATCATAAATAGTCCAAATAAATAATGAGATTTTAATATAAAATACATTCAACTTTGGTAATTTTTGAATCTAAATCCTCAAAAAGGAAAGAACCATTTATGGATGTATACATAAAAAAATTTCATAATAATCATCATTAAATAAATTTATGGAAATGATATATACCTCTTAGAGTAAACAATTGGTGAATATGTCATGAGCATCATAAAAAAAGCGAGATGAAAATCTAACACCTCAAGTCTTGAATTTATTAAAACATGTTTGAAACTCCTGTATAGTGAATTTAAATTTATTATAAATATATTCAAAAATAGTACACACATATATCATACCATATATGATTTTATTATATTCTATTATCACTAATTTATAAATAAGAATTTATGTAAATTATTTTTTTAGGTAATGAATGAATTGTTTTTCATATATGGTTTGGTTCCATTTTTTGGTTCATTTTATTTGATTATAGTTACATTATATCCATAAATATAAAAATTATATAAATATCATATATATTCATTATATAAATATTTATATTCTTCTGTAAAATTTATCGATAGAAAAATAATTATTTCCGTTCATAGAGACAGTAGGTTGTACGTACACATGAAAAATGTTTTAATTTTTTGATAGATGAAAGAAAAGAAAGGAAAATAATAATTCCCAATTAATGAGTTATTATAATATCATATATATCATAAATGTTCATAAAATACATCCTTATTTCTATCCACATAAAAATGAAATGAAAAAAGAATCAATTTGCTTCATGGAGGTCATAGTCCACACGTACGCATGAGCGATGTTATTGTTTTCCAACAGCTTGGAAGGTAAGAAGGTAGATGTGATAATATAATTATATAATTATAATTATTTCATAATTATCATATATATATATTTATTTATTTATATACATATATATATATATATATTAAACCGGTCATTATATCCATCTACAAGAGTTGGTGTTGGAAAATGAATTTCAAATGTTCATGAGGTGGTAGTCTCCTCTATACATAGTCAACAGTTTCATTTCCAACTTTTTTGAATATGTAATTAATAAATTTTTTTACATTAACATAAAAAAATCATAGAATATAGGATATACTATTTTTATTATTTCATAATATTTTATGAAAAAGAGGTCGGAGGAGAAATAAAATAAAAATGATTGGTTAAGAAAGATACCATATCATTGGAAAACTATTTAGTATTGGACCCAAATCCATAATAAGAGTTGTTCATAATTAATATAAGGACGTTAATACATTGGTAGGTATGTATGAAAGTGATCTAGGAAGGTATTTCCCAAAATAAAAGGCTTTGGAAGTCTGAACAGAAGAGGAAACGGTGTTCCCTTTATAAGTGGTGGAGAGGACACACTTGGAATTTTTAAAAATAATAATATATAACCAAATTTTGTACATAATAGGAGATGGATAATTTTTTAGGTCATTTCAACCCTTATCTTTTTAGATTGACCCTTGGTAAACGGATTTTATCCCTAAGAACAATAATTAAATTTTATTTATTTGACTATTAATTATCAATAAAAATTATATTGAACTTATTATATAATATTAATTATTCTGATCATAAACCAGGAATCCATTTTTCTAAATTCGTCTCATATAATTGGAAGAATCTAATTTAAAATTAAAACCACATACACGATAAAACAATGATTTTCCAATGAAAATGTTTTCATAAGTATTGACAAGGTTATTTCAAAATTAAAAATGAAATTTATTTGGATGAAATAAATTATATTAATAATATTATTATTTTACTAATTTTAATTTTAAATCATTTTAATCAAATTTAATATTTATAAATTATCTAAAATAAATGGAAGAATTTATTAAAAATCTGCATTTTCCCTATTCATAAAAAGATTAATCTTTTTAAAAAATTTAAAAAAATTCACACAAAGGTAATTTTAACATTTTGATTCAAAAAATTATGTTTTTATATTCAATGTTTTTAGAAAATTTGTTATAATTAATTTTATTATTTGTTCATTAAAGGAAATAGAAATACTTTTTCCTGAAATTTTTCTCAAAGCATATAAATACATTAATAAAATATAATTATATATTTAAAAATATTTTTTCATATTATAAAAAAAGTATACATAATATTTAAAATTAAAATATTTCTTTACAATAAATAAATTTAATGGATTTTTTATAATTTTCATGTTCAAATTACAATATTCATATTTTATTTAAATTTGATAAAAATTTTATTTACACTTAATGCACATTATAGAAGAAATAAAATTTATTAGAAAAAATATATTTCATAAATTCTTTGGTTTTATAATTTTCATGATATTGGAAAAATTATTATTTTTGAGAAATTAAATTTTTAATGATAAATTATCGCAATAATGGAAATTCCCTAAGAGAAAGTTAATAACCACAAAAATAGTAAGAAAAAATGATGACAATCAAGTCATCAGAAAAAAATATTCTAATAAACCAAATTCTTTTAATGAATATAATAAATTGGATGATAATAATTTAAATTGTGTTTTAATAAATATTTTAATTTTAAAATCATTGAAAACATATAGAAGGAAAATAATTGCATAAAATAGTAATGATGAAAAGAAAAAAACCTTTAACACTGTATACATTTAAAAACATTCCTTTTGATTTTTTATAAATGATATTAAAAAAAAATATTTTGTAAAGAAATTTGTATATTATTTTGAAACATTTTAAAAATTTAAGGATATCATAACATTTCCTCGATAAGTTTTTCTAGAAAATAAGAAAAAGGCTTTTGGGGAAATAATTATGGACAAATATGTACATGAAATAAAAATTTACCTCATCATAAAAGAAATAAAAAAAATATTCTTCTAAATAATTATTCTATTTATTTATTTGATAAACAGTGGAATAGTTGGTGGAGAATGTGGAAACTCTTTAAATATTCATATTATTAAATAATTATTTTTTATTATTAAGGAAATAATATAAGATTAATTTAATGAAAATATAAGTGGTACCATAGGAAAATGAGATTGTAAAATAAATTCTTACATATTTTTTAAATTATATATTATAACATATTGAAAGAGTAAACTCTAATTTAAGATTTAATAATTATGAATAAATATTTACTGGAAAGTATATATACCACATAAATGAAAATAGGTTCATAATACAAAATAAATCTTAACAGAGTAGAAATTGTTTGAAATATCTTACAATGATTGTATCAGTGATGTGGGAAATAATTAATATGAAGATTATGTGTAATGTTTTTAAATAAACATAAATAGAATGGAAGTAAAACATAAAACAATAAAATTTCATCACACACATAATAATGGCATAACATAGATAATGAATAAGTAATATAACTCGATCTAGATAATTTGAGTTATGAAACCCCATACCTCATGTTTCCCCTTAGTGAGACATTATTTAGCATACTATATAATGGTTTTAAACATGTTATTAATTTTTAAAATATCAATATTAATATTTAAAATATAAAATATATTATCATTTTATAACATCTTATCACCTTTTTGTTGATAATTTTTCATTAGTATTCTTGTTTTAGGGGTTAACTACTTTTTTTTCTCACAAATGTTATATCCCAAAAGTTCTTGATATTATATATTTATTATCAGTCAATAATATCATCAATTTTATTCATTCTATATATATCTTATAATTATTCAATATATATAAGGTAGATGTCGAATACTCAATTATGTCTTTGTGGAGATGATAAGTAATAAGTACACATAAAAATTGTTTTCACTATTCAACAAATAGAATAAAATAAATTTAAATAATAATTAAACATTATATATTTATTTTTATATTATATATATCTTATATATTTAATATAAAATTCCTTATTACCTTATATATAAAGAAGAAATGTAAAAATAGATGGCATCGCTTCGTGGAGGTGGTAGTCCACATGTTCAAACGAGCAACATTATCATTTTATAATGGATTAGAATTTAATAAGTTGTATATGATAATATAATTCTACAATAGTTATTATATCATAAATATAATATATAAATTTTAAATCTAGTTTTATAACAATTTGATTGAAATTTTGATAAAAAATTAATTACATCTCTACGTAGAGATGGTGAGACAGACGTGTACACAAGCATTGCTTTTCCTTTCCATCAGAAGGAAAAGAGGTGGAAAATTTTTGTCACATAATCATAATAATGTAAATTTACATTTATTATACTGAATTAAACATTTTACAATGTATTCCTTTTATTTAGATGAGGTATAAGAAGAAATAACATTGAAAATGCTTGGTTAACAGTTAAACCTCTTCATTGAGACACATATTTTGGATTACAACACAATCCTTGAAGGGATGGAATTTGGATTGAAAATAGGATCTATTATGTGGTGAAATAATTTAGGAAGGTATTATGTTGGGTATTTTGTGATATATATTCATAAAAAGGTGTATGTAAGAGAGGAGAAGAGGCGTGCTTCTAAGAGTTAGGGGAGAGTCATTCTTGTAATTACTCAAAGCATTAAACTAATTTTCTGTAAAGAATAGATCCAAAATGATATAATTAGAATACATTATGATTATGAGTATATCTCATCTAATAAAATAACATTTTCATAAATTTATGTTTATTTTTTCACCCTTATCTATTAGTTTGATCCCCCGATAAGGCTTTTGGCAATTAATGTAAAATTAATACTTCTTAAAAATTATGGGTCAAAAAATATACAAAAAATGTCAACAGACCAAAAAATGGATCATGTATTATATTTTAAACCATAAATAATTAATGTTTCCAAATATAGGTGTCTCGTGAATATAAATCATCTAATAAAATATTATTAATTTCATTTATGGAACTATTTACATAATTTGACTTTGAAAAAACCATGACAAAAAAGGAATTATAATATAACATATTAAAACATATATAATTTTTTATATATATGTTTACAAATATTAGGATGATATAAATAACCTATTAAATATAACTATTATATTTTCTTTAAAATTATTTTCGTGATTTTTCAACTACTTTCACAAGCACCGTGTTATCAATGCGTACACACAAACGGTAATAATTTTAGCTCTAAAAATTTAAAATAAACAACTAAGATAGAAATAAATTTTTTAAGTTCAAAAAAATCTATATGAATTCATTAGGTATACTTTCTCACATATATGTAATGACAACTTATTTGATATGTTGTTTTGACTTTTCTAGCCTTGAGAATTTGGATATAATTCTTATCAAATAATTCTAATGTTCAAATATATCAACGAAAATTATAATTAATACATAATATTGACTAAAAATCGTTTTAATCGTTTTAATTCAGCCTTATTATCATTGGGATACCAAATTTTACTTTATAGTGTTGTGTATGAATTTTTTCAATATTAAAAATGACATTCATATTTATCATGAAATAAATTATAATTTAAATGTTTTAAATTATTTAATATTATAGTTATATAATGTTATAGTTAATTATTGTTTCTTAATATTAATTAATTTTTTTCATATTTCATAATAGTGGTTCACCTAAATATAATTTTGATATGCTAATTTATAAAATTATATCCATTTTATAAAATAAAATTAATAATGTTTCTATAAATTGATTATAATATTCTTTCACAAAAATAAATAACCAATAATTTTTATAGAAAACATATTTTTTAAGCATGAAATGATTTTGCTAAAAAAATTGAGTGACTATTTCTTATGAATTTATCAATATATTTGTATTTTGTAGGAAATTTATATATATATATATATATATATATATATATCATGTTGTGGTTAATACTATTTAAACTAAAATAAATTAATTTATATGGTTTGATTGTCACATTTAAATGATAATATTTTAATAGTAGATCTGGTTTATTTTAAACTAGATGTTTCATGTAACAAAAACTATCAAAGAAATTTAAATTCATTTAACGAAAATATGTCATAAAATTTCATGATATTATATTCTATATCATTTAAATAAATTTCACCCTCCAAATTTTATCATTATCACTAAAGGTTCCATATTTGAAAATAAGGTTGTTCAAAACAACATTGTACAAAGGGATATTAAAAATCCATTTGAAATATGAAAGTATGAAAGATAATGGTTTTATTAAATAATACAAAATATGTTTCCTAGAAAGGGATAACATTTGTGGAAAGTTAAATTTTATACATGTAGGTGAAAACTAACATCCAAGGACAAATATACGGTGATAGTGAACATGGATATGATAAATTTAATGAAAATGAAACCATAAATCTTTGAAGGGAGAAAAGGAAATCAATTTATCAAAAATAAATGTAAAAGTATGAATTTAAATTTTTAGTATCCCTTTACTAAATGTGTTATATTATTATTCGATAAATATAAAAAACATGGGAAAATATACTTAATTTATTATAATTTCATTAGAAAAATTTCATCCTATGTTTGTAAATTGATTAATTTGCACTTCATATCTCACACCAAGAAATAAAGATAAATTTTTTGTAACTGAATAACTAAAATTTTATTTTAATTAATAATAATAGCCATAAAATAACAAGACATATAATCAAGCTCATTAATAGGGTTATGTAACATTATTTATGTTTTTTTAAATTTATTTTCCATGGATTCTATTAAAATTCATCTAATACCAACAGAAATTACCCCAAATACAGTAACCCTAAGCTGACATCTACATTATTACATAGGAATTAGATACTAGGGATCTCATCTTAAAGTATTGATTAGTTTAATATTCTTGAATAACAAGATACATACATGATTAAATTTTTATAGAGGAAATAAATTATAAAACATAACAAATGAAAATTTACATCATCCTTAAAACTCATTCAAATATTTTTTATTTAAATCCCATAGAAAGGAAAAAAATAAGGTTGATATCAAATTATTATTTATGGTTATTTAAAAAAATTACGAGTAATTTTGGACTAATCAATATAAAAGGGTAAATAACTAAAATTACATACAATTTAATAAATAAATTTAGCACCAAATTCATCCATGGATAATATCCAATGTAGTAATATTATTAATAATAATGAATTAATTATTAATGAATTAAATACATAATTTTGGATTTCATTATCTCAAACATCACGATATCTATATCTCCCAGTCAATGTGCTGAGATAGTTTAGAGTATGGGTAGCATACACCAAATACAAATTTAATATGGCCAACCATCTGATTTACCTTATGGGGGTTGTTGATTCATTAAGGGGATATATAATTCCAGGCCCAAAATATCATTAAATATCCAATGAATTACTTGTATACTAAAATATATATTAAATTAATATATAATATTCTTTATAAACAAATGTATTTATAGTGTAAATAATATGTATTAGAATTATTTCCACATTCAATGGAATAACTTCTATATTAAAACATTGTATATAAAAATTGAATGTGATTATGGAAATAATAATATCCATGATACAATGAATATAGATATTTAAGAGAAATTTAATGTTCAATATAATAAAATAGTATGTATATGAATGTTGTAAAATAAATTTAATGCCCAAAAATGAGTAAGAGACAAAATAAGTCCATCAATTCATCCGAGATAATGATTTTGTTGAAAAAAAAGCCTTTTATGGAATTAAAGAAATTTTAAGTGAAACATTTAAATTTTATTTATAAAATTTTCAATTTTTAAAATCATAGAAAATATGTAGAAGAATATAAATAGTGTAAAATATTTATAGTGGTGGTAAATTCCATTAAAAATGTTTAAAATAAAAAAGATGCTATTACTTTTTGTAAAAGGAAGTCTAAAATGACTCTTTTAGAAAATATTAGAATGGTTTTTTTTAATCTAATAAAAAAAATATGATATATTATTGTTCCCTTATTAAATAATTTGTTGAAATAAAAATTTATTTTTTAAATTTGTTTTGAAAAAATTGGATATGGGAAAAATATATTCCTGATTAAAAGTGAAATATGATAAGGTTTTATTTATAATATTTATTTTATTGATTCAAGTGATGAGAAGAGCTAATGACGGATGAAAACATGGAAAAAATATATATATACACAGAATAATTAAATTCTTGGAGATTATGAAGGTTATATTATAATATTAATTCAACAAGAATATAAGAAATCAAAAAAGAAAATGAAAATATAAAATAAATTCTTACCACTTTGGTAACTTTTATATTATAACCGTTTGAAAGTTTAAAACTGAATTGAAAAAATAATGATCAATAATAAATATATAATAATTTTAAATAAATTAAAATGATATAATATACACCACATAATATTAAATAGTTTCATAATACCAAGGATGTCTCAACAGAGTGGGAATTGAGAAAAAAACCCATACAATTTTTGAATTACTAAAGTGATATTTAACAATAAATTGCTTATGTGTAAAAAATATAAAAATAAATAAGTTAGTAACAAAACAAGAAAATTATGTACGGTCAATAAATAGATAATATTGGAATATAATAATCAATTGGGAAGTAATATAACTCAATTAAAAGAAATTGAGTTATGAAACCCCTTACCTCACATTCCCCATTAGATGTATATTATATTACCTACTATATTATGGAATTAAACATGATATTAATTAATTAAATAACCATGTTCATATTTATATTATAATATAGGATCCTCCTGTAATATATTATAACCAATTCAATAACTATCATTCCTTATAATCACTGCTTTTGGTGTCAACTGCTTTCTTTTCTCACTGAAATTTTTCATAGAAGATATGATACTTGAACATTGATTATAGTTCCATAATATCTATAAATTTAATCATTATATTAATATAATATATATATATTCAATATATTTATAGTTATCCATAAAGTCTAGAGTTAGAAAAATGAATTACAATGTTCATAGAGACGGTAGACCATTTATTGGCATAAACAACGTTTTCACATTTTGATGGATGTAAAAACTAGTGGTAAGTAATAATTGACCATTAATGAATAATTATTACATTAAAAATATCATATATATTTACTAAATTTAACCTTATTACCATCCAAATATATAAAAAATTTGAATGCATCACATTGTGGAGGTGGTAGTGCACATATATGCGTGAGGCATGATATAATTTTCTAATATATTAGAGGGTAAAAAGGTAGATATGATTTTATAATTACAAATAAAATATATTTCGTAAATTGAATATATAAGAATTATGATTTTTTTACCATCCAAGTACATTTCTTATGATATAGAAATTACACTACTATGTGGAAATTGTAATATTTACGTATTCACAAGAAATGTTTTTGATTTTTGTGCGATGGAAAATGGTTTTCCCATAATACCAATAAAATTTCAGTATATTGATTATACCTGATTAATTATTTTATTTTGGATATAATATATATAGACGGTATAAAAAGAAATAAAATTGAAAATGCTTGGTAAAGAATTATACATTTTTTCTGAGAATATCTTTCGGATTACACCTTAAGCATTGAAGGGATGCCATTTTTAGGAGAAATGAAGATCAATGACGTGTTTAAGGAATTTATGAATATGTTATAGTTTGTATTTAATTAGATATAAGTACAAATGTGTGAAGAATATATGATACGAAGTTCCCTTTTATATGTGAGGGGAGGGGTATTCTTAGAATTAAACAATGTATTAAATTTATTTTCTTAAAACAAAAGATCCAAAATTATAAAATTATAAGATAATATGAGTACAATTATAAATAATATAATATAATATAATATAATATTTCTAAAATTTACTCAGATTATCATATTAGTTTCAGGAATTCACAATCATTTAATAACCTATTATTTTTATATAATACTATTAATGACATTTTTGAAACAATTCACATAATTTAAAAGTGAGAAGTACCTGAATGAAAAATAATTAAAAAATAATCCATTAAAGAATCCATAATATTTTATATAAATCTATGAAATTATTTATAAACAATAAAACAATTTTAAAATATTGTTTTTATTGTTGTTTATAAATTATCTACATGATTTTTCTACTTCTAATACAAACACTATGTCAGCTTTATGTAGACATTTATGCTAATTATTTCTTCCAAAAAAATTAAAATAAATTTATATGGTAAAAATAAATATATTTAGTTAAAAAACTTTTATATTCATTAAATAACTATAGTTACTCATATATATTATATGAAAATTTATTTATTATATTATTTTTACCTTTTTTGCCTTGCTCAATAATTTCACAAACATTTTTATAAGACTACTGTTATATAAATATAAAGATAACAATATAAATCATAATTACCATTAATAATTAATATTAAATAAAACTTTAATAAACATACTTTTAATTCCCCATTATTAACATTTGGATACAATATTTGACTTTTCTAATGATGCGCAAGCATTACGTGAGCACTAAAAATGATTTTCCAATTTTCCATGAAATATATTATAAATTTTTTTGAATTAATTTTATATTATATTTTTAATATATTATCAAAATATATTCATTCAATTATTTTAAAAAAATATCATATTTATATCTTGGAGAGATCTAAAAGATGTCATATTCAATAAAAATAGATCTTTTTTTCTTTTCACCAAAAGATTGTCTCCTTCAAAAAAAAAAATAAATTAATAATATTATGGAATTTCAAATTTTAATAATAAAATAAACTAATTTTCATGAAATTAAATTCATATAAGTGATCAAAATAACTTTTAATATAACTGTGTAAAACACATTAAAAAATAATTTTTAAAAAAATGCATTTTTAAGTCTATAATTAATAATAATTTGGATTAATTATATTATATTTTATTAATTGAAGGTTATGTTACTTTAGGATCAAATCATTCTTTAAAATATATTATTTTAAAGATATAAAACGCTAGTTTTACAAAAAAAATTATTTTTGACTATTCACTGACAAATAAATATTTTTAAAAAAATACCAAAATGTAACCATAACAAAATTTATATTTATTTTATTTTAAAAAATTATATCATTTTTATAAAATAAAATTTATATATTACTTATTTCTTAAAAATTTATCAATAAATTTTTATCAAGTCAAAATTTTATATATATTTAATATTTTGGTTAATTATGTTCATAACCCATAATTTTATCTACTAGGTTATAAAAATCATGATTAAAAAAATAATATTTTAATAGTATATAATGGTTCATTCAAACTCAATTTTGTGTATAATTTATGATATATAACTAATTAATGTATATTTATAGGTATTATAAAATATTAGTGTGTAATAATAGTAATAAAGATAACAATTAACAATTATAATTCATCAACCAGTGAATGTGGGAATTTTCCTTAGCATGACCACCAATGTCCAAGTGTTACATCATCAATGTTTTAGAAAATAAATTAAATGAAATTTAGAAACAAATAAAGGAGAAATAGAAGCATTAAATTAAGAGCTTAGTTTACAAAATTATCATAGTCAACCCTTTGTTTCTCCAGTGAATAGTGGATTATCTTATAATATTTAGTCCATGTTTACCCGTATATCATTCCAGGTGACGAGCATGAGTTATTTCTTTATCCCCATGAATTTCCAACACATTATACAACATTCATCAATTTTAGTGTAAAGGTTATTTGAATTATTATTTTCATCCATGGAACATGTCTCTATAAGGAATTTTACGGATTTTCTAGCCATTTGAAATCTTCTAAAACATATTATTGTTCCTCCCATGATTGGACTATGTACCATTTAGTGGAGAATCAGACGTGAAATGATTCAGTACGTCAAAACTATAATATATGTGGAATTATTCCGTTAGAAGGTAGAAGATATACTTTTTGGCTCAAGAATATGATTTATTTGAATGTCGAGGATCTTGATTTGATAGATTTGCGTCTATACATTACCATATTTTCCCCAATCATACTTTCGTGTACTGCATTAGTGGGAATTAAACATGAAACTTCAAAATTATTAGATGATCAGAGTCATTGACTCTACACAAGGAACAAACTCAATCCTCAAAAATTATAATTATCAAATTACTGCCAGGTTCTGATTATCATTTCATTCTTATACTCATCCAAGAATGCATGGTGAAAAATTATTATCATGATTTCAGTCTTAGTAATTTGGATAACTTTACATTGGGTTGATTTTCTTTCATCAAAGTGGTCTGACACTTTTGTTATTAAGAAGATGTTAGGATCTCATCTAAACGCATTCCCTTGATGAAGTTGGTGAACAAGGCTTCAATCCTGTGTTAGTCGATTATGAAATAATTTTAGGGTTGTATAATCAAGGGTGAGATGTGGTTAATTTACTTTCTTACCTGATCCATATGGGTATGACATGAATTTAATGCAGAAATTTCAAATAGTGATTGTTGATTCAATTCTAGAAGTATCTTTCATGGAATCTATTTTGAAATCATTTTTGAAATCATAGATTCACCATTGGGAATCTTTTTGTCCCCGTACTTAAATTACATGATTTGAAAAAATAAAGTAGTTATAAAATTTTGTTTTGAAATATCATTACCGCAGACCAACTTTAGATCTTAAATGGGTGAACAAATCTCTACCGTGAAGGGATTTGGTTTCTTTTTCTTAGACTTTACCTATCTTCTCTAATTTAACCGATTTAATGTTTCCTCAAGGATTTATCTTAAATTTCAAAAATATTTTTACTTATTCAATTTTTATAATCTTATTTAAAATCACCCAATCTTTGAACTTGTATCTTGATCATTAAAGATGATATTAGGCTCCAACTAGTTCAAGACCTCGACTCCTTGTTGTATTAATCTTAACATCTAGAATTCAATAGAACCATCCATTTTTTTGTAATACAATGGTAGCTAAGAGGCCCATCCATTGTCTTCACCAAAAAGTAGTCTTTAGAAAACCAATGATTTAATTTATTATCGTTAACCATAAATTTAAATCTTCAATAGCATAAAACAAGGTCAGCCATCAACATATTTAATACCACATTACTCTGATGAAATCTCTAGTTCAAAATAGACATAAAGCATCATCAGTCAAAAATAAAAAGATATCAACATGCTATATTCCAGAAATTACATGATATTTTAATTTGAATTATTTTTTTTAACTATTATCGACATCAAAATTCATAGTGGTTCATACATGAATCTGATCTTGTGGTTGGATCATTGAGCATCAACAATCCGTCTCGAATTTTCAAAATTTATCAAGAAAAACTCATATATTGCCCTACCATATTCATCCATATGATATTAGGTGGATTTAGTTTTTATTTTCCCACATAGATTCAATATTATCACTACATTTGATTTTGTGTTTAACTATGAATTATATATTTAAATCAATTTCAATTTCATAGTTCTTGAATGGCTAGATTCTATTATCTTCTTCCGTAGAAAATTATATCATCAATTCTTAATAAGAAATATTTCAATTCGTGGATGAAGGTTTTCAATGTCTTTGATTTTCCGTTTATTTTTGTAAAATATTATATGGAATTATTTCGAGACCATAACAATTGACGACGTGTGATTCTGAGGCCCACGGTGCCCGAAATAAATGTTTAAAATAAATTAAAATTTTAAATATCACACGAGAGTAGTTTACCTGTAAAATTGGAATAACATTTAAAAGGATTCTTAGATCAAAAATATAAGGCACTATTGCATTCAAAGAAGCTAATTTACCTTAAGCGGGGCTTAACATCAACCAGCATGGGTCATCTGCAAGAGTTAGTTTTTGGACATTTTAATGGAAATAAAATAAATTAATAATTTATTTTATTTTAAATTTTTCTTTTTTTGTGCAGTGACCTAATACTCCACTAGTAATACTTACTTATGCAATGTTTGCAGTGTTAGAAACATAAAACTATGAATTGGGGATTTCCTTTGGAGATTTAAAGGAGAATTTTTTGGTAGACAACGATGGCGTGATTAATCGATGCATCTCGGATTCGACAAACCATGCCCACGAACGTGACACGTTAATAGTTATTCAAATGAATCAAGGTAGGCGTTTGTAATTTTGATTTATTTTGTTCTTGTTCATTGATTAAAATATGAATTAGGATCACCCAGGAATATGTTTATATGTGGATTGTGTGTTCATACTGGATGGTTATTATTTTCCTATTTCTTTAGGGTTTCTAATTCGGGGAATTAATCCATGCCAGATTATTCTATTGTTTCTATTTTGAACCATTTGATCCTACTAGAGGAGTGGATCAATTCCATTAGATAATGACGGTGGAAGTTTTTTCTCAAATTTCTTTTGAATTTCTTCTTCCTCCACCATGCGTTCATCGCGTTCTTCATGGGGTGATGGAAAACGGATTGATACACATTTGTTTTTCAAAGAAACGATCCCAAATTGGAGATCCAACATTGTGATGACTCAATGGAGGTGTGGTAGCCATATAAGAAGTTGAATCGACCCAGTTAGGGGGGAATTGTTCTTCGACCATTCATCGCATGAGTGATCGAAGATAGTTTTCGGGGAAGATCGAATGACTGAAACTTCCTGAAATATCGATGGCATGGAAGGGTGTCCTTTGATCTGTAGTTTTGTTTGTATATGATGACTGGATCTAAGATCGGGAGAGTACCTGAGGCATGGAAGAACATGTTTATGATTCCTGAAATTTCCGAAACACATGACGTGTATCCTGGTGAACATGTCATGTGGACTAGTGGCAGCTTGGGTTTGTTGGGTAAACACAATGAAGAACACACCATGCCTTGGGGGAGACATGGCATGTGGACCCCACCCCATGGCGGCTGGAGTTCCAGGAAACAGGAAGCACAAACATGACGTGTGACCATAGTCACATGACATGTGTGTCCCTATGCAGACTTGACATGTATCTCAGAAGATATACAGGCATGGGGTGGAGTACATGCCATGTACTCCACCACACGATGCGATGAGTCCAGCAATGCGGGTCACCCCATGCGCCAATTACACGATTTGTCATACATGGGTTAAGACCATGTCTAGGCGCATGGACAACGTACACAAAGGAAACCCGAGATACTTTGACAAGACATGTGATCCTTTCTACGTGTTTTATAGTTGTGTTTTACATGACGAGCCTTAAAACATGGGCCATTGTACCCAAGAAGTACCCGGGGTTAGAAGACATGTTGTGTGACACTTCTACATGCCATGTACTTCTCTATACATGGCTTGATCTTATCGTCCTCTATTCCTTGGACTGGTTTGGTTTGGGTTAGTGCCCCTTTTCCTCATTCTTCTAAAGGTCAGGTATCATTTCCACACTAGAGCAAGATCCCTTCAATAGGACATTCCAGGATAGAGTCAGGTATCCCTCTAAGAGGCCCAAAGCAGGACTCTCTATCCATTTTTACCCTTTAAAGAGTTAGGTATCAACATGACTACTCTTATAGGACATTAATACTCTACATAACCGGACAATCTGAATGAGTCGTGGTATCTGCTAAAGCCCTTGTATTGATCCTCATCTGTGTATCGTGATCTGTCCCCACTCAAAAGCGTGATCTCCCAAAACAAGTGTATCTATCTCTACGATATTTTCCTATCAAATATCACTTATCAGAAAGACGTTATCAGAGTTATCAGACACATGGAGTGAGTTATCCATGTCAAGTGATTCATAGATCCTTCTATCTGAATCCCCAGCAGCAATATGCAGTTGTGTGACTTGTCTCTAGACTATGGGTCTAGGTTCTATGTATATCTGGATTGTGTTTCTCTTCCTATATGTTTAGTAGAAAAATATTTTGTAGATATGATTTGACCTTTACTTTGTGTATTGCTTTGTGGATTTCGGGGTCCTCTACTGAGTATTGTTATACTCTCCCCTATACGGGCTTTGTCCGCACGTGTCATGTGTTGTTCAGACGAGCCACCTTTTGTCTTAGTCCAGGGTGGTCCAGAACCGGACTGAGATTTTTGAGTTCCCTTCTAGCCGAGGTGTTCCTATGGGTGTGAGCAGTGGTCCCAATACCTTTTTTTGCATACAGGATGGACTTTTTAGTGTGCAGACTTATGTTTTTGGTGGGCTTGTATTCTTCCCCAGTTTACTTTCTGCACATTAATTTTTTTGTTCTCTATTGGTTGGAATTAGTTGTTTGTATAAATTTTGTCCCTTAGTGGTCTTTAAATTTCATCATTTGTGGGCTTGGAGATGTGTGCGTGTGTACCGGTACAAAGGCAATTCCTCCCATGTTTGTAATACGCATACTCAATTTTATTCACTTGCCCCTGGACTATTGTAGGCGGGCTTGGGGAGTCACAGAATGGGACCCAGTGGGACTGGTCTTGACAAAGTTGTATCTGAGCATGGTTCTACATTGGGACTAATAGTTTGCGATATTGGTTTTGGGGAAATAGTGTTAAGTGTTTCAGGCTCAAATTTCAGGCCAGAGACTCCAGTGTTGGTACGGGTGGCCGATGTATCCATACAACAAGACTATGATAACCTTCTTTTCAACTATGTACATGAAAATACTAGTTGCGGGGAAGTAAAAGAAGGGTACATGCATCATATAGGAGTGTGTTGTGTTTTCCATTTTATTGTCTGCTATCCTAGTATAATCTTGGACCACGGTACATCTTGTTTCCTTATAGGATGCCTCTAAGGTCTATTCCCGCAAGGATTCGGCAGTGGGATCCTGAGGATGACCCTCTCAGTGACCTGGATTCCATAACAAAACCAGATACCCTTGTGTTACCTTCATGTGGTGCGCCTGCTATTCCACAAATCATGAAGCAACTCGTGGTATGTACAATAAAGAAAGATGAAGGGCGCAAGATGAGATCACTCCGTGTGTTCCAGAGACAAAGACCCCTCAGGTTTTGAGGACAACCCAACCCTTAGGCGACTAAGGACTGGCTTGCGGCGGTGACCAAAGTATTCCATCTAGTGAGGACACCAGCAGACCATATGGTGATCCAAGGAGCGATCCTTCTTCAGGGTTTTGCGAGATGACGGTGGAGTTTGACCACACAGACTCACGACGAGGAGACTCTTTTATAGACAGAGTTTGAGTGAATCATTAGAGAGGAGTAATCCCCAGTTACAATGACAGAAGTGCGTATCCAATAGCTTCTTCAGCTCTATCAGGGTAGTTTGACGGTGGATGACTATTCATTGAGGTTCAACAACCTCTACATGTACTACATGGATATGGTTAGGGATCATTACATCAGATCATAGACCTTTAAGCAAGGCCTACGATGGGACATATGCGGTATTGTCTTGTATCTATGAATTTTGACATATGTTGGAGTGCTCGAGCGGTCCTTGGTGATCGAGAGATTCCTGGAAGAGCAGATACCACCACCGATAGTTAGCAGTAGGCAGATCGGTACAGAGATCTTATAAGTAGGGAGATGATATCAAGAACATGGATCAGGATGTGGGAGACATCATAGGAGGACCCAGGATTGGGGATCAACAGTCTAGGTCTCATTGGATGGAAATTGTCAGCCCAGGGGGATGTGATGCTACTCATGCAACGGTTGGGGATACCTCACTAGAGATTTCTTAACCTATCGAACTGTTGATAGGGAGGTGGTGGGTGAACCACCGAGGCAGAGGCAGAGAGTGAAGAAGATAGACCCACCATATGATAGACATGGAAGAGGAGCATAGAGAGCATTATCTGGTGGTAGATACTTTGATATACTCCCAACACCACCCCTAGGAGGTCCGCACCAGGATTAGGGTTCTGGGGGACAAGGGAGGGGAAAAATGCATGCAGTTAAGGAATACGACCCAGGGACTCCATGGATAATCATCGGTATGATATGTGTCTTTTCTATCATATTTTATGTACATACACATGTTCCTGTCATTCATTCCACACCACATGTCATGTGTGAAACCTTGATATTTTGGTACAGTCGTTTACTCGAACCATATGCTTGGAGACACCTATGGGAGGAGACTCAATGATCACACATCATTGTATACTATGTGATCTTACCCTTGGAGGTGAGAGTTTTGGTTGGAAACTTTTTTTGGTAGCGTTGAGGCCATACAACATCATTCTCGGTATGGATTGGGTATCTTCAGTCCATGCTCAGATTGACTGCTTTAGGGGAAGAGTGTGGTGTGTCTACAACATTGGGATGGGGTTTACCATTATTAGTGAGAAGGAGACTTAGGTAGAATAAAATGGGATCATGGATAAGAGGGTGCATCCGATGAATCATGAGTTGGTGAGGCTTACCCTCAGAGTAGTAGATGTTGTGAGTTTCCAGTTCATAGCAATAGTGGCAGAGTACATTGATGTTTTTATCGAAGATGTTCATCGACTACCTCTCCACCAGGATATTGACTTCTGCATCTACTTACACCTCTGGACAACAAAAATTCCCTCTCCCTCATATCTGATGGCTCCCCCAAATATTCGTGAGATGAGGGTGCAATTGGAGGATTTATAGAGCAAGGGTTTAGTAAGACCCAATTATTCAACCTAGACAGCCCCAGTCTTATTTTCCAATAAGTCAGAATTGAGTTTTAGGTTTTTAATGGATTATTGATGCCTAAATCTGGTAACGTTGAAGAACAAGTATCCACTTCCAAGGATCTAATACCTCTTCGATCAGTTAAGAGGGGAAAATTTTTCTCGAAGGTTGACCTTCGATCAGGTTACCACCAGTAACGAGTACATTATGGGGATATACTGAAGATGACATTCAGATGCCTCTGTGGTCACTATGTGTACATGGTGATACCTTTTGGAATTAAAAAGACCACCATAGTGTTCATAGGACTTAAGACCCAAATCTTTCTGTTTTACTTAGACCATTTCATAGTGTTCATCATTGACAACATCCTTGTGTACTCAATGTCAGAGGAGTAGCACGCGAGACACCTGTGGATTATTCTAGACGTACTCTGAGTGAACTATTATTATGGGAATCTCTCTAAGTTCTAGTTATGGATTATGGAGTCCCACTTTCTAGTACATGTAATTAAAAAAGATGTGGTAGTTGTGGACCCAGCTAAGGTAGAGGTAGTGTTAGCATGGGATCCACCTCGGTGCGTAATGAAGGTATGAAGTTTCCTTGGGATGGCACGATATTCCCATAGATTCATTCCTGATTTCTCCTAGATGTTAGCACCAATGAAAGCCTTTACTAGGAAGGGTAAACCATTCATGTGGATAGAGAATTTCCAGCATGCTTTCGAGTAGTTGAGTTAGAGTTTTATGAGGGCCCCAATATTGAGATTTCCGAAGGAGGGTGTCAAATACGTAGTTTTCTACGATGAATCTGGGACCAGGCTTGGCTGTTCCATAATGCAGATATTGGAAGTGATTTATTTTTGTTTGTGCTATCTTTGGCTACAATATAAGAACTATAAAACCCATGACATCAAGTTAGCAACGATATTATTCACGTTGAAAATGTGGTGACACTGCCTTATGGGTGATCGATTTATCATATACTCTGATGACAAGATCCTCAAGTACATCTTCTCATAGAAGGTTATGAATCTGAGACATAGGTGTTAGTAAGAGTTCCTCTATGAATATGATTTTGAGATCATATATACTCCTAGGAAGGAAAAGAAGTTGGCAGAAGCTCTTAGCAGGATATCAAGTTCTCAATTGTTGAGTGAGGTGATAGAATAGTTGGCCTCATTATAGTTATCCTTTTTAGATAGAGAGGATGTAGCTTACCTTCATTTGACGGTTGTCACCCCTCCAATCTAACAGCGAGTTAGGGAGGCACAACTAGGGGACGTCGACTATGAGGCTTTACATGCTCAGTTATCCTCGGGACATGATCCTAATGGATATTCTCACGGTGGGGAGCACATAATTATTTTTAGAGAATGCACTGTTGTACCAGTGGCATTGTGAAAGGAGTTACTTAAGGAGTTTCATACATCCCACCTAGTGGTATACCCTAGCATGGAGAAGGTGTATCAGGATCTCTGACAGTAGTTCTGATGGTAAGACATGAAGAAGGAAGTAGGAGAGTTCGTTTCTCCATGCCATAAATTCCAGCAGGTGAAGGTTGAGCACTAGGTTTTAGAGGGATTAGCTCACCCACCGGAAGTTCTAGATTCATATTGGGATAGAATATCTATGGAATTAATGATGGGAATACCATGGAAGTCCAAAGGACATGATTCTATCTGGGTGATCATTGACCGACTCACCAAGTTAGCCCACTTCCTAGCTATCAAGGAGCAGAGTTCAGTAAGGAGCTTATGACACCTCTACGTGCAAGAGGTATTTCAAATTCATAGCTTCCATTCAACAATAGTCTCATATAGATACACCCACTTCACATCCTGATTGTGGAAGGGATTTTAGGATGCTTTCGGGACTCAGTTACGCTTGAGCACAACATTCCATCCCCAGATATATGGTATGACGAATGGGATTGTTCAGGTTCTGGAGGATAGGTTGTGGGCCTGTATTATGGACATTGGTCACATTTAGGAGTACCACCTACCACTAGTGTAGTTTTCATATAATTATAGTTACCAATCCACCATTGGTTTGGCACTATTTGAGGCTTTATAAGGGAGACCCTTTCGGTCACCTCTTTACTGGACCGACTCCGGAGAGTCAGCACTCATGGGTCCATAGTTGATGTGAGCATCCACAGTGAAGGTATATATCATCTAGGATCAGATGAATATGCACAAATCTGGTATAAGACTTATGCTGATAAGCGACGAATAACTCAAGAGTTGGAGGAGGGATACCACTTCTTCCTTTGGGTCTCAACTCAACAATGGTTATAGTGATTTGGAAGGGATGAAAAATTTTCCCCAAGGTTCATCGGCCCTTATCAGATACTATGCAGAGTTGGTGAGGTGGTATACCACCTATCTCTACTGCCATAGTTTCCCTGAGTACATTATGTCTTCCACGTGCCACAGCTAAGGAGGTACGTGCATGACCCATCACACGTCATCGATGGGGGAACATAAGACATTGAAGATGGATCGACCTTTGTTGAATACCTAGTGGAGATTGAGGATCAGTATGAGATGATCATTCATGGTGATCAATTATCTTAGTGCATGTCTGGTGGCATCCTGAGAATCTTTAGGAGAGAATGCGGGAGTGGGAGGCTCAGATTCGTGCGTAGTACCCACATATTTTTTTGCAGCCTTTTTTTGGATTTTAGGGGATGAAAAGCCCCAAAGTGGGGAGAATATAATTTCTTGGATTTTTGTGTTTTATTTCAAAGTATTATATTGAATTATTTTGAGACTATACCTTTCAACGGTGTGCGATTTCGAGGTACAGAGTTCCCAGAATAAATGTTTGAAATAAATTTATATACTAAACAGCGCGCATGAGCAGTTTTCCTATAAAATTTGAATAACTTTTAAATGGTTGCCCATTTTAAAAATATAAGGGAATGTCTTCATTTAAAGAAGTGAATTTACCTTATGTGGGGCCTAACATCAACCGAAACAGGTCAGCTGAAAGAGTTATTTTTTTGATGGTTTAATGAAAATAAAATAAAATAATAATTCATTTTATTTTTAATGTTTCATTTTTTGGTGCAGCCTCTTAATTCTCCCCTATTAATACTTTTTTATGGAAAGTTCACATGGTTATCCGCATAACCCTATGAATTGAAGATTTACATTAGAGATTTGGAGGAGATACCACTGGCGAACATCAACGACATGGTCGATCAACACATCTCAAATTCGATGAACCTCACAAACGAACATGACACGACGATAGTTCTTCAACCGAATTGAGGAATGTGTTTGCTATTTTGATTTAGTTATTCCGTGTTCTTCGATTAAATGATGCATGTGGATCAACCCCCAAATAGGGGGATCCACGGATCATGCATTCTTACAGGAGGGTTATTATTTTTCTATTTCTTTAGGGTTTTTGATTCGAGGAATTAATCCATGATAGATTATTCCATTGTTTTTTAATTTCCTCCATTTGATCCTACTAACAAGAGTGAATAAACACCATGAAAAAAGATGGTGGAGGTTCGTTCCTCAAATTTATTCTGAATTTCTTACTCCTGCAACCTGTGTTCTTTGTGTTCTTTGTGGGGCGATGAACAATGGATCATTGTGCATCCGTTTCAAAATTCAACGATCCCAAATTATAGATACTACTTCGCGATGAATCAACGGAGGTGCGGCAGTGATGGCGGTAGACAAATTGACCTGGTTCAGGAGAAATCATTATTTCACCATTATTAAAATGGGTGATAGCAGAGAGTTTTGGGCCGATTGAATGCCAAAACCCACTTGAAACATCAATGACATGGCATGACAACCTTGGATATGGAGTTTCTTTATGATCAGATGGCCAGAATGAAGCCCATTGGAATACCTGAGGCACGACGGAACATGTTCGGGATTCTAGTAATTTCCCAAACACACAATGTGTATCCCAATGGAAACGCCATCTGGATCAGTGGCTACAGATAGGGTTTGCGCACTGCACGTGATAAAGAACACAGTGTGCCTCTAGGGAGACACAATGTGTAGACCTCACCCAAAGGTAGCTACAGTTTTGAGAAACATGTAGCACAAACACGGCGTGTGAGAATCGTCACCTTTTGTGTGGGTCCCTATGGGAACTCAGCATGTATCTCAGAAGATACACTAACACAAGGTGGAGTACACACCATGTACTCCACTGCACGACCAGACAAGGCTAGTAATATGGGTCACCCCATGTGCCGATTGCACGGGTTGGAATTCATGGTTTTAGGCCATGTAAGGGCACATGGCTAACATACACGGAGCAGACCTCAGATACATTGACATGATATGTGATCCTTTTTATTTGTCATGTAGTTGCGTTTTACATGACAATCCTTATGACACAGGTCGTTGTACACGAGATGTACCTGGGGTTAGAAGACACGATGTGTGACAATTCTACACGTCGTGTACTTCTTCGTACATGGCTCAATATTCTTTTCCACCATTCCTTGGATTGGTTTTGGTTGGGTTAGCTTCACTATTCCTCATTCCTCAAAAGGTCAGGTATAGTTTCCACAAAATAGCATGATTCCTTCTATAGGACTTTCCGAGATAGAGTTAGGTATCCCTCCAAGAGGCCTAGATAAAGATCCTCTATCCATTCATGACCCTAGTTAGAGTCAATTATTGACGCGAATACTCTAATAGGACATAGATCCTCCACGTAGTAGGTGAATCTGGATGACTTGCAGGATCCTCCATTGACCTGGTAGCGATCCTCATCTATGTATCATGATCTTTCCCCACTCAAGAGTGTGTTCCCCAAGAATTAGTGTATCTATCACTCATGGATTTTCGTGATGAATAGTACTTCTCAAACGAACATTATTAGAGTTATCAGAATCATGGAGTAAGTTATCTAGGACGAGTGATTCGTGGAACCTTCGAACAGAATCCCCAGTGGCAGTATATGTTCGTTTGATATGCCTCTAGACCACAGGTCTGGGTTTTGAGTATATCTTGAATGTGTTTATATTGCTATATGTTCAGTGGAAATATATTGTGTAGAGAAGACTATACATTTTCATTGTGTATTACTTTTTGATTTTCAGGTTCCTCTACTGAGTATTGTTATATTAACCCTTTCACGGGATTTTCCTGCACGCATCATTTATTGTGAGGATGAGTGAACTTTTGATGAAGTCAAGGGCGGACCAGGACCGGACTGAGATTTCTAATTTGCCTTCTGGACAAGGTGTTCCTACGACTATTAGTAGTAGTCCTAGTACTTCTATTTGCTTACAGGTCGGACATCGTAGTCTGAATACTCTTGTTTTTTGTGGGATTATATTTTGTCTTCGGTTACTTTCCACACATCTCTTTTGTTGTACACTATTGGTTGGGTTTAGTTGTATGCTTGCATTTTGATCCTTAGTGGTCTTTAAATTTTAGTATTTGTGGGCTTGGATATGTGTGCATGTGTACTGGTACATTGGATAAGCTTTCATTGTTAGTAATTTTCCAACTTGATGCTAGTCACTAGCCCCTGGCCTATTGGTGGTGGGCATGGTGAGTCATGACATGGGCCCCACTAGGATGAGTCATGAAATGGTTGATACACAATTTATGGATATCACCTTATTGTTGCTTGATTAACGTGAAAAATATGGGTAAGATGATTTATATAGTCAGTTTGAATGAACTCCATGTGGTCAGTTATGTGATAGTGAGTATTCCTTATGGTAGGTTTTTATAATTAAATGTGGTCACATAGAATTTCATCACGTGAATATTGCACCGACAATAAAGGTGAAGTTAAATTCAAGACATTGTAAAACATTAAGCATTGTAGGTTCTAAAAAAAGCTTACATATATGACATACAGTCACCTAAGAACTTGACACCTTTTCATACACTATCACTTGAATTTTCACATGCTATCACTTCTAGATGCTCCATGTGGTCACAATACTGACCGTGATATTGTAGTCCAGAAACATGGTCCCTTTTCTTAACTTCCAAACTAAATTAAAAAACATAATGTTTCTTCACTCTATTATTTTTCCTATTAATTATAAAAAAGATAAAATTAATAAAATAATAATTAATTACATTATAACACCTTATATTTAATTCTCTAATTAATATTTTTTTTCTCTAAAAAATTAATTCTAAATTAAATTCTAAACTTGAATAAAACAAAATCCCATAATTTATTGACATTAAAAAACTGTAATCATGGTTTCCTATCTTGTTTCCAATTAAATTAAAGTAAAAAACATGTTGAAATTCCATATTTGAAAAAATCATTAAAAAATAATTGTTGAAATAATAAAATCAATTTTCTCAACATATATGAAATTAAAAATTGAAAAAAACAATTATATTTTAAAAAAAGAGACTTTCCTTTCCATGTAGATTAAAAATTTACCCAAACAATTTCTAAATAAAAAATAACCATTAATTAAAATAAATCTCAAGTATAAATAAATTATTGAATGGGTTTTCTAAAAAATCACAAGTTTATTAATCTAAAAAAATCAATTTTAATGGAAATTTTAAATGATGTTTATAATCTCAAAAAGTCAAAAATTTAGATTAATGGTCATGACCCCTCCCCCACCATGTATATCCCTCTTAGGTAGGTAATTTGAGAAGAGAAATAATTACCCTAGAGTCTCACCATTAGTAGGCCCTGGGTTGGCAACTAGCACCAAGGTTATAACAAACACAGATATGGTCAGCATTACACTCTATGAGAACACATACGAAAGACAGAGATAAGTTAGACACCAACCAACACCTGATCAGACTACAATATAAAAGAAAATCCAATGTACAAATTTTTAATATCATGAAAAACTACTACAATTGAATAAGAAATAATGCAAGTACCAAAAGAAAGTGAAATGGTAGTGACCACAAATCCCAAATTTCTTCTACAAAACCCCATGATGTTAGTAACTTTCATAATCTCTATCGTGATCCATGTTTCCGAAAAATTAGTTTATATATATTAGGATGAGTAATAACAATATACTCAGTAGGATCCACCCCGAAGCCACTCATCAAAAAGTAAAGAAAGAAATATATAGAACAACGATCAATAATTAAAATTAACTCATCACCTAAAAAAAGAATATAATTTTCAAATCCTCACTAAGATTACTCTCACCAGGTATCACCGTAAAGAGTATATAATATAATAAATAATGTCAAGGGCACCCCACTACCACTTCCCCATTGGTTTTCTACTTTTCCCCAATATCAAACTTCCTGAGCATCTCTCTTCAAAAAGGTTATCCTAAAGACACCTGGGCGTAGCACCACAACATGCATCTTGTGCAACTCACCACTTCAACCACACAACAAAGAGGAACCAGGTACTTCCCATGAGCCATATCAACCTGCATAACATGTATCATACATTGGGTATTATATATTAAAACATTAAAACCATATACACTTAGTAAGGATCTTGAATCCATCACAACATATATATGTTATACCTATAGTATCATAGAAGAATCTTTATCCAAAATATATGTGTTTGAAATAACAACAATTTTTATAGCCCTTTACAAACATACATGGGACAAAATAAACTCCATGCATTCCAGCACTAGTAACTACCGTGAGAATAGAGTGGGGATAAAGGGGGTAGTTAGTTGTCTATCCTCCCACTAAGATGTTGGGGAAAACACACCTCAATGCACAGAATCACTGGGGAATCAGTTTCCCTAACTGATACGATGGAGTAGCATATAGAAATAAAAAATATACATTATATTACATATCTCACAACCACACTATGTAAAAAACCTACTCTCAAACTCAGCTACAACCAAAATCTCTCAAACATCTAGCTCCACTATTATGACTAGATATCCTATAAGCACACAACCATTTAAATGGATTTAGAAAATTACTTACCCCTTTTTATCATTTTAAAATTTCTTTAATTAATTATTTAACCATTATTTAACCATTAACGTTTCCACATTACATTACATTAGAATCACAATTATGTTCTATGCCCTCAAGGCATAACCAAACTGATTCCAAAGTTCCTCATAATTATGAGATAAATGTTACAAACCAGCAAGCTCCAACCGCATGGGTTCAACATATTTTATTAAATATTTTATTGAAAAAAATATCAATATTCCTAATTTCAGGTATTCGAAAAAAATATATAAACTACCAAGAGTAAGGGGCTCGACATGGTGATTAGATGAACTACTCGTTGAGTCTATTCCACCTATATAAGGACCATACACTGATCCATCCGTGGGAAGAAAAAAACATAAATCACGTGGAATACCCCACACTATTTTTCCTCTTTTGGAAGGAGGGTAAACAAGGACATATGCATCAATATATGGGGAAGGTAATATAGATAAACGGATAATAGGTTCAATAGCAACCACTTTCACGTCAATGGGTAAGCTCAACTTCAAAAAGTTCCATGATCCTCAGTGTCCTTCCTGACACCCCCATGTATAAACCAATGAATATCCCCACTCTATGAATCAACTAATACCACAACCACTAGGCCTCCCTACCCCCCATATACAAAAAAACCCTCTAGGATCAGCTATCCCATGCTTACAACACAACACAATCAGTAGAAAACAAACAACATAGTATCTTAGCTTTTGGACATAAACAAGGAATTAAACCTTCACATACAAAGAGATATTACTTCTCCAATGCATAAGGTTATTGTTATTTACATTTAATTAGGTAACTCAAACTCAGCATGGCATTATATTTATCACATAACAAATTTTTTATTCCATATTGAACAAACTAATTCCTTATCACAGGTACCAACTATGGGAGATCAAAATAACTAGTTATATCAAGCTATTAAATATTTATTAGAAAATAAATTTCATGTTTCATTAATCTACAATCATTAACATGGTTTAAGTTTATCAACCAATTAAATTAAATACGCAAATTGCACCAATTTTATTATCATGAAATTACAACAACAACAACTAAATTTATTAAACATGCCTCTTTATCATTGGACAATTAATATACAATTAGTAATGGATTTATGTTATTTACCAATTTTAATAAGAACAACAACATATTAAAAATTAAAACCATAT
Organism: Viscum album; assembly: GCA_963277665.1. NCBI lineage: Eukaryota > Viridiplantae > Streptophyta > Magnoliopsida > Santalales > Viscaceae > Viscum > Viscum album. Next base: position 934,628,988 of record OY728133.1, on the reverse strand, counting down.
ATATAACACTATCTAGAAAATCAAGAGGTAATCACATCACTCGGTAATTGATACAATTTCATTAATTTGGTTCAAATATTTCTTATGTCAATTCCATTGTGAACTAGGGTGATTAAACATGAAAACAATATGAATTCATGTAATAATAATATAATCCACGAATCCCTTACATTAAATGGGTTTTTATGTCATTTTCATTATAATGACCAACACAATGGATCACGGTCACCTTTCCACATGACTGCATCCACCTGAAGATGTTGCAACACTACATCACCAACCAAAAATTGAGAAAACTCCATTAGAAAAACGGATATCACATTCCATATCATGGAAAGGATAACAGAAGGAAATAAATCTAGGTTCCCAAAATAACAGTTGTAGAACATTCCTTTTATTGAATACTAATCGACACTTCCAGGTTTCACTGAAATGGGGGTGCACAAGCAGCAGGAAAACTCCACGGGGAGATGATCTAAGGATTGCAGTTCGATTATATGACTCATACGGGTGGAATAACTCTGGGATTCATACACCAAGGAAAAATAAGAAGGATGAAAAAGGGAAGAAGATATCTCATCCCTTTTTAAAATCTAAACAGTGTATCATTTTAAGATATGGTTTAGATATTCCATTAAATAAGGATCTGGTCAATCTCTTGCATTTTGACTAATTAATGGCACCCTGACCCTTAAGAAAAATTAGACAGGATTTATGCTATTTGAATCGGCCTAAAATATAGTAAAATAATTCTCTGAATGAATTTTATGTCTATGAAAATGTCAAAGAGGTGAAACTATATGAAATTGGAAACATAGTTCACAACTCACCATTGGATGAGTCTTCTTTGGAAGATTCACTATGGGATAGGTCACTATTGGAAGAGTCGTCGTTGGAAGAGTGGCCAATGGATAAGTCACCATTGAAAAATTTGTTGTTGGACGAGTCATCATTGGGTGATTTTTCATTGGATTATATTTTGTTGGACGAGTCACCATTTAAAGAGTCTCCCTTGGATGATTCACCATTTGACAAGTCACCCTTAGACGAGTCTTTATTGGAAGAGTTTCCATTTGAACAATCTACCATTGGAACGAGATACCGTTCTGAAAACACTGTTTACAAAACATGATTTTTTTGTAAAGTGTTGGAATAAGTCACCTTGTCCACAAAAAACACCCAAAATAAATAATATTAACTATTTAATAGACTATAGCGGTCCGAGAAATTCAATGAGATACCTCTCATAACATTATTATCCTAGATAATCCAAAACAATCTTAGAGAGGAAACAGAAAAGGGGTCGTCCGAACATCCATCCTGTGAGATACCTCTCAAGTCTCTCACCACCATGGGAGATCAACTGTATCCTCAAAAGAACAATGAATAACCATGTGAAAATGGCAACCATCTCCTTACTACTCTCTCAGGGTAGATATCTCTCAAAAGAGAGAAATCCACAACAAGCAATAAGATAAATCTATCTCAAAAATAGGAAAGGTCTATAACCACAAAAAACACTACGTCAAGAAAATAACTAAACATAAAGAAAATCTGGGAGATTATCATGTATCGGTGACTCACATTATCAGGTACTCTCCTCCATACCACCATGCCACCACAAGACATGAACCAAAGGGATAACATTCCCACACAACACCTTCTCCTTGTAGTCCTGGATCTATATATGCGACTCTTCAATGGTCTCATCATCTTCAACATCATTATCACCCTAATGGATGATGTGAGAGTCATCATGAAGATAAATATAGAGTTTTGACTTGTTAATAACATTGTATATCCAACTCATCTATGGGTGGAAGGGATGCATGATACACCACGAGTGCCACTCATCATCAACTATAAAAGGATAACACCTATACCTAATCCTCACTCTTCTCAAACCATTTATGTTTATTATAACTCTTACATAGTAGCATAAAAAATGTCCCCTCTTATACTTTTAATCCTCCCTTATGGATTATATTCTATCAGGGAATCATTTTGGCACAAACCAAAAAAAAAGTTACTCGATTTAGAGGTAACGTCTTCTCTAAAGCTCTTTTCCAAAAAATTTATTCTCCAACAATTTACTATTCATATTCATTTATTGAGTGAAAACCATAGTATCATAAATATAATAGGATTTTTATGGTGGTTTTTCAACAAAAAATTACACACACCTCCATCTAATCGATATCAAACAAACTATTTCTCTGTGTAGAGAATTACTTTCTCCCAAAACAATGATTGATCATTTTTCATTTACTACAATTCATGGTGGCCAATATGATAGAAAATATAATTATATATGTAGTATATTTTATTTATTATATATTTAAGATTATTTATTTCTTTTAAAACACACATCTATTTACTTTCTATTTGGTGTTAAGTCTATTATCACGTTTGAGGAAGTATGTGGTCTACCTCCCCCTCAAACCGATATGATTCGTTCATACACCAGATTGAATATATTAATGATGGGTGTAGTGAAATTATATGATATATATGATATATTCATGACACATTAATAATAAAAAATAAATATACATACATATATATACTTATGTCATTTTTTTCTTTCTTTTAGTACAATAATACTGATGGAAACATTGTTCATGCATACATACAGCTTACCATCTCCATTAATGATGTTTTACATTTTTTACTCCTATATTATATATATTATTATAAGATAAATATAACATATATACCTTATATTTATATCATTTTCTAAATTCCTTAATCATGATATATTTATGAGGACCAATGATATAAAAAATTAAGACACATGGGAATAATAAAGAAAATATTACTCGAAGAGAAACTATAACATATGATATTTAATAAGTGGGTAATGTAAAATAATAATAAAAAAATATTAATATATATAGGAATATACTTATGTAAAATATGTATAATAAACTTATATTTTTCATACAGGAATCATGTCTGAGTACAGAGTTAGTCAAGACACAAGGTAAGGGAATATCATCTCACTTTTAATTTTTGTGAGATACTTGTTATGTTCACCACTATTTCCATTTGGGTGGTGTATATAATTCCCTTGATTTTATTATATGAATCTAAAATATAAATTTATTGGTATTCACATATCCCTTTTATAATCCATCATTCAACGATTTTATGTTACAAAAGATACCAAATGGGTAAAAATATTTTTCCTCAATTTTTTTTCTTCGAGACTCATGTTTTTTATGCACCTAAAGTATATTTTATTGTATATATATTTCAATTTTACAATTTATATCATTAATTTAATTCATTAATGAAATATTAATCATCATGTAATTTTTTTCTTAGATGTAGAGTATGATCCCATGTTACCAATAATAAGAGTTTATTGACATAATCTCATCACTTTCCCAGAATTTTTATGTTTATGTTTCCCGTGATGAAGTCTTTTGATCCATCTATCAAGAATATTCATTATTTTTATTAGATTATACTTATTCAAAATATCCAAAATTATTATCCCAATTTTTTCACTATTTTGTACTTAAGATAATATTTTTATGTCAAATATGGTTTTCTCTCTCTTCATTCAGAATTATATTATATTCAAAAACCATATTTTTGAAAATAAATTTAAAATAATTTTAAAAGATAATTGAATATTATTTTTTAGGAAATAGTATTTTAAAAATGTTTCATTGTTTTCAAATATTCCTTTATAAATTTTCAAAGCTATTTTAGAAGAAAAAGGTTTCCAAAAGGTTTTATGTTGTAAAAAGTATTTTTCAAAGAAGAAATGATATGTTTCTTAAGAAATATTTTTAAATAAGATAAAAAATTATTTCCCATCTAGGATAACATCCATTGGTGTTACTCAGAACATTATAGAGAAATAATTCAATGTTTCCATTCATATTATTTCATTAAATGGATTATTTTCTTGATGGAATGATTCTTATGAAGCTCATATATCTTTCATGGTTTATATAATCTTGAAACCTGCTTATTTTTATGGATTGTGATTATGATGAAAAGATTTTATAAATCTATTATCTTTCTAAAGATTAAGATATGTTTTTATGTTTATGATACCCCTTTCATTTCAGGGGTTTTGATATAATTGTTTATGATCTTTCAACTTATGTATGCATGATTTATTTATTTGAATCATGGGACCTATATCTCCCTCCAATGCAATCGGTAAATATTTCTATCTTATGAGGTAAACTAAGATAGTATTGGGAGTGAATCTTGACTGCTATGATGTCCATGGGAGTGATCCACGACTATTAAGATGGTATGAGAGATGAAATCATGCTACTGCGGTAGTCATGGGAGTGAACCATGACTAATATAATGGTATGGGGAGTGAACCCATACTACATAGATGTACTCGGTAGTAGTGCCTTGGGTAAAATGGAAATCATTACATGCTTATGTTTTTACCACAATTCCATGGCTTACTCTTATGTCATTATTTCATGTCTTGTGTCCTTTACTTATTTTTTATTAATTTCTTAAGAACTAACATGATTTATTCAATGATTCATCTATATGATCATTGATATGAAGGGTATGATCTTCTATTTCCATGATCACATTCTCATACCCTTAATCTAATGTTTATTTTTACATTTAGCCATTGATTACTCTTAATGAGTATTTAAGATCAACCATTTTTATGTTTCCTTCCCCAGGTTTTGATGATATGTATTATTTTTAAGATTTCTAAGATGAGTTATAGTCAAGACTAACATAGTTGGAGATAATTTAGCCCCCATATGCATCAGTGTTTATGTATTCCTTGCTTTAAAGGCACTATACTAGTACAATCTTCGTGCATCAATTTTTGTAATTTTTTATTTATTAAATAAAAGTAAAGTAATTTTAAAGTTTGAATAGAGAGGGGTGCTATAGTTGTTATAATAGGAATATTTAGTTATACTATGGAAACTAGGATGAGAAAAACTTGGTGATAACGCTAAGGACAGGTCTAAGAATATGTATAATGATACAGAAAAGTAATAGAATTTGTTTTTGAATTTTTTGTGTAGGACAGAGAGAGTGGTTTCCTATAAATGCATCCTTTTCTAGATACTACAAGTGGATGGGGCTCTAGAACATATGTATATTGGGGTAATAATTCCAACAATATGTTATGGGCTTAACTCGGGGTTATCAAGTACACTACAATGGGCCTTACTGCACACCTAGTTTGACACTCCATGGGGATATGCATAGGGAATTATAAAACAATTCATGAACCCTTATTAAGGATTTAAATATACATTGGATATGAATAAAATTGTATAAGCCTATGATGTAATATAAGGTTTCATAAGTTAGACATACTAAAATTAATTTTTCATGATTATGTGGTTCCTCAATATGAAAACTATTTCTTACCCTAGTATTTTGGTTTTAGTCAATGGATGGAACATGAAGAAACCCTCTAAATTGAGATTTTGATAAAAAAATTAAACTATTGTCCTTCAAAAAAACATAATGCCATGAAAGCTTCATTGTAAATCTTTTTTTCAAGCTCAAACAACTTTCTCAAACAATGAATCATGGTGGGATTTTAATGAGGAATGTAGGGAACAACATTATATTGAGTCTTTCATAAAGAAACATCCACTATTGTTGAGAGGATCAACAAATACAGTTGTTTCTGAACAATGGATTAGCACCACTAAAAAACTATTCTCCATTATTTAGGATTCAAATGATGTGAAATTAATTCTTTCTATTTATCAGTTAGAAGGAAAAGTAGATCAGTGGTGTACTCTAATCAAGAACATAAGGAAACATGATGAGATTGAATCCATTGTTTGGGATGATTTCAGTAACATATTTTTCAATTAGTACATTCCTCTAATTCTTCATACTAAGATGGTGAAAGAGTTACATGAGTTGAAACAAAGGTATGATGAGTCTATTGGTACCTACGAGGCTAATTTCATGATACATGCATGGTATGCTTCAGGAATTATCATCAAACCTTAAAAAAAGTAGATATGTTCTATAGTGGATTAAATCCAAGTCTCAAAAGGGAGATGACCATAAGAGACTTTGGTAGCTATAATGAGATTGTGTATTGTGTAATTAAGTTTCAAATAGAGGTTGGAGTCATGTTTCAATCTCAGGGATTGAACAATAAGAGGAAGGTAGATTTTAAAAGAAACATTAAAAACCCTGGAGAAAAGACGTTGGAACTTATTTTAGTCTCTATCTGTGGGAATAGGCATAGAGGAAATTTCCTATAGGTGTCTAATAAATGTTTTAATTATGGAAAATAATGCTATTTTGATATTTCTTTCCAAGGTGATGGGAAGAAGTTGGATCAGAATGCTAATGTAGAAAAAGCTATATAGAATGAACCTCCTACTATTTAGTGCTACAAGTGTAAGGAGAGTGTTCATTAAGATAACTACTGCCCAAAATCAAGTGTTAGTGATGATGATCAACATCATTAACCTCTTATGCTATGGGACAAGGGGAAATCTCATGAAATCACTATTTTTGATGTGGGGTTTGATAATGACATGCTGAAAGGTACACTTACAATATACTATAGAACTTCTAATGTCATATTTGATTCTATATCTACCCAATCCTTCATATCTAAATAATTTTTTAAGGGTGTTATGATTTATATAAAACAATTAAAAGTGGAATTAGTATTGAAAACCACTAATCGTATGATGATTTCCTCACAAGTCTATGATTCTTCTCTAATTGATGTTTCTAGAATTGTACTTCTAGTAAATATATTCATTATTCCTTTTTTCAAATTTTATTTCATCCTAGGCATGGATAGTATTTATTTATATAAATCCCATATCAATTTCCAAGGAAGATAAGTTATGTTCGATATTTCAAAGCATCATATGATCATCCATCAATGTGATGATAAGTATGAACTTCCAATGGAGATTACATCCAGTGCATGGGTCTTAATTCCCATTCAAAAGGGGTTTTTATATTAAATTATTGAGGATAATATCAGCAACAATGATATTTTGGTTGTTAAGAATTTTATGGATGTATATACAAAATATTTTCCTAGTCTTCAACCAAAATGTGAAGTTGAATTATTGATAGACCTTTTACCTAGTTCCACACAAATTTTAAGGAATCCTTATAGAATGGCCATAAATGAATTGTATAAGTTTAAGAATAAACTCCATTAAAACAATGATAAGGGAGTAATTCATCCATGTGTATCAGATAAGGATCCAGCGATTCTTTTCATGAAAAATAAAGAAGGATCAATGAGACTCTACATCAATTATCTAGAGTTGAACATGATCACAATAAATAATTAGTATCTTCATCCACGTAATGATGAATTTTTTGATCAACTACAGGGATAACAATACTTTTCGATGATTGTCCTTTGTTCTGGATATCATTAATTGACGGTCAATAATTACGATATACTCTTGATGACATTCCATACAATGTATAGTCACCATTAATATATAGTGATTCCTTTTGGTATTATTAATTCCCCTACTATCTTCATGAATTTAATTAATAGAGTCTTTAGAGATTACCTATATCCATTTTTGTTAGTATTTAAAAATTATACTATTTTCTATTCAAATTGGAAGTAAATTAAGATCACTTGAGAATTGTACTAAAGACCCAAATGAAAAAGAAGTTATATGAAAATTTTAAAAAGTGTTACTATTTATAGAAAATGTTTCATTTTTGGGTCAAATAATCTATCGATATGGTATAAAAATAGATCCACCAAATAAGGAGGCTATTGAATTTTTTCTTAGACTAACCACAATGGATGAGATTCATAGCTGTCTTGGTTTAGTTGGATATTCTCAACGGTTTGTGGAGAATTTATCATGAATATCTAATCCCCTACATAATTTAACTCATAAGGGTGTTATGTTCATATGAAAAAATGAATATGTGAAAAATTTAAAGGATGAAAACAGATGTTTGGTCAGTGCACCTATGTTTACTTTACACTATAGTGGAGGGAGTTTTTTCAATTTATAGTGATACATCTAATAACGGTTTGGGATGTGTTATTATGAAAAATAACATTTTTATTGACTATGCCTCATGACCATTGAATATTCATGAGAAAAATTTCCGAACTCATAATTTGGAGTTAGAAGAATAAATTTTTTCAATGGAATTATCTTTATGGGGAAGAGTGTGATATATAAACTGATGATAAAAGTATAAAATATATATTCACACAGAAGGAGTTAGACATGGGACAAGGAATATGGTTAGTTGAAAAATGATTATGAATGCTCAATACATTACCACCCTATGAAACTGAACATGGGGGGTAGATTCATTGATCTGAAAAGATAATGCTAGCTTATCTATGATATGGATCACAAAAGACACAATATTTTAAGATTCGAAAATTATGGATCCAGAAACTGGGAAGAAAGTGTAAAATATTATCTTTCTAAAATGATTTTCAACCCTATATCCAAGTGATGATTGTGGAGGCACAAAAGAAAGATGAAGAACTACAAAATATGGTTAGAAATGTTCCTGAGTTTAATCTTGATCATGATGGAATGATCTCATGAACTGGGTATGTGTTCCTTCCATTCCAGATTTGAAGAAGGATCTATTAGAGGATGTTCATAGTTCTTCATTCTATATTAGTCCTAGAAGTATGAAGATGTGTGTGGACATAAAATAATACTTCTAGTGGGGTGGAATTAAGAGGGATATCATGGAGTTTTTATCATAGTGTTTGATATGCTAGTATGTGAAGGATGAAAGAAAAAATCTAAAGGGAGGTTGCATCCATTACCCTTACCAGAATGAAAATGAGGGAACATCACTATGAATTTTGTCATTGGACTACCCAAACCTCTAAAGTTTACAATGATATATGGTTGTTAGTTGATCTCCTTACTATGTAAACACACTTCATTGCTATTAGAGAATATTTCTCTCTTGACCAGCTTTCCAGTTTAAACATTAAAGAAGTGGTAATGATGCAAGGAGTACAACATTCTATTGTATCAGATTGGGATCCAAGGATTAAATCAATGTTCTGGTTATTTCTTTAGAAATAACATGATATTGAATTGATTTTCATCACTTATTATTACACTCAAATAGATGGAAGGTCCGAAAAAACAATTCAAACCCTAGAGGATATGTTTAGATCTTGTTCTATATATTTAAAATTTTGGTTGGGTTCAACACCTTCCTCTTCTTGATTTTTACTATAATAATTTCTATTACTCGGGGATTAAGATGGTACCTTATGATGCTCTATATAAGAAAAAAATATATAAATCTAATGTGATTGGGTGAGGTTAGAGTTATAAAGTGATTATGACCTCAAATCTCTGAAGAAATGGTCAACAAGGTTAGAACTCTTTAGCAGCATATCAAGGGAGCTCAAATCCTATTGAAATTTTATGATGATAACTATCAGCACGACATATAATTTGAAGTTTTTTAAAAGGTTTTTCTATGAATATCACCCTAGAATAATGTTATTTTTATTTTTGAATAAAGGGAAACTAATCCCTGGCTATATTGGTCCCTTTAAGATTATTGATCGTATTGGGACAATAGCCTATCACCTGGAACTTCCTCCAAATCATTCCCTAGTCCATGATGTGTTCCATGTATCACTTATAAGGAAGTAAATACATAAAACATAAAATGTACTAAAATTATAGGTTATACTGTTGGACAAATAACTTTTTTACAAGGGTAAACATGTTGAAATTATAGACCAATTAGAGAAAGTTCTTATAAATAAAACCCCTCACGTGTTCAATGTTTTGTGGAGAAATCACCAGTTAGGGGAGGCTACATGGGAACTTGAGGATATGATGAACCATAAGTATCCTTATTTATTTTACCTGAGTGATGAATTTTGAGTGAAAATTTCATTTTAATGGTGGTACAATGTAACAACCCATGTTTTTAGGGACCATTTTTTTGAATAAAATAAATTTTCATTTATATCTTCCTATGAACTATGTCAATGATTCCCTTGACATTAAAGAAATATGTCATACGTTACACACAAAACTGAATTATTGAACAATACATGCAACAATAAAATGGATTATGATACACATAATAGTGAGTTAGATTACAATACACAACAGTCTAAGATGGGGTACAATACACGCAACACTGAGTTGGCATACCAAATACGCAACATTGAGTTGACATATAATACATGCAACCCTGAGTTTTTATGAAACATAATTTTATTTTTACATAATATAATAATAACATAGTGTCTAAATTTTTTTTATTAATATTAATAACTAATTTTCAAATATTGTCTATAATTTGTTTGTATAAATAAAATATATTGATAATGAAAGATATGATTTACGGTAAATTCATTCTATGTCTAAAAATAATATTTTAATGTAAATATAATAATATTAATTTAAGAAACATTTAGAAATTTAATTAAGTAAAATAATGCTAAATTCTGAATTTAGAGTGTCAAAATTATCTTAGGGTGAAATTTTGGGATTTTTCTGAGAAACATCATTTTTGGATGAATAGTGAAAATACTGGTTTTTAATTCATAATTGATTTTTTATTAAATTTATTAATGTGGTTTAAATATATTTTATTTTGATATAAAAGTTAAATTAGATAATATTTTGACCAATTAATATAATTTAGGTTATTGAAACCAATTTCAAGTTGAAATTGGATATAAAAACTTAGTAATCTTTGGATCATTGATACTTTAAAAACCCACAGTGTCATCCCGACAACGGGATTAATTTTCAAATAATTTCTTCCACTTATGTGATTATAATTTGTGAAAAAGGATTATATTTTTGGAATCATCATAATTTATAATTTCAAATAATGTAATATTTTTTTGACCAAAAATATTAGTGAAATTAATTAAAATTAGTTACATTGGTTAAGATAAAAATTAGGTTAATAAAGTACTAAACCTTAAATTTACGACCCAAAAAGAATTATAAACCTATAAAAACCCATTTTATGTCCATATTTCTACTATATAATCAATTTTATTGGACTTTTTCCATTATTGTATCCACCTTCAACATGAAAAACATGAGAGAAATTCTCTCTTTAATTATTTATAAGAGTGCCCCTCCTCCTCCACTATAAATGGCCACCACATCTACCCATTCCTAAAAACTCAAAAAACATTTAAGTTCATCAATTACCTTCTCAAGTAGGCTCAAAATAATCCTCCATTATAACTTGAAGCCTCATTTAGGGGATAAATCCTATCATGAAATCCTTTTGGAAAAAACCAAAAGGAGTTACCCAATTTAGAGGCAACATCTTCTCTCAATATTTTATCTATTATTTTCCTTCTCCTCCCCTCCCCTCTCCTAATTATATTATTATATGAAAAAACAGTATCAAAAATATAATATGATTTAGTTATGATACGGTTTTTACCTAAACTTACACACACATCCATATAATTGATATTGAACATTCTATTTCGATGTGTAGCGAATTACTGCCTCACGAAACGATGATTGTTCCTTTTTAATTTACCACCTATCATGGTGGCCATTAGAATGGAAATATATTTATATATGTCATATATTATATTTATTATATATTTATGATTAAATATTACATTTAAAAAACACATCAATTTAATTTAAATTTGGTCTTAATACAAAAATCATGTTTGAGGATGTGCGCACTATCACCCCCTCAAAGCGATGTGATTTGTTCACACACCACATGGAATGTATTTAGGATGGGTATAGTGAACATATATTATATATATGATGTATTAATTCTGATATAATAATCATATATATATTTATATATATATATACATACATATATATACATATTCCATTTGTTACTTTCTTTCAATTATATAATAATGATTGAAACAACGTTCATGCGTACATACGACTTACTGTCTCCATGAACAGAGTATTGCATTTCGTACTACTATATTATATAGTTTATTATAATATAAATATTATATATATTCCTAATATTAATTTCATGTTCTATATTCTGAAATCATGAGATAAGTATAAAAACCAACAATATAACAAATTAAGACACATGCGAAGAACAAAGCCAATGTTACCTGAAGAGATAACTTAACATAGAATAATTAACTAGAAGGTAATACATGGTTATAATAAAACCATATATTGAAATATATATAATAATATTATTATACAAAATATTTATAATAATCATTGATTTATTTTACAAGATTCCTATATGAGTATGGAGATAGTCATTATACAAGATATGGGGATTTCATCTCACTATTAATTTCTCTGAGATATATGTTATTTTCACCACTCATTTTATTAGTGTGGTGTATGTAATTACCATTACTGTATTCTAATAATCCAATACGTAAATTTATGGGTATTCAAATGTCCCTTTTATGATCCTTCTTCCACATGAATTTTGTTAAATGATACCAAATCAGAAAAAATGTTTTGTCTCAATTTGCCTTCTTTGAGACTCAAGTTTTTTTATGAACATACACTCTCTATTATGGTTTATATAATTCATTTTTTAATTTTTATATCTTGAATTTAATTCATTCATGATATTTTAAGATTCATATAATTTCTTTTTCATACATGTAATGTATCATCCAAATTTACCACATTATAAGAGTTTATTGAAGAAATCTAATCACTTTCTGAGATTATTTATGTTTACGTTTCCCTTGAGGAAATATTATGATGCATATCTCAAGAATATTCAGGGGATTAATTATCCTCTATTTATTCATGATAACTTCTATTTTTATTACCATTTTCCATGCTTTTTTACATAATATAATGCTTTTTTGTAAAAATGTTCCATCTCTTTCTTCAATGGGAAATATGTTGTCTTCAAAAACCATGTTTTAAATAATGTTTTCAAAACGACTTTAAAAGATACTTTAAGATCATTTTCAAGGAAAATGATTTTAAATTTTTATTATTATTTTTAAAGCATGCTTTAAAAAATTTCCATGATATTTTCAAAGAAAAAGGTTTTGATAAGATTTTATGTTATAAAAAAATAATTACAAAGAAAAAATGATATTTTCCTCAAGAAATATTATTAAAAGATAATTAAAAAATATTTACCATCTATGATTAAATCCATTGGTGTTAATCATGACCTTATGGAGAAATTATTCAGTAATTTCATTCATATTATTTTTTTGAATGGATAATATTTTGACAACATGATGACTATTAATCCCATATATCTTTCAAGAGTTGTAAGATTTTGAACCAAACTTATTTTCATGGGTTGTGCTTATGAATAAATTATTATGAAACCTATATATTTCCATAGGTTATAATATTTTTACATGTTTATGATAACCATTTCATTTCATGGTGGATTATATGATGGTTTATAATATTGTGGTACGTGGATGTATGATTTATTTATGTGATGAGTGGGACCTAAATCTACCTCCAATGCATTGGATAAAGATTTATATCTCATAAGATAAACTATGACAGTCATGGGAGTGAACCTTGACTACTATGATGACCATGGGAGTTGACCATGACTACAAAGATGGTATAAGAAATTAAATAATGCTTTTATTATGGCCATTGGATTGAACCATTACTACTATGATGGAATAGGGATTGAACCCGTACTACTAAGATGGTATTTGTAGAGATTCATTGAATCCTATGAAAATCATTACAATTTCATGTTTTTTCCACAACTACATGTCATAATCCGGAGTTATTTTATCATAGATAATGTTATTTACTTCATTTTTATGCATTTATTATGAACTTCCATGTTCAATGTCATGATTCATGTATATGATCTTTGATATATAGGGTATGATATTATATTTTCATGATCACATTATCATACACTTATTCTTAGGTTTATGCTTACATGTATCCCTTGTTTACCATTTCTGAGATTTTGAGCTCACCCCATTTTATGTTTCCTTCCCCAACTTGTGAAGATATGTATTATTTTTGAGGTGTCTAAGAATGGTGATAGTAATGAAGACCCTAATGGGGGATAATGATGTTCACATCTGTATCAATGTTTTTGTATTCTATGTTTCCAAAGGCACTAGACTAGTACTATCTTCATGAGCCCTTTTGTGTAATGTTTTCTGTATTCCAAAAAAGTTATGTATGGTTAATGTTTGACAATTTATGGTCTCTATAAACTCTACCAAGGTATGTGACTCATCCACAAACCTCCAAAATCTAGGACACACGAGTGAAACAAGTCCTTAAGTTTCTGGAAGGTCTTCTCTGTCTGACTATCTTTCTATGGATGAAAACCAGTGCTAAGGCATTTTTGAGAACCAAAGGAATGCTAGAGACAGCTCCACACATTGGAGGTAAAAAATCGATCTTGATAAAAAATTATCATCCTCGAGACGCCTTGGGTTCTCACCACCTCCTCAAAATACTTCCTTAACAGAACAACCACTGATCTCAACTCCTTGATCACTATAAATTTGGCAGATGTCATTAGACAATCCTCTACCACCCCTATAGAATCATAGCCTCTCTATGCTTGAGTTAAACTAGTATAAAAGTCCATTGATATATACTCTCACTTCCACTGAGGATCATCTATTGGATGGAGCAACCCACTAAGAACATGGTCCTCGCCATCATCTTCAGTCAGACCAAACATCGAGACACAAACTCTGCAACTGTACGCCTCAACCCAGGCCACCAAAATTAACTATGAAAATCTCGATACATATTTTTTTACACCAAGACATACAACTAAGGGAGAAAAAGGTAACTCTCTAATAACCACCTCACACATCTCCAAATGAATTAAAAGCCTTCCCTGAAATAACACTTGGTGTTGTCCATCCTCAGACCTTCTATTAGAGGCCTTGTCGCAAACAAGTTGGTCTTACAAGATCTCCACCTAAAGATTCCACAATTTTGAATATTCCACCTAATGAACAAAATATGTAACACCCCATGATTTCATACAACGATATTTCTTTAATGTAATTCAATAACGTGGACTACACGCAACACTGAGTTCAAACGCACCACGACATACCAAACTAGCCGTTCAAAAGCAGTTATGAATATTATTAACTGAATTTTGAAATTTATATAATCCTTATAATTTTATAATCCATATTATGAGTTTCTTAGACATAATGTAAGAACAAATTCATTTTTTTTCAAATAAAAGATGTATTTTTCAAAAAAAATGAAATTTTATCGCCTTTTAATGGGAGCCCTTTTTAAATCAAATATTTTAAAATTTTATATATTCAATTTAACAAAATATACTTTTTCTTTAGAATCCGGGCATATGAATTTAGTTTCAATAACTTTTTGATGTTTTTCTGATAACATTCATATTTGGGTGAATAGTGAAAAATATTATATTTTAACTGAAAACAACTTTTTAATCGAAATAATTAATAGTGATAAATTATGAATTTGAATGGGTTGGAATTATAATTAGATTATATTTTTATTTTTCAAAACAATTTAGGTCATTATAAGTAATTTCACATTTAAATTTGTCATAAACAAGTGTCAATCTTTTGATAGTTATTTTTTCATAAAAACACGGTTTTTGTTTTGACAACGATAATTAATTTTAAATTTATTTCTGACACTTATGTGTTTTGAATTTGAAAAAATGTATCCCATATTCGGAATCAGGAGTTCCAAATTGTGTAAATAGGTAACTTTTATTTCGAGAGATTTGGAATATTTACTTCAGTAAATATTTTATTTTCTATGGTGAAAGGGGAAAATCCAGTAAGAAAGTTTAGAAAATAATATAATAATAATATTAAATTACCCTAACACGTGTCCTAACAACATTTTATGATAGATTTTAGACCATAGGAATCATTAGGTAGATTTTGGGACCCCATGTAGCCACTTGGTAGTGAAAATTTCATTTTATATTAAATAATCTAATGTAGACACAAAAATAACAAAAGCAAATATCTTTTAATAAAACAATTTTTATATGAGGTTATATAAATTATCTATTTTACTATAAATAGTAATTTGAAATATAAAAATATTTCCTACCTCATGATATTTTATTTATAATTTTTAGACATAAAATAAATATATTTATATATGACACAATAATGATGTAGTATTTTCCTTATTACTGAAACAATAGAATAAATGATATTATAAATACTAAAATAAAAATAATTTTAAAGTTTTGATGTCATCCAAAAAAATTATTGGTGAATATGAAATTTTAGGGTTAATTAATTTTATTTATGTTTATGTAATAATGTTGTTAAGACTTTAACAAAAATAAATTATTAAATAATCTCAAAATTCACAAAAATGAGTTTTTAAAACAAATACAATATTATTGGTTGATATAATATTTATAAAAATATATGGTTCGAAAAAAATTATTATATAATGATAGTTATATCATTAATTAACCACTTGGGATTCTCTTGGATGTATATAGTAAGTATATTAACCATATAATATAAAAATCCAAAGAGACATTGTAAATGTCAAACTATTTATCTAAGAGTTAAATCTAAAATATAAGGTTAATATAGTGACCCAAACCAATCTAAAACCTATTGGATGAGTGGTTTACGACCCATACTCACCATATTCTTTAGATAATATATTTTCGAGCCATTAGAAAACGAAAATATGTTTATTATAAAATAATATTTCTAGCTTTTCCTAAGGTTCCCCTCACTCCTCTAATAAAAGAGCACCCCCCTTCTCTCTAATTCACACCTTCAGATCCATTTGGATCGGCCAAACCATACCCAAATACCCTCTAAAATGACCTCAATTCATCCAATAGGCCTTCCTTTAGTTATAAATCCAACCTACAGTGACCTTTTGAGCAAATCAAAAGGAAGAACCCGAAAAAATAGTTAAATATTTAATCACCTCTTTCAAGTTCATTTCTTCTTCCACTTCCTCTTTCATTGTTATTTCCATTAAAAAATAATAACTATAGTATATTATATATAAAGTGATGTTATTATAAATATTTTACAAACATATTCATTATTCTATCCATCCTTTTACAGACATTACACCATAAGTGCGTATGTACGGATTACAGTCTCCACGTCGTGGTGTAATTGTTATTCAATACATTATTATTTGGATGTGTATAATAATGATGTGTAATTGATGTAAATAATAAATATAACATGATAATTATTCTGTATATATTATATTCCATCCAATTATATATTATTTTAATATCAAAATAATGATATTGTCGCTTGTGCATACGTCCGGATTACCGTCTCTACAAACACGATTAGATTCATTCCCTATCGTATCCATTAAAGAGTAATTTTCATTAGATGATTAAAGAAATTGTATAAATACTTAATATAATTCTAAATATGAATAAGATACATCCTATCTATAACAAAAATTATTTACGTAACAAATCATATAAAAGAAAACAAATCAGTTAACACCCGAAACAACGATAATACAAAGATATTATTAATAAAGCAATGTTTAAAGATCATATATGATATCATATTAATATATATGATTATTGTATAATTAAATAACAATTATTTCACCATTATACATGAGTTTGACCTACCCTTGAGCATAGAAAAGTACAAGGTTAGGGTTAATTCTGCAACCTCTTCATTATTCAAGGTTGTTTATAAGTAGTTATCTAATGGGACCTCTTTATTATCCACAACCATGTTTCTTAAAAATGGATTCGAAAACATTTTTACTATTTACTATACTATGTGTTAAAGTCATTTATACCATTTTTTGACTTTTTATAAAATGGTTTCAAAGGAATGTTTCCATCGTTTTCCAAATAGGGTACCTTATGACCTTTGCGATGAAATTAAGGTAATAATGTTTTATTTTATTATACAGAGGGTGTGGATATTTTCCATTATTATAACATCTTAGAATCTTCCCTTAAAATCTTATAGGAATATTTTAATAAAAATGTTTTCTTTATAAATATGTGACTGTTAAATGATTTCAAAATAGAAAGAGATATTTCTCTAAAAAAAATTTCATCTCATCTATGCCCACATCATTTGATGGATTTTATGTTTTTTTGATGTTGATTTATTATGATAAAAAAACATCCATATTTTATTGAAGGTTTTGTGATAAGTTTGACTGTGGATGTGTTATTTCATACCATTGATGGTTAATTGATAATGTATTGACATTTCATATGCATGTTTTTATATGAATGTTTCTGTTATGTTTAAACCTTTTCATATGAAGAATGCATTGGACATAGTTAGTGATAGGTAGAGCCTGCTATAGCTCCTCAATGAATCAGTAGGTCTCATGAGACAAAGTAGTGTCTTGGCATAAGGCCATGACAAAATCTTATTTGTAGTCTTGGCACAAGGCCTTGACTATGTGGTTATGAAGGTCTGGCATTATGCACTCCATCATTATGAAAGTGGCTACTGATATTGCATGTGATTATTCAAATAGTAGAATAACCATGTGAGTAAGTGAATGGAATTATTTTGATTTATATTTTCCATATTATGATGAAGTTTATGTTGAAAATGATTTTGTTTTAGTTCTATATGTAGAGACCTGAAGCTTAACGTACATGGACATTACATTACTTTTTCGGAATACTTAATACATAACAAAAACAGACACACGAGGACTGTAATAGTTTAGTGTCTTTGGAAACATGGAACGTAATCTTTTAATCGTGGTGAAAGATCTTCAACATCTCTAATAAAGATCATCCCCTTTTTTTATTACCTAAAACCTTTCTTTATATCCTGGGGAAAAGAAAATATAAAAAGGGTGTGCTCAAATGCTCAGTAAGGATAATCATGGATAAAATAAAACATACCATATACATTTGAACTTAAAAACATGAACGTAATGTTTAAACATCAAAATCTTGTGCAATGACATAAAACATGGAAGTATGTAAGGCATAAATCATAAAAAACATTAAGAATGATAAAATAGCATTGGAATAAAACATGTAATTGTGGAAAACATCAAGCACATGATATTATTTCCATAGTAGCCAAGGAATTGCTACCAAGACCATCTTAGTGGACAAAGTCCCTTTCTGAATCGAGTTCACTCGTCGTTCCAGTCCTGTATTACTAAACCGGTTTAACTTGTTGTTCCAACCATGCCTATCTCATGAGATATAAATCTTTACCCAATTCATTGGATGGAGATATAGGTCTCACCCATCTCATAATGAAATCATTCTTTCGTGTGCCACAAAATCATAAATCATACATCATAGCATAACCCATGAAATAAAATGGGATTCTTAAACATCATTCCATCATAACATAATCCATAAACAATTGATATCATTTCATCATAAGAAAATTGAAACCATTTAAATCATAGAGACATTTTACTTGAAACATACACATATGAAATAATGTCATCTTGGATATAAAATAGGTTTGACAGAACACTTGAAATGAATTCTTGAGGAAAATATCCTTTCTTATTTAAAATCATGTTCTTTTCACAAAATTCCATTCAATTTTAAAAGATAATGTTTTTATTGAAAATAATCATGAAATATTATAGATGAAGCTTCTTGAAAATGAGGCGTTATGAAACCGTAAAAATCCGTTCACGCCGTATAAGTTAAAAATAACATTCTCCTCATACTTTTGTCGGAAAAGTCAAAAAGTACCTTATATGGTAACCAAAGGAAAGATTCCATTCATAAAATGTCTTAAAAAGTAAATAAAGGGTAAAAATGACTTTAAACATCCATGGAAGAATGTTAAACATTTTATGAAAGCATTTTTAGAAAACATGGTCATGGATGATAAACGTAACCCCATTAAATACTTACGTATAAGCAATCTCGGATAAAAATGAGATTGAATCTTTATCCCTTACCATAAGTCTGATTTGCTTCGTATGTGTCTGAAACTCCTGTATAATGATTTAAATAATGTAATTGACTTATTTTATAATCATTTTCATTTTTATGATATCATATATGGTTCACTTATGGCTTTATATTACCCGTTCTTTTGTAAATTCCAAGTTAAAGAGCGTTTTGGGTAAAATTGTTTCATTTGTCGTCGGTGTTTTGACTTGTAATTATTCATATGATTAATTAGATCATGATTACTTAATTCTAGAATATAAAATATGATTTATATATAATATATATTCAGAATATATATATATATATAATAGATTAGTAAATGGAAAAAATACACCGTTCATGGAAACGGTTGACCGTACGTACGCATGAACGCTGTTTTCTTTTCCTTATTGAGTTGAATGGAATTAAGTATATGAAATACATATATATAAAAATAAATCCATTATCATTATTATGTCATATATTTCATGATTAATTATTATATATACTGTATTATCATTCATGAATGCTTAACGTGAAGAATGAATCTCATCGCGTCGTGGAGACGGTAGTCCGAACGTACGCACGAGCGATGATATCGTTCTCATGATCGTGGAATTGTATTGGAGTGTATTTATACTATTTCAGAATCAATATCACTTTAAAATACTCATATATTTTTATTATGTACACCATTATACCAATCCAAGTAAGGTGGTGGTGGAAAATAGATTACACCACGGCGTGGAGACGGTATTCCGTACGTACGCACGCGCGATGATTTCGTTTTCCGTAGGATGGATAGATGGTGAAATAAGGTTGTTTCATACTTATAATAACATATCAGTATATGATTGATACTTATGTTATTACTTCATAATGAAACAACCTATGAAGAAGAAGTGGAAGAAGATATATAGTTGAAAGAATTGGTAACACATATTACCTCTTCTTTGAAATGCCTCTTTGAGATCTCCTTTTAGGGCACTAAAATTGGTCTTTTAGGAAGACAAGAACCTCTATGATGTTTCTAGGGATGTGGAGAAGGGAATTTGTCAGGGGTTTGCCGAGCTTGAAGGGTCAATGTGGTGTGAGGAAGAGAGGGAGGAGGTGCCCTTTTATAAGGGTGGAGAGGGGCACCTTTGGAATAACCAAAACTATTATTTTATTATAAAGACAAATTCGGTTTTAAATAGTTCCAAATTGATTTATTTCGAAGATAAGGTGGGGATGGTTCGAAATCCTCTCATCCAATAGAATTTAGACAAGTTTAGGTTCCTATTTTAACAATATCATTTATATTTAACTTTTATTTAGATAATTTTATTTTTACCGTGTCATTTTGTGTTCTTACAGTATAAGGTTAATAAACATACTATAACAAGACAAACGAACCCCAAGTTGTTTATAATTAATATATATAACATTATCTAAGTCATTTTGACGAACCTTAGATTTTTAGGAATAAAATAACAATTAATAATATAATATTTGTTTTAAAAACTATTTTATATCAATTTTGACAATATTTAGTAATTGATTTTTGTAAAAATCATAACAGTATTATTAGTTCAAAAAAAGAAAATTAAATCAATAATAACATGTCATATTAACCAATAAAATTAGTGGAATTCATAAAAAGTCTCAAATTACATTTATTTGGGTATTTATAACATCAATTATGTCAATATTTCATTAATAAGATAATTACTGCATCACATTTGTGTCATAAATAAATTAAATTATTTAATGTCTAAAAATTACAAATAAAATACCATTATGTAGGAAATATTTTTATCTTTCTAATGAATATTTATAGGTGAATTTATCTCATGTATAAACCTATATTAAAAATTATTTATTTATTAAACTTTGATTTTAACTATTTTAACCCTTCTTTAAATAAATTAATAATAAATGTCCTAATCTAATCCAAGTGGGCCTAAATGGTCATATTTTATTCCTAAGGTTGTTTTTGGTCGAATTACACTTATCCAATAGAATTAGGACTTGTGTTAGGGTAATAATAATAACATTTTTACCTTTAATTACCGTATTTACTTTTAACCGTGGTAAAAAAAGTAAAAAGTTACTATTCACCAAAAATTATTTTCATCTCATTGAACCAAATTTTACTTACTGAAATAAACCGTGTCTCTCATAATTTTGAAATTCCATTCACAGAAGTGCTAAAATTAATTTTTATGAAAAATTCATTTTTTTAACTACCACTTAGTGGTTTCACGATTCATCAAAAAATGAAAGTTTCAAGAAAAATACCAAAAATTAGGCCTAAGTTATATTTGATATTATGAAATCAAAAATGATGTCTATTTTACCAAATTAAACACATTTCAGTTGCATTAATTAATTTAAATTTTTTTTCTGTCGTCAAAACAAATAGTGTGTTCTTAAGAGATAATAACTTTCAAAAGATTGACACTTGTTTATGTCTGGTTTAAATGTGAAATTACATCCAATGACCAACATTGTATTAAATTGTAAAAATATATTCTAAATATACTTTAAAACCACTCAAATTAAAAATTTATCACTATTAATTATTTCGATTAAAAATGTTGTTTTTAATTAAAATTTAGTAATTTTCACTATTCATCAGAAAATGAAAGTTATCCGAAAAGTACCAAAATTTCACCCTAATATAATTTCGATATTCCGAATCCAAAAATGAAGCCCATTTTGAAAAATAAAATTTACAAAATTTCAAAAAGTGGCTATTACTATACATAACGGCTACAATTAATAATATTTTAATAGCACATTGTTGTTTAGTGAAACTCGTTATTGCGTACTACACACGCTATCGAGGAAGGTCGCGATTGTGTGTAATGCAAGGCAAGTCAATGATGTATGTTGTGTAAGATCATTTTGGTGTATCGTAAAACATAAGACATTAAAGAAATTAAAAAATATTTTTCATAAAATTTCGGGGTGTAACATTCTACCCCCCTTAAAATGAATTTCGCCCTCAAAATTCGTCGGGGTTATAAATGGTTTACTACTTGAAAGTTTCTTTAATAGAAACCCACATCGTAAAAAGGAATACCATAACCAATATTTAAAACTAATGTATGAAACGTAACGGTTACCCAAATAAACTAATCACTGGGTTTCCACATAGGTGAAAATATGGATATGGAAGAGAAATCTAACCATCATGTTCTGATGGAGAGTGGTAGAGAACACGGCTATGGAAAAACCAGAAATCACAAAGCCATAAATTTGTGACGATCTAAGGTACCATATGATTCATCAGATATAGGAGCACTAGGACAACATTTTTTTGGTTTCTAAGATCATTTCCCTAAAGTTGATGAAATTGGAATTAGAAGAAATACTTTCATGATTTTGGTATAGTCTCACTGTTGGTCGTTCTTTGGAAAATTTCCACTTCGTATCTTAAATAAATGAAGTTGAATTTGTCATTCGTGGTGTGTTAGCAGATCATGTGATAGAATGATGGGTCATTTCATCTGTCTCAAACAAAAGGTTAGATAAGTTATCAAAAGTTACATAAGTCCATCTATAGTGAGATTAATCATATATGGTTCCTAAAATGGACTTATACTTCATATATCATACTGCTTAATATAATAAAACTAGTTTGTACTAAATAGGGACTTCCTGTAGGCCAGTGGTAGGCGATAAAGGCCAGTCACACTTCGGTTGTGGGTTCGATTCCCACAACCTTGTCCGACACGATGGGATGTCGCTCGTCTGGCAGGTTGTCCTTTTTCTAAAGCTATATTACTATAACATCCCATCAATAATATCGAAAAAATTTCTATCCTTAATCAATACTAAATTCTGTCCAACATAATACATTTCAATCTTTACGCTTATTTATAGTATAAAGGAAATGATTACTTGAAATTTCACATAACAATCATGTGAATTCCATCATTTATCCCCCATATATCATAAGATATATCTTGTTGGTCAAATTACAAACATGTGAATACCTTAATCATGTATTCTCTTGAAGAATGAATACCCATTGAACCTTAGTGAAAACATGAATGTAGTTAAAAGTTTACACATTCCACAAACCAAAATCCTCAAAAAAATTTATACTCAAACCATGATATCACTTATTCCTTATATCAATCATGAGCTCATGAATACAATCAAACATCTCATTATCTTCTTATCCCTTCATTATGCACATATCATCTGCTTACCAAAAATATCTCAATCACATTCTATGGTTACCGGTACCATTAAAAACCACAATAGACCAATACATAAATATTCCAATATTCCACGATACTATATACAACATTATTTTGGAATCCCATTACATAAACACTTAATAATTCCACCACATCATTTTCATATTCAACATCGCCAATAGTGATCGCATGTCACTTCCCTTTGTCCTTTTCCTTAATCAGTTGCTCAAGTCGATCATCACTAACCCTTGGATTAGGGCATTTATTAGCATAATGCCCCATTTCCTTGGACTTGAAGCATTGAAGTGTTTGTGGTGCGTTCTCTATAGTATTTTCTTTATTCACATCATTAGAATCTCTTTTTCCATTACTTCGACACTCAGTTGCTCGATGACCTTCTTTTCCACACTTAAAACATTTTCTAGTCCCTTTAAGACAATATCCACCTTGCTTATTTCCACACATTGAGCATAAGGAAACATTCATCTTCTTTTCACCATTATTCTGAGATTTCTCCTTGAACTCCATCTTTCATTTCTTGTCAAAACTATGAGATGGATAAGTAACACCAACTTCCATTTATACCTTGATAGCACAACGAACAATTTCTTTATAGCTACTGATTTCTCTTATAGCTAATTCCCTTCGAAGATTTGGTTTTAAGCCACTGAAGAATCGATCAACTTTACTTTCAGGTTGGATGATAAATCCAGATGCATACCTTGCAAGCCTTGTAAAATTCGCTTCGTATATACCAACGGATTCATCATCCTTTTTCTTTAGTTCAAGAAACTCCTTCTCCATCTTTGTTTGAAGAATACAAGGGAATTACTTATTGATAAATAAGTTCTTGAACTCGTCCCATTCCATGGACTCAATTTCATCTCTTGGCCTCGTATTCTTGATAAGATCCCACCATTGATCAGCATCACCTTCCAAATGATACACTACTAATATGACTTTATCATGTTCCGAACATTGAAGAACTGAAAATATCTTTTCAGTAGTACGAACCCATTGTTCAGCAACAAGTGGATCAGAAGGCCCACTGAAAGGAGGTGGACGTTTCCTACTAAAGGACTCAATAGAATATTGTTTCCTTCTCTGCTCATTTGGAAGTCCAGAATGATTCGTAGCGTGTGTAAGTATAGCAATAATATTTTGCACTCCATGTCTCATAACATTTGTTTGTTTAGGAGGACAATCAATTCATTGTCCATTACATTGATCAACACGGTTCCTTCGGGTTCCAGCCATCATTTAAAACCCAAAAATAATAGTGTGAGAGGCAAAAAATCACGCTAGGGAAAACAAAATAATAAAGGGGGAGTAACTTCAATATCTAACATCTTGGGTTATCGTAATTATAATACTATAACTTATACTCATACTTAACCTTAGGGGAACCCATAGACATACCTTTGAAATATCTCTAGGGAATTCACTAATGTTCTCGCATCCTAGTTTCCAAAGGTTGACTAAACCATTCCTCTGATACCAACTGTAGAGACCCGAAACATAACGTACATGTACATTACATTACTTTTGTGGAATACTTAATACATAACAAAAACAGACACATGAGGACCGTAATAGTTTAGTGTCTTTGGAAACTTGGAACGTAATCTTCTAATCATGGTGAAAGATCTTCAACATCTCCCATAAATATCATCCCCTTTTTTTCTTACCTAAAACCATTCTTTATATCCTGGGGAAAAGAAAACATAAAAAGGGTGAGCTCAAATGCTCAGTAAGGGTAAGCATGGATAAAATAAAACATACCATATACATTTGAACTTAAAAACATGAACATAATGTTTAAACATCAAAATCTTGAGCAATTACATAAAACATGGAAGTACGTAAGTCATAGATAATAGAGAAACATTAATAATGATAAAATAGCATGGGAATAAAACATGTACTTATAGAAACCATTAAGCACATGATATGATTTCCATAGTAGCCAAGGCATTGCTGCCAAGACCATCTCAGTGGACAAAGTCCCTTTCTAAATCTAGTTCACTCCTCATTCCAGTCCTGTATTACTGAACCGGTTTAACTGGCCATTCCAACCATGTCTATCTCATGAGATATAAATCTTTACCCAATGCATTGGAGGGAGATATAGGTCCCACCCATCTCATAATGAAATCATTCTTTCGTGTGCCACAAAATCATAAATCATACATCATAGCATAACCCATGAAATAAAATGGGATTCTTAAACATCATGCCATCATAACACAATCCATAAACAATTAATATCATTTCATCATAAGAAAATTGAAACCATTTAAATCATAGAGACATTTTAAATGAAACATACACATATGAAATAATGTCATCTTAGATGTAATATAGTTTTGACAAAACAATTGAAATGAATTCTTGAGAAAAATATCCTTTCTTCTTTAAAATCATATTCTTTTCACAAAAATCAATGCAATTTTAAAAGATAAGGGTTTTATTGAAAATAATAATGAAATCTTGTAGAGGAAGCTTCTTGAAAATTAGGCTTTATGAGACCGTAAAAATCCGTTCATGTCGTATAAGTTAAAAAAAACATTCTCCTCGTACTTTTGTCGGAAAAGTCAAAAAGTACCTTATATGGTAACCAAAGGAATGATTACATTCATACAATTTGTTAAAAATTAAATGAATGGTAAAAATGACTTTAAACATCCATGTAAGAATAGTAAACATTTTATGAAAGCATTTTTAGAAAACATGGTCATGGATGATAAACTTAACCCCAGTAAATACTTACGTATAAGCAATCTCAGATAAAAATGAGATTGAAAATTTATCCCTTACCTTAGGTCTGATTTGCTTCTTAAGTGTCTGAACCTCCTGTATAATGATTTAAATAATGTCATTGACTGATTCTATACACATAATCATTGTTATTATATCATATATGGTTCACTTATGGCATTATATTACCCGTTCTTTTGTAAATTCCTTGTTAAAGAGTGTTTTGGATAAAATCGTTTCATTTGTCGTCCGTGTTTTGACTTGTAATTATTCATATGATTACTTAGATCATGATTAAATAATTCCAGAATATAAAACATGATTTATATATAATATATATTCAGAATATATATATATATAGATAATAGATTAGTAAATGGAAAAAATACACCGTTCATGGAGACGGTAGATCGTACGTACGCATGAACGTTGTTTTCTTTTCCATATTGAGTTGAATGGAATTAAGTAGATGAAATATATATATATAGACACATAAATCTAGTATCATTATAATGACATATATTTCATGATTACTTATTATATATACTTTATTATCATTCATGAATGATTAACGTGGAGAATGAATCTCATCGCGTCGTGGAGACGGTAGTCTGTACGTACGAACGAGCGATGAATCGTTATCATGATCGTGAAATTGTATTGGAGTGTATGCATAATATTTCAGAATCAATATCACTTTACAATAATCATATATAATTATTATGTACACCATTATACCTATCCATGTATGGTGGTGGTGGAAAATAGATTACACCACAGCGTAGAGACGGTATTCCGTACGTACGCACACGCGATGATTTCGTTTTCCGTAGGATGGATAGATGGAGAAATAAGGTTATTTAATACTTATAATAACATATAATTATATGATTGATACTGATGTTATTACTTCAAACTGAAACAACCTAAGAAGAAGAAGTGGAAGAAGAAATAAAGTTGAAAGAATTGGTAACGGACATTACCTCTTCTTTGAAACGCCTCTTTGAGATCTTTTTTTAGGGCACTAAAATTGGTCTTTGAGGAAGAACAGAACCTCTAGTATGTTTCTAGGGAAGTGGAGAAGTGAATTTGGAAGGGTATGGACGAGCTTGAAGGCTCAAAGTGGTGTGAGGAAGAGAGGGAGGAGGTGCCCTTTTATAAGGGAGGAGAGGGGCACCTTTGGAATAACCAAAAATATTATTTTATTATAAAGCCAAATTAGGTTTTATGTAGATCCAAATTGATTTATATCGAAGCTAAGGTGGGTATGGGTAGAAATCCTCTCATCCAGTAGAATTTAGACAAGTTTAGGTTCCTATTTTAACCTTATCATTTATATTTAACTTTAAGTTAGATAATTTTACTTTTACCGTGTCATTTTGTGTTCTTACACTATAAGGTTAATAAACATACTATAATAAGACAAACGAAACCCAAGTTGTCTATTATTAATATATATAACCTTATATAAGTCATTTGGCAGAACATTATATTTTTAGAAATAAAATAACAATTAATAATATAATATTTGTTTTAAAAACTATTTTATATCAATTTTGACACTATTTAGTAATTGATTTAGGTGAAAATCATAACAGAATGATTAGTTGGAAAAAAGTTAATTAAATAAATAATCACAGGTCATATTAACCAATAAAATTAGTGTAATTCATAAAAATCCTCAAATTACATTTATTTGGGTATTTATAACATCAATTATGTCTATATTTCATTAATATGATAATTACTGCATCATCTTTGTGTCATTAATAAATTAAATTATTTAATTTATAAAAATTACAAATAAAATACCATTATGTATAAAATCTTTTTATCTTTCTAATGAATATTTATAGTTGAATTTATCTTATGAATAAACATATATTAAAAATTATTTAGTTATTAAACTTTGATTTTAACTATTTTAACCCTTCTTTAAATAAATTAATAATAAATGTCGTAATCTAATCCAAGTGGGCCTAAATGGTCATATTTTATTCCTATGGTTGTTTTTGGTCGAATTACACTTATCCAATAGAATTAGGACATGTTTTATGGTAATAATAATAACATTTTTACCTTTAATTACCCAATTTATTTTGAACCGTGGTAAAAAAAAGTAAAAAGTTACTATTCACCAAAAATTATTTTCATCTCATTGAACCAAATTTTACTTACTGACATCAACCGTGTCTCTCAGATTTTTGAAATTCCATTCACAGAAGTGGTAAAAATAATTTTTATGAAAAATTCATTTTTTTAACTACCACTTAGTGGTTTCACTATTTATCAAAAAATGAAAGTTTCCAGAAAAATACCAAAAATTAGGCCTAAGATATATTTGATATTATGAACTCAAAAATGATGTCTATTTTACCAAATTCAAAACATATCAGTTGCATTAATTAATTTAAAAATTAATTCCCGTCGTCAAAACAAATAGCGTGTTCTTAAGAGATACTAACTATCAAAAGATTGACATTTGTTTATGTCTGGTTTAAATGTGAAATTACATCCAATGCCCAAAATTGTATTAAATTGTAAAAATATATTTTAAATATACTTTAAAACTACTAAAATTAATAATTTATCACTATTAATTATTTCGATTAAAAAGGATGTTTTTGATTAAAATTTAGTAATTTTCACTATTCATTAGAAAATGAAAGTTATCTGAAAAGTACCAAAATTTCACCCTAAGCTAATTTCGATATTCCGATTCCAAAAATAAAGTCCATTTTGAAAAATAAAATTTAAAAAAATTTCAAAAAGTGTTTATTACTATTCGTAATAGCTAGTTTTAATAATATTTTAATAGCATATTGTTTTTTTGTGAAACTCGTTATTGCATACTACACACGCTACCGAGGAAGGTCGCGATTGTGTGTAATGAAAGGCAAGTCAAGTATGCATGTTGTGTAAGCTCTTTTTGGTGTAGTGTACAACACAAGACATTAATGAAATTAAAAAGAATATTTTTCATAAAATCTCAGGGTGTTACACTATACATTGGCTTAAATGTTTATTCTTATTTATGAATGTTTCTGCTATATTGTTATGCTTACTGGGCATCTGAGCTCACCCCTTTCTATGTTTTATTTTCCCAGGATGTGAAAAAGTATATTATGACCGACCTACAGAGATAATATATGGGATCTCAATGTTTTCCATGTAAACAATGTTGTTGTAGTTTTTCATTGTATTATGTAAAGTAAACCTTGTGAATGTATCTAGTACTTCCAAGGCTATTAAACTAATCGGCCTTTCGAGACATGATCTTTTGTGATCATGCCCATGTTATGTAATAATCCACCAACTCTTGGTAACTAGAGATGGGGCGTTACAGTTGTTATTAGAGGAAGTTTATTACAATCCTTGGAAACTAGATTTAGATAATCTCTGATTAGAGAACATAGCCCTAAGATAGAATTTTAGGATTAGTATAGAATAACTTCCTAGAATTTTAGTATTGTATAAATTTTGTGAGTTTTCCAAGCAATACATCCATTTCTGGATACAAGCAGGTAGAGGCGGCTCTGGCACAGATGTACCTAGGGGTAAAACCTGATAACACCGCTTTGAGCAAGACTTGAATGGGAACTTGTGCACGACAATGGGCCTTGCTGCACTCTTGATTACACCACTCCCGAGGGATATTCTTAGGATAAATCTCATTTTATTTAAAAATCATTATTAAGGATTTACAAGTATATACCTCCTCAAAGAAACTATTTTTATGATTATGGATTATATCCATAAACTGTTCGATTTACGTTAGGTATTTTACAAGTTTTGAATTATTCCATTCAATTCATAAACTAACTTTGTGCATGCCATTGTATATAAATGGAGCCCAGTAGAAGGAATGTGAACTCCAATAATATGCATGATCCAAAGAGTAATAATGAACATATCTTTCATGATATTAAGCCAACATTTAGAAGAGAAAAAGTCCCCCCCGGTATTCTCAACATATGAAGAAATAGTATCATGTGTTAATAATAAAAGTAACGAATTCTGTAAGTCCTATGGCTTTGAAGGGATTCAAGAGAAGAAAAGCATGGAAGAGAGAAAGATTGATTTAGGGAAGAGGGAAACGAATTATTTTCCCATATGTGATAACAGTGGAAAGAAACACCATGGTTAATTCTTGAAGGGAATGGTAGTTTGTTATAAGTGTGGAGAAAAAGGACCCCAAGTACGTGATTCCAAGGGTAAAAAAAATATATCAAATGTACAATAATTCATCTGCAAGGATTTGGGATACTATGAGAATAAATGTGCAAATCATCAGAGTATACCACAAATGCTGCTATTGGATAATAAAAAAGTTACTATACTACAAAAGATGAAGATGAAGGATTAGATTTCTTACATTAATATTAATGTATTGTGTCATTTGAGTATTGTATTAATGATTCACATGATAGAAGAATTATAGAGTTTATAAAGATTGTACTGGAGTACTGTTTCATTAAGGACATGAGATTTTGTGGAACCTAGAGGAGCGACTCAATAGTAGGTTAAATTTTTGGAAAATATATGGTTGAGAG
Organism: Viscum album; assembly: GCA_963277665.1. Lineage (NCBI taxonomy): Eukaryota > Viridiplantae > Streptophyta > Magnoliopsida > Santalales > Viscaceae > Viscum > Viscum album. The sequence continues at coordinate 934,597,664 of OY728133.1, read as the reverse complement.
AAAGATAAAACATAATATGGTTCTGATACTGTGGTGTTGATTTTTGGAATAATACATGATTGATTTGGATAAATTATATTGGATATTCTTGAAAACCTTGAAACTGGTTAATGATTTTTATATTCAATTATTGTTGGAGTTCAAATTATTTTTTTATAGAAAGAGTATATCTAGTACTTTATAAGGAATAAGGGAGAATGAATTTAATCAATAAGGTTTTATGATAATTCACGATGTTGTAGTGTTTGAGAAGAATACATGATGAAGGTATTCACTTGTTATTAAGTGGAAAAAAGGATCTTTATTGTGTTTACTGTCCTTAAAAATTTTAGACTGTGAGTTTGGATAGAAGTATTTTGGATAATACTAATGGATATAGTGGATTATGTATGAAATTTGATATTATTTTTAAGGTTATTTTTGGATTTTTATAAAAAGGACAACATGCAGGCCGTGTGACAATCCGTCACGTCGTACAAAGCTGCGGGAATTGAACCCACAACTATTGTGCGATTGGGATTTATCACCTACCACTTGACTACGTAAAGTCCCGGGATTATATAATCTAGTATTTTAAGGGTCTTATAGGTGAATTATAAATTCATTAATTTTTTGGAACCCTATACGAATTTGATAAATAAAATATATTTTTTATTTTCTATTATCATTTAGAGTGAAAGATGAGGTTGTGGTATAAATTAGTCAAAGGATGGGAATATAATTTTCATGTATATAATTTTTATTCTCTTATTCTATAAAGAAATTAATTCTTAACCATTAGGGAAGGGATATTAAAACTAAAAATGTGTTATCCTAATACCTTATGTTTTGTTGAACCGATGATATTTTAAATCATAATATATTGATGGCTTTGAGGCCCTCAATTCTACAATTGTTTGAGACTGATGACCTCAATCACTCCTTATAAATATTTTTGTTTTCCTCTAATTGTGTATCCCTAATTGGAACCAATTTTCTCCTAATCGAGATCATGATTTGGCAGTGAATTTTTAATTCCCCTTTTCCTCTTATTAAGACTAAATTTTATTAACCCAATTTCTGATGTGGGACTTCCCAAAACGTTATTTTTTATTTTCAAGCTTTTATTTTTGAAATTTTTTTAAATTTTTTAAGACACAATTTATTAAAGGATGGAAAATTTTAATACCCCAATATTTTATAGTACATTATTTCTTCAATGTAATTTAATAACTTGCATTACACACAACACTGAGTTCAAGCGAACCAAGACTTACCAAACTAGCCATTCAAAAGAGGTTATGAATATAATTAACTTAATTTTAAACTTTATATAACCCTTTTTATTTTAGAATTTATATTATGAGTTTCTTAGAAATAATTTAATAAAAAATTTATTTTTTTCTGATAAAAGAAGTATTTTTCCAAAAAAGTATTTTTACCGCCTTTTAATAGAGAACCCTTTTTAAATACAATATTTGAAACTTTTATATATTAAATTTGACAAAATGAACTTCTTCTTTAGAATCTGGATATAATAATTTAGTTTCAATAAATTTTTTGTGTTTTACTGATAACTTTTAGATTTCGATGAATAGTGAAAAAACTCTATTTTAACTGAAAACAACTTTTTTAATCGAAATAATTAATAGTGTTAAATTATGAATTTGAATGTTTTAGAAGTATATTTAGATTATATTTTTATCATTTAATACAATTTAAGTAATTATAAGTAATTTCACATTTATATCTGACATAAACATGTTTCACTCTTTTGATAGATATTATTTCATAAAATTAGTTTTTTTTTGTTTTGACAACGGGAATTAATTTTAAATTAATTAATTACAATTAGGTGTTGTTAATTTCAAAAAATGGATCCCATATTTGGAATCATGAGGTCCAAATTGTGTAAATAGTTAACTTTTTTAGACATTTGGAATATTTACTTCATTAAATATTTTATTTATCGTGGTTAAAGGGGTAAATCAAGTTAATATAGTTCAAAAATAATATTATAATCATATTAAATTACCCTAAAACGTGTCCTAACCCTATTGGATTATAAATTTCCAACCATTGGCATCCTTGGGACGATTTTCGGACCCCATGGAGCGACTTGGGAGTGATAATGACATTTTATATTAAATAATCTAATGTAAAGACAAAAATAACAAAAGAAAATATCTTTTAATAAAAAAAATCATATGAGGTTATATAATTGATCTATTCGACTATAAATAGTCATTAGAAAATATAAGATTTCATACCACAATATATTTTATTAATAATTTTTATACGCAAAATAAATATATTTATATATGACACAATAATGATGCAATATTTTCCTTATTAATGAAACAATCAAATAAATGATATAATAAATACTAAAATAAATATAATTTTAATGTTTTGATTCCATCCACAAATTTTAATGGTGACTATGACATGTTAGAGTTGATTAAATTTATATATTTAGAAGTAATAATGTTGTTTAGACTTTAACAAAAATCAATTATTAAATAATCTTAAAATTGACATAAATGAGTTTTTAAAACAAATACAATATTATTGGTTGATATAATATTTTTAAAAATATAAGGTTCAAAAAAATTCATATATAATGATATTTGTATCATTAATTAACCACTTGGTGTTCTCTTATAATTATATAGTAATTTTATTAACCATATAATAAAAAAATACAAAGAGACATGGTAAATGTTAAACTATTTAACTAAGAGTTAAATCTAAAAGATAAGGTTAATATAGTGACCCAAACATGTCTAAAACATATTGGATGAGTATTTTTCGACCCATAAAAAACATAGACTTTAAATAATACATTTTATATCCATTACAAAACGAAAATTATTTTATTATAAAATAATATTTCTCGCTTTTCCTAAGGCTCCCCTCACTCCTCTTATAAAAGGGAACACCCCCTTATCTCTAATTCACACATTAAAAGTCATTTGGCTTGTCCAAACCCTGCCTATATACCATCTTAACTATCCTCCCTTAATCCTAGAGGCATTACTTTAGTCAAAAATACAACATAAGTATCCCTTTTGATTAAATAAAAAAGAAGAACTCGAAGAAGAGGTAAATATTTCATCACCTCTTTCAAGTTCCTTTCTTTTTCCACTTCCTCTTTCTTTGTTTTTTTGCATTCTAAAATAATAACTCCAGTATCTTCTATATACTATGATGTTATTATAAATATTCTACAACCATTATCATTATTCTATCCAGCCTTTGAATGACATGTCACCATAAGTGTGTACGTACGACTTACCATCTCCACATCGTGGTGTAATTGTTATTCAGTAAATTATTCATTGGATGGGTATAATAATGATGTGTAATTGATCTATATAACAAATATAACATTATCATTATTCTGTATATATAATATACCACCAATTATATATTATTTTAATATAAAAAAAATGATATTGTCGCTCGTGCGTATGTACGAATTACCGTCTCTACAAATACGATTAGATTCATTCCCCATCATATCTATTCAAGAATAATTTTCATTAAATGATTAAAGATAATGTTTAAAGACATAATATAATTATATATACTAATATGATACATCATATCCATAACAAACATTACTTACATAACAAATCATATAAAGGAAAATGAATCAGTTAACACCTAAAACGACAATAATACTAAGATATTATTAACAAAGCAATGTTAAAAGATCATATATGATTCTTGTATAATTTAATAACAATTATTTCACCATGTAGAGTAGGTTAAACTACACTAGAAAAAGGAAAAGTTCAAGGTATGGTTTAATTCTGCTACCTCTTCATTATTCAATGTTGTTTATATGTAATTATATAATGGGACCTCGTTATCCTACACATCCATGTTACATAAAAATGTATTCTAATGCATTTTTAATATTTAATGGACTATGGGTTAATACCATTTATACCTTTGTTTAGCATTTTATAAATTTTTTTGAAAGGAATCATTCCATCGTTTTCCAAACAAGGTAACTTATGACCGTTTCGACGAAATTAAAGTAAGAATGTTTTTTTGCTTATATGGAAGGTGTGGATATTTACATTGCTATAGAATCATAAAATCATTCCTTAAAAACATATAATAATATTTTCAATATAAATATTTTCTTTATAATTATGTGACTCTTAAATGATTTCAAAATAGAAAGAGATATTTCTCTAGAAAGGTTTTGATTTCATCTATGTCAACATACTTTAATGGATTTTAAGCTTATTTGAAGTTTATTTACTATGATAAAAAACTTCCATATTGTATTGAAGAGTTTGTCATATGTTTGAATGTGGATGTGTTATTTCATACCATTCATGGTTTATGGATAAAGTATTGACATTTCGTATTCCAGTTTTAATATGAAAGTATATGTTATTGTTAAACCTTTTCATATGAGGAATGCATTGGACTTAGTAAGTGACGGGTGGAGCCCGCTATAACTCCTCGATGCCTCAGTAGGTCCCACGAGACAAACTAGTGTCTTGGTACAAGGTGTTGATAAAATCTTATTTGTAGTCTTGGAAGAAGGCCTTGACTATGTGGTCATTAAATTTTGGCATTATGCATTCCATAATTATGAAAGTGGATGTTGATATTGCATGTGATTATTCAACTTGTAGAATATCCAATTGAGTAAGTAAATGGCATTATTTTGAATTATAATTTCCATATTATGATTAATTTTATGTTGAAAAGGAATTTGTTTTAGTTCTATACATCCCCTTAAATGTTTTTGCTTATTTATGAAAGTTTCTTTAGTATTGTTATCCTTACTAAGCATTTGAGCTCACCCCATTCTAGGTTTTATTTTTCCCAGGATGCGAAGAAGTATATTATGAATGACTTGCAAGGATAGTCTATGGGATCTCAGTGTTTTCCATCGAAAAAATGTTGTTGTAGTTTTCCATTATATGATGTAATGTAAACCTTACGAATGTATCTAGTAATACAAGGCTACTAAACTAATCGGTCTTTTGAGACTTGATATTTTGTGATCATGCCAAAGTTATGTAAATTGGCACCAAATCTGGGTAACTAGGGATAGAGCATTACAAAATATGAATTTAACATCATCTAAAAATGAAAACATATTTCTCCAACATCATTTATATCTAGATATAATGCCGAATGATCTACCATTACACTCCAAAAATCACCCAATTCATGCACTACTTCACTATGAAACTTACTTCTTAGTTTATTGGTTACAATTCCCTATTTCTCAGTTTATATGAGATTTTGAAGTCATAATCCTATAATAACTCCATCCACTAACTCTATTTCATGTCCATGTCACGTGGGAAGAAAACATACCTCAGGAACATATGATCAGTGATGACCACGAAATGCTCGCCAATGACGAAATGTCTCCAAAACATAAGGGAAAACACCAATTCCACCAACATGAGATCATGGGTGGCATAGTTATGTTCATGGGGAAATAACTAGTAGGACCCATAATAAATGACCGATCTACATTAGTTCATAATATATCCTAACCCCAGACATGAAGCATTAAAAAATCAATTTAAACTCATTCTGCAAGTATACAAAGAATTGGAGCACTGAAAAGCTTCTCATTCAGATACTCAAATGCTTCTTGAAACTGATCAATCCATATGAATACCTGATCTTTTCTGTTCAATACTGTTAGAGGAGTCGCAGCCCAGGAGAAATAAGCTACAAACCTCCTATAATATCATGTGAGACCATGGAATCTTCTCACTTGTTCCACTATATTGTGGGCTTCCAAATACAAAATTGATTATATATTTGATAGATCCAAAGCTACTCCATAATGGGATACAAAATCCCACATGAATCAGACTTCTCAACCCCAAAAGTCACACATCAACAACTTCCCAAACAACTATTGTCAAAAAATAACATCCAAAATAGAACAAATATTCTATACATACTCCTCCTCATACATAGAGTAGAAAAAGATGTTTTCTAGGAAGACCACTAGGAACATATCCAGGAACTCATGGAACACAATTTTTATCTACACCAGGAACAGAACTAGAGAATTCATCACACCGACCGACATCACCAATAACTTTTAATTCCAATAAAGATAATGGAAATCAGTCTTTGGGATATCTTCATCCTTCAAAAGAATCCAATGACATCATGACCACATATAGATCTTCATGAAAATAATTTTACCCTTTATTTGATTGAATAAATCATCAATCCACGAAAGAGGATAGCAGTTCGTAGTAGTATTTTTTTCAAATGATGATAATCAACACACAACTGAAGACATCCATTGGCATTCTTTACGAACAAAACTGGTTCACCACAAGATGACGCACTCATACAAACAAAGTCAAACTATAATAGACCATCAAGATATATATGAATCTCTAAAAACTCAGAAGGCAAAACCTATACAAAGACACAAAGATATAAGACACTCCTGGATAAAGCTGAATCACGAACTTGATTTCTAGTCAATGGGATAACATATAACCTCTTCTGGAAAGACATCATGGTACTCTCCTATGTCCCTAGGAAAATATGACTACTGAACCTCTAACTAACTCAACATCATCTCATCCATCATGGATAAATAGGATGGAAAATCCCCCCCCCACCCATATGAATGTATTTCTCACAAAAAAACACTACTAGCTCTCCATCGGAATCGAAGAATTCCACTTGCCTTTGGAATAAACCCATGAAAGCCTAAACTAAAGAAAACAGAAAAATATTAAAGATGTTATGATGTGGTTATATCTAAAAACCTATAAAATGTCCCCAAGTGTGGTGCATCCCCAACACTCTCTCACAATCACTACATACTTCAAATAACATACTTCAACCTTCAACTGGCCTAGTCAAATCTGGGAAGGGATGAATTTTCGAGTTACTACAGATGTACTGTAGCATTAATATAGTAGGGCATTGTAGTAGTACTGTAGTATTTGTGGCTCTGTAGTGGAGTAGGCACTATAGTAGAAACTATAGCAGGGGGAGGTACTGTAGCATCCTAGGTATTGTAGAATTACTGTTCATCGAAGGGTCCTTTGGGCCAAAAGATGGGTTTCAAGACCTGTATGATGGCCAATGGGCCTTGGCCTTTAGGGGTATGTAATAGGTCTCCTTATACCCAGTCAAAAGAGGTATTTTCTTTATTAATATTAAAATGTGGCTTTGGCCCCATCCTTTAAAATAAATAATAGGGTACCTCAAATGACTTTTGACTCGCCTGGAGCTCACAACAATAAAACATGAAGTTGACAAATACCTACTTTACATGTTCTCCAATCATGATGAAAACCACCACCATGGACATGATATAATATATGTGGATCAGAAGCATTCCAGGGCTATCCTTTTCCTAACCCATCTTCTCTCTACTGATCCAAAACTGCTGTAATATACTGCTACTACCTCATAAAATACTGCCTCAATGGAGGAAACTAAAGAGGAACACCGGATGCATGTTGACTGATCAGAATGGTTGGGAACTATCAATGGTTATTACCATGGCCTCTATAAAAAACAAAGCACCATATCCATTTTCATAGGTCTGAGTGCAGCTAACCCTGGAGAAATGAGATACTGGGGGTTGGGACCAAACCCTATCCGAATGAAAACTCTTATACCCTGAAAACTGGGAACCTCAGACAACATATATTTTTCATGATGAATCATTAAATCTCCCCACTCACAATTATCCTGTTTTGGTTAACAGCCTATCGATGCCCTCTTTCCCTATCAGCACCTCATGATATGTCTTCTTTATAAACTGGGTGACCTAGATCTGGATCTCTGGATGCAAAGCCTCAGCAAAATAAAATCTGTCACAACTTACACTAACAAGTATTCCATGAATACATCAAAAATGGATCCCTTGTACTTTTGTATACTCTAGAACTAAAACTCTCAGAGTGTCCCCCTACAAATGTCATCATCATCAACCTCTACTCTGCAGTGATCTACTGGCACAACCTTCTGAACATCTTCTGCATCAACCTAATGAGGACGTCGAAATAGATCCATAGCTATTCAAGGAGAAAATACTTATAACATCCTAAACATGGAATATGATAACATTAACATTAATAAATATCATTATTTTATTCCATTTAGGTTATCTTATTCCTAGGTCTCCCCATTCAAACACATTATCAAAAAAGAATGAGGCATTAAAATTTCCTAGTTCTCTACCCTACTACTAGTATTAGCTCAATTAGTATCCACTATAAACATAAAGGGTAATGAATAATATTACATGGGGTCTTAAAAACCACTATATGTGTTGGTATCTAGGGTTTACCACATAATCTAAACTTGACTAACAAAATTTCCATACCAACCCAAGCAACCTTACACGCACCTAACATCAAAATACATCCTATCCGTTAAATAGAACTTTGTTACCACTCTATCACAACCCCTCCCCACAAAGTGTACCCCTACTAGGCAGGGAATGTGAGTGGAGAGATAATTACTCCCATGTCCTACCCCCATTAGGCCTCAAGTTTACGACTAGTATCAAGGGTATAACAAATAAAATGTTAGGAATTTCACACTAAGAGAACACATATAGAAGAAATAGATTAGATATATACCAACTAACTCATGATCATAGAACAATATGAGATAAATCCCAGGCACACAATGTAATGTCATGAAAAACTGCTACAACTAAAAGGGAAAAACTATAAGTTCCAAAGAATGTAAAACTATAGAGACCTTGAATCCCAAATAGCTCTTGCAAATACATAATCTAGTAGTAACCATCTTGATCTCTAACCAAATCTAAGTGACCTGGAAAATATTCTATATAACATAGAGTGATTATAACATAATACTCAAAAGGATCCTTCCTAGAACATCTCATGAGAACGTAATGAATGTATGATAAAGAATAGTGAAAAACAAGTGGAACTAACTCATCTCCTAAATAGGTATACTATGTTATCAACATCACTATGGATACTCCCCCAATGTATCACATAAAAAAATATATAATATAATAAATAATTTCAAGGGTACCCCACTACCACTTCCCCACTAGTTTTCCGCTTTTCCCCAACATCACACATCCTGATGTTCTCTCTCAAAAAAGGCTAGCCTAAAGACATAAGGTTGTAGCACCACAAAATTCACCTCATGAAACTCCCCACCACAAAAACACAACAAAAATTTACTAGGTAGTTTCTTGGATGCACCACAGCCCACTTAATTTGTGTCATACATCAGGAATTATTACTTAAGCCATTACATCCCATATGATGATTAAGGTACCTCAAGCCATCACAACCAATACACATTATACCTATAGAAGAAAATAGGAAACTATATCCAAAATATATGTCCATGAAATAACCACAATAAATTATAAAACTCTATACAAATACATGGGAAAAATAACCACCATGAAAATTAGCACTAGTAACTACCAAGAGAAGAGAGTAGGGCCAAATATGGTAGTCCCCAATCCATACTCCCACCATGATGATGGGAAAACACCCCCTAGGGATCTGAATCCCAAGGGTGTTAGTTTCCCTAACGAATAAAGTGTAGTAACACATAGAAATAGAAATAGTACATGGTATAATATAGCCCACAACGATACTATAGAAAAAACCCAGTCTTAGACTCAACTACAACTAATGTCTCTCGGACACCTGAATGGACCTGATAAGATTAGAAATCCTATATGTACACCAAAATTTAAAGAGATATATTATGTTACTTATACCTTATTATTATATTCACATTATATTAATTTATACCTTAACCAATAATTAACCATTATTTTTTCCATATTAAATTACATCAGCATCATAAAAATGTTCCATGCCCTCCAGGCATAACCAAGTCGAGTCCACAATTCCTCAGAAGTATAACCTCTACATTAAAACCTAGAAATATCCAAACCCATGGGTTAAACATAATTTATTCAATAATTTATTAAAAGTATTATCACTTTTTCATAATTCTAGGTATTCTTTGAAAACATTCAAAACTACCAAGAACAAGGGGATAAACATGATGAGTAGATGAACTACCTTTCGAGTCATTACCAACTATAGCCAGATCGTAGACCCATACTTCCTCGAGAATCTAAACACCAAAATCTCGGGGGAATACCCTACACAACTTCTCCTTTTTTGGATGGAGGTTATGATAGACCATCTGACTCAAGAAGTGGAGAAAGAAAAACAGATAAAATAATAAAAGGTTCAATAACAACCACTTTCACGTTTTTAGGAAATCCCAGCTTCAACCCATTCCTTCATCCCCCATGTCCTCCCCGACACCACATGCACAAAATGTTGCATCTCACCACTCTAGGTATCATGTTCTGCCACAACAACTAGGCCTCCCATCCCCTATATATGAAATCATCTTTCCAGATTCTAATTTCCCACAATCACACCACAATACTGGCATTAGGAAACGAACGACATAGAATCTAGGCTCCGGTCCCTAAAAAAGGCATTAAGACTTTAGACACAATGATCACTCATATCTCCAAAGCATAAGGCACATCGACTTTACAAGTAATAGGGGTACTCAAACTGAAAAATGAAATATATTGAACACAGAACTAGTTATTTATTCCATCTTGAATTAACCAATTCATTTTCCCAGCTTCCAACTATGGTAAACCTAAACAACTAGCTATATCAAGCAACCAATAATTAATTAAATAGAAATTTTGATAGGAATTTAATAAAAAAAACATCAACATGCTTTATGTTTATTAACCAATTCAATTAAACATGTTTACTTCATCAAATTTGTTATCCTCAAATTACAACAACAAAAATCGGATTCATTAAACATGCCTCTTTATATTTGGAAAAATAATTTACATTTAATCATGGAATTATGTTCATTGTCAATTGAAAACAAGAGGGGAATACTAAAAAATATATCCATAGATATCACACTATCTAGAAAATATATATTCAATAACATCACTAGTAAATTGTCCCCAATTCTTTAATCTCGTACAAATATTTATTATGTCAATTTCATTGTAGATCAAGTGGGATAAAACATGAAAACTATACAATTGCATGTAAAAAGTAGAGAATAAAAAAACCCCATTTCTCAAAAGGTTTCTAAAATTATTCTTATGATAACAACCAACATAAATGATCAAGATCACCTCTCTCACATGGTTTCATCCTCCCAAGGATGCCATAACACCACAACACCATCCAACAACCGAGAAAGCTCTATTAGAGACAAGGAGATCGCATGAAATAACATGGAAAAGATAATGGGAGTAAAAAAACTAGGAACTCAGAAGAACTATAGAAGAACATATCTTATAATGAAGACTAGTCGACACTTCCTAGATGCATAAAAAAGGGGGTGCACATGCAGTAGGAAAACTCCAAGGGAATCCGTTCCAAGGATTACAGTTTGATCTAATGACTATTATGAGAGGAAGAACTGTTGGCATCCCATACCAAGGAAAAAAATTTGTAAGAACAAGAGATAAAGATATCTCATCCCTTTTTAATATATAAATAGAGTTGAGTTTTAAGATACAATTTAGATTTTCCACTAAATGTAGATTTGGTAAAGCTCATCTGTTTTGATTGAGTAAAGGCACTAGGACCCTTAGGAAAAATTAGGAAGGAGTTATGGGCTCTAAATCAGCCTTAAATCCCTTAAAACAAGACTTTGGAAGTGTTTTACATCAATGATAATTTCAAAGTAGTAAAACTATAGGAAGCTGGAAACACTGTTCATGTGTCATCATTAGACGAGTCATCATTGGACGAGTCCTCATTAGATGAGTTTCCATTAGAAGAGTCTCCAATGGAGGAGTCACTATTGGAAGATTCTCTATTGGATGAGTCACTATTGGATGAGTCACCATTGGAATGAGATACTGTTGGAACGAGCTACAGTTGTAACCACCTACCATTCTAAAAACATTGTTCAGAAAATAAGAAATTTTTGAAAAGTGTTGGAAGAAGTCACCTTGACCTCCCAAAAAAATCCAAACAACATATTTCAGTAATCGATTGGATTGGGAAGGTCTTGGCCATTACATGGATTACCAATTTTTGGAATTATTGATTGGATTTCAATTCAATTAAATATAGAAAAAATTATAAATTTTTATCTCTCATCACTCCCCCAAAGTTGAACTAATGTATACTCGGGAAATATTTTGAGTTCAATAACATGATTGTACTACCTAGAAATAAATATATAAAAAATAAGAAAATCAATGATTCCACTATTATAAAAAAATATTACACTTCCTATATGAATCAAACCACTGCCTCATTTCAATTCAATTGGGAGTTCCAATTTCAGGAGTGGAAAAAAATTATATTTAAGTGGAATTAATGTTTTAAAATAAAGTACTTCAATTTATTCCTCACACATAATTTACTTAAACTAAAATTTTTATTTCCACTACGTTGATACAACTAAATTTAATTCCCTATAATTGAATTTTTATCGTCTTTATAATGTTTCTATACTCCAATCATATAAATGAATTCATTTTAACTATTATCGATAATATCGATTTGTTGTTATTTTTCTTTTGAAAATTTCTCACCCATTAATGTGAAAATAACTCAGAAAATAAACTTTTTATATATGTAAAAAGAGAATTTCCTCTCACATTTAATTCTTAATGTCTCATTGATTCATCATGGGTATGGAATTTTAAATTTTACTTCATTTTAAGAGGACTTATATCAATTATATTTTAGTTTTATTCCTAAGGTGTTCTTTTTCAAATATTCAAATTTTAATAGAATTATGTTCTAAATTCATGTGGCCTGATGTTACAATTAATATTCCAAAATGATATTTTTATTCACAATCATTTTCTTAGTTTTAAAATCAAATTATCGATGAAGGTAGTGAAAAATTCACTTAGAAATTTTCCATCTCTCACAATTTTATTATCCTAATGAATCCTCACACACAAGAATCATATTTAAACAAGTAATATGAACATTCAATTTCAATTAATGCTTCAAAAAATCATAATAGAAAGTATAAAAAATAACTATGTACATTATTAAAAAATTGTAATATTTTTATGTTTTTTATGTTTTTGTTTTTTTATGATAAATAATACATTAAGGTTTAATAAGAAAATGGAAAATGTATTTATACCCTTAAATAATTATCCACTTACTACTACTCTTAGTTTATACATACTTCCATATAATTAAAATATACATCTCTTTGGGAACAATGATAAAAGAAATAAATTTATCCAAACTAGTGGAAATGAAAGAGAGAACCCAGGGTTCTCTATTCAATATTGGTAGCGAATTGTTTTGATTCCTCTAATGGATATTTTAAAAAATCATTATTATAATTCTTCAATTATTTCCCATTCACATTGAATGGATTATTTTATCCCTCCCCTTTGATCTCAACTACACAAAAAATAAGTGTATCAGTTACCTTGTATGTAATAATCCAATTTGAAGGATTCCTATTAGGGAAGAGATATGTACATTAAGAAAATAAAATCACATTGTCTCCATCTTGGAATTTATTTTTTTGATAACTTTATCATGATAATATTTGTGGTTCTATTTTTAAAAGATTATGTTCTCGTATGCTTCTATTTTTAACTCCCAATGTTCCATCATTAACAGTTTCATCTACACTCTAGCCTTGCCATATTTCTGGTTTACTCATTTGACATCCTTGTAAGATTTTTGATATAGATCCATAGTAATTTCATTTTTTTACCATAATTTCATTATAAGGATTCACACATAGTGGGTTTTATATATAGTTATGTATAGCCAAAGTGAATCATTTAATTTCATACTCTAGTCCTTGGAGGTGGGACACACTGATTTATCCCAAATTATTTTGAATTCTTTTTTGTAAACCTCAACCATACCATTTTCCTATAGTTGGTTGGTTTTTGAGGTCTTTTAATGTACTCAATATTTCATCATAAATACATCCATATCCTTGTTGGATAAGCAGGTTCCCTGGTCATTGACTGTAGTTTGACGTATTCCAAACTGTTGTGCCCAAGTGAAGTAATTGCATTTGTTGTCAATAACTTGTCATGGTGTGCCATCTGATGAAGTACATCTTGAAGATTGATGATTATAGAAGCATTAAATCTGGCGATTGTTGAGCTGATCATTAAGTTCCAAGAACTTGTATCAACTGGATACAAAGTCACAACACTTTTAGAAGGCCATGCATTGTCTTCACAATGCATGAGGAGATTAAGAGAGCCATCCACAACTTCTAAGTGGATGAAGTGAGCTGAAGAAGAACATGTACTAATCCTTAGTGCATGACAATGTGAATGTGATCCAACTTGACCTCTAATTGGATCATTGAATAACATTGAAGAATTATTTGATTCAGGAGCTTCGGTTGATGAAGAACCTTCGGAATTCCCTCCTAAGTTGTGAAATGTTGAAAAGTTATTAAGAACATGAGGAGGAGATGGGTAATTCCTAAGAAGAAGAAGAATTATGAAGAAGATGGCTTGGAATGTGGCTTTTGGCTTGAACTTATGGAAGAACTTTGTATTTGACAAAGTATTATTCTTTGCCTTAGCCAAAAAATTGGCCAGCCAAGGCACCTTGGGGGTTCAACCCCAAGGCATGGGCACTAAGGCACCACGCCCATAGGGGAACCCGTGGGGCGATCCAGGGCGGCAGAGCGCACCCGCAGGACACCGCATGGGCGCCTGGGGCACGCCCAGAGGAGCGCAGAGGGGCCGTGTGTAAGCCCCCGAGGGCACGCGGTGGTGAAACCCGCGCACCCGGAGAGCATAGTGGGCGCTAAGAGCGCGCCCGCAGGAGCAGTGAGTGGGCGCAGAGCGCGCCCGCAGGGAGAACTCGGTGCGGGGCGGCACCGAGAGGGGAGGAGATTCAACTGGCCGCTCATGGGAGCGCCAGGGTGATAAACCGCGGAAAATCCGCGGAAGGCTTCGATGTGGGACGCGCAAAAAATCCCGGGAGAAAATCTCCGCCGTCCGTCTCATCGCGCGCTTGATCTGTGCCGCACGATCCATCCGCGGTGCCGCGATCTAATCCAGGCCGTTGAAGATCTGATCCGACGGCCCCGGCATCGTCTCCCACCTTCGGCCATGCAGAGCCTTCCCGCGAGCCGCCGCCTGAACCAGAGCCCTCCGAGCATACGAATTCGAGTTCCCGGCTGTCTCTTTCGAAGCCGAAGGCACCAATGAGTTCGTCTGGCCAAACCGAACCCATTCATGTATAAAAATATGCATGCATGCAACAAATGGAGATCTTCGAAGAACGGCCGAGGCAAGCAAAGCTGCCGAGGCCTCGGGGTGTTCGTGTTTTGCATGGGATGGCCAAAACGAAGGCCGTGCATGCGTTCTAAGTCGCATGCACGTGAAGGAAACCGAAAAATGGAAAACCCGCATTAAAACAGAGAAGAAGAACGAGATACGCGGAAGATATTTAACGCGTTTGAAGTTTTCAAAGACCCCGAGGATTTCGGGCATTCAAAACGTATTTCCCCGCGGATCAACCATGCTCCTCCACTGCCTATATAAAGAGGTGTCCGAGGCCGAGTGAAGTTTGTTGTTCATTCGTGAAGACCCGCGACGCTCTCTGCCTCGCGAAGTAAAATCCTGCACATCACTTGCGCGACAGGAGGTTTCAAGTTTTGTTCTCGCGCAATCCTTGTGCGAAGGGTTTCTGTTTGAGAAGAAAGGACCTTGCGTGCTCCATGTGGCCTGTCACTTGCGCGCCCTTGGATGAAACGCCTTGCGCGCCTCGTGCAACACCAAGCACTTGCGCGCCTTTATATTGGGCAGTGTGTATGAAAACAAGGCCGAGGACTTTGTGTTTGTGTGCCAAGTGAAGAGGAGTATACAGGTAGAGTGTGTGCACAAAGAGGAGAAGGCCGAGGACCTTTGTGCTTTGGGTGCAAAAGGAAGACCACACTTTGTGTGTTTATAAATTGAAGAAGAAGGACAAGTCAAGTGGGTGCACTAAAAGAATGAGTAGTGCATGTGTGCACATGTGAAGAAGATCATCTATGAGAAGAAGAGGAGTACACACTTATGTGTGTGAATACAAAAGAACTGATCATTCTAAGTGATTGGGTTTTTGATGAGCAAGACCAACAAGATCTTTTGAAGACTGTTGAAGCTACTTGAAGTTTTGAACAACACCTCTGAAGAAGTGAAGTGGAGCCATGATGAAGATGATGTTGTGGAGTTGGGGGGTTTAACCAACTTGTAATTGGGGGGGGGGGTAACCAATTACTGTGTAATCATCTTTTGGCATAGTGAAGAATCCGTGTTGGGGGGTGTAACCAACACGGCAAGGAGTAGGTCTTTGTACCGAACCTTGTAAATCTCTGTGTTCTGTGCTCTCATTATTACTGAACCACTAAAAGAGTAGATCTAGGCTTTAACCAGCTGCAGAGGTT
This sequence comes from Viscum album, assembly GCA_963277665.1. Classification (NCBI taxonomy): domain Eukaryota; kingdom Viridiplantae; phylum Streptophyta; class Magnoliopsida; order Santalales; family Viscaceae; genus Viscum; species Viscum album. Next base: position 934,581,236 of record OY728133.1, on the reverse strand, counting down.
GAATTGATAATCTAAAGGGAACAATTCATAAAAAGAAAAAGTTATCACTGATTCACCCCTCCCCTCTCAGTGATCACAACCGATCCAGGCATTTCAAGTGGTATCAGAGGGAGGTTACCTCTGTAAGGATCTACTTCTGAGAAGATGGACAATCTGAATTCTGTTAATAGTAGGGGTGTTCCTACATTCGATGGAAAGAATTACCACAGCTGGAAGAATCGGATGTTACCCTACCTTCTATCTCTCATCCTTGAAGTTAGAAATGCAGCCTTATTTGGATTCCCTCCTCTTGCTAATGAAGCTGCTATGACACTCGATGAGAAAAGAAATATTGAAGTTGATGGTAAAGCTCAAAATGCCATTCTTATGTCACTCTCAGAAAAGGTATACACAAAAGTCATGGGACTCAAGAATGCTAAAGAAATTTGGGACAAATTGGAAAGTAGTTATGAAGGCAACATGAAAGTCAGGGAAGCCAAATTACAGATTTGGAGAAGAAAGTTTGAAGATGTCAAGATGGGAGAAGAAGAAAATATTGATGATTATTTCACAAGAGTCAATGAAATTGTCAGTAACATTCGGGGCTTTGGAGAAAATTTGGAGGACTCCACTATTGTTAAAAAGCTTATGAGAAATTTTCCTGACAGGTTTGACCCCAAAGTCTCAGCATTAGAAGACAGAGATGATCTCTCTCTTGATGAACTACACAACATTCTCATTGCATATGAAATGAGGAAGATCCCAGTATTCAAGAAGAAGATCAAGTATGAGATGGCTTTTGAGGCCATGAGACAACTCAAGATAAAAGATGACGAAGTCCTAGAATCAAGTGATACTGACAATGAAGAAAAGGATGAAGATCTCAACACGATTATTTCTCTTTTTTCTAAAAGGTTTGGAAAAACTAAATTCAGGGGAAAAGGGAAATCACCATCGAGATGTTTCAATTGCAATAACATCGGACACTTTGCTGTAAACTGCCCCAAGAAGAGATATAGTGCTCCAGAAGTTGAAGATGAGAAGTCACAAAAGAAGAAATGGAGTAGATACCCAAGAGAAGGAAACAAATTAGGTGTAAGAAAGAAAAGGTTCGTTCCAGGTGAAAGAAGAAGCTATGTAAGAAAAGAGGAAGAATCAGACTCTACTTCAGCCAGTCAATCAGAAGAAGAAACGAATTTTATGGCTCATGTAGAAAAAGGGTTTGATACCTGCAGCAGTGAAGATGATGAAAGTGAACGGACAGAGCTTGAATACAGATTGAAAGATGAATTAGTGGCATGCCTTGAACAGAACACTGGACTCAAGAAAGAGAAGAGATTGTTACAAAAGGAAACCAAAAGGATGACTGAGGAGTTGGAAGAATGTATGAAGAAAGAGAAAATGTACATTGATGAAATCAAGAGACACAAACTGAAGGTAGCTGAGCTGGACAAGATAGCAAAAGATCTTGAGGAGAAACTTCACCTCAAAGAAGAAGAGCAATCACTGACACATTCCAAGTGGATTGAAGCACAGAATAGCTTGACAAAGATGAGAGAAGACTTCAACAAGGCTGTTGAGGTCAAGGAAGAATCATCTTATGCTGGTGCTCAGAGGCAGGTCAATTTACCACTAAGTAAATCTCAAAATACATCTGTTATTTCTAACAATGCAGGTTCAAAGATAAAATTGAGACAAACATGGCATGAACCAATCTGTGTAAAATCATCTTCAATGGAAGAAAGGAAATCCTCAGGAAGGACTACTCAAATCTTGGACAGAAAATTACAACATGACTCTTATCAACAAAGAAGGTCAAGGTTCAGAGGCTACTGCTGGTGTTGTGGTGTGTTTGGACATAAGGCCTATGCATGCTGGTATAACATGTCTCGTCCAAACATGAGGCATGAGTCAAGGGGGAGACATCCTGACACCCAGAGTGTTTTGCAGAAAGCATCAAAACCATCAACTTAGAACACATTTGACTGCCTGAGTGAAGCTTGTGGAAGATGTGACCAACAAGGTCATAGAGCTGATAAATGTATGACAACTCTTCCTAAACAAAAATTCAAAGACATGAAAGGGAAAGGCATTCAAGAAACCAATGATGAAATCACATGCTTTGCTGAAGTGGCTCTAAAAGCCAGCAGTAAAACCAAGTCATGGATTCTTGATAGTGGATGCTCATCCCACATGAGTGGTGATACAAAGATTCTAAGCAACCTTGAATGTCATGAGGGAGGAACCGTGGTGTTTGGAAATGATCGTTCTCTGAAAATCAAGGGGGTTGGAAAGGCTATGATTGCAACAACAAATCTAAAATCCAATGATGTGTTGTTTGTTGAAGGATTAAAGCACAACCTACTGAGTGTAAGTCAATTATGTGATGATGGACATGAGGTGTTGTTCCAGAAGGACTCATGCATCATCAAGAGCTCAAAGGATGGAAAAATCATCACTCAAGGAAGAAGAACCACTGGAAATCTATTTCAAATTGGTGATCCCATCAATTCTTGTTTTCTTAGCTCTAAAGATGAAAACAACCTCTGGCATAGAAGACTTGGCCATCTTGGTCAAAGGAGTATGAGTAAAATTCTGAAGTACAATGTTGTACGAGATCTACCCAAATTAAAGAGAGAAAGAGATGAAGTCTGCGACACATGTCAGAAGGGAAAACTGACCCATAGGTCACACAAAGGAGTTGATATCATGTCTACTAGACCTCTTGAACTCATCCATACAGACATATGTGGACCAATGAGACAGAAGTCTACAAGAGGAGATTTCTATTTTATAACCTTCATTGATGATTACACTCGGATGACCAATGTCATGTTCATGAAACACAAGTCAGAGGCAATCACGATGTTCAAGACTTTCAGAAGGCAGGCTGAGAAGGAACTGGAGCTCTGCATCAAGAAAGTAAGATCAGACAACGGAAAAGAATATACCGGTGATGTCTTTGAAAGCTATCTGGTGAAGCATGGAATCAAACATCAATATAGTACACCATATACTCCACAACAGAATGGAGTGGCTGAACGAAAGAATCGAAGCATAGTTGAAATGGGGAGGACTATGTTAGCTGAGCATGATATCTCTAAGTTTTTCTGGAGAGAAGCAGTATGCACTGCTATACACATACAGAACAGATGTCTCCTGAGACCAGAAACACAAACGACAGCCTATGAAATGTGGTTTAACAGAAAACCAACTGTTAAATATTTCAAAGTCTTTGGCAGTCCCTGCATCATCAAGATTAAAAACATCAATCTGGGAACGTTTGAAGAAAAAGGTGAAGAAGGAATCTTTATGGGTTACCTACCTAATGGAAAAGGCTACAGATGCTGGAATAAGAGGTTTAATAAAATGATTGACTGTAGTGATGTCATAATAATTGAAAACAACACCAAACCACACACTGTGGATGATGATGACTCAAAGAATGACACAGCCTTGGAACAGAAGAATGCAAAATTACCTGAGCCAACACCAACTGCTGGTGAGATCAACTCTGAATATACCAGTGATGAAGATGAAGGTAATGAAAATGGAAGAAGAAGATACAACAAATTGAAGAAGCATGTTGACACAGAAAATGTCCTTGGAGACCTACAGTCCTCAGTAAGAACTAGAAGAAGATTGAGATTGGAAGATCAGACTGCACTGGTTTCTCATGTTGAACCTCACACAGTGGCTGAAGCAGTTGTACATGAGGAATGGATACAAGCTATGCATGAGGAACTCAATCAAATTGAAAAGAACTCCACTTGGGATCTTGTGCCAAGGCCCAAAAATAAAAATGTTATTGGGACAAAGTGGGTGTTTGGAAACAAACTCAATGAAAAGGGAGAAGTTTCCAGAAACAAGGCCAGACTTGTATGAAAAGGATATTCACAAATGGAAGGAATCGACTTTGAGGAAACCTTTGCACCAGTTGCAAGACTGGAAACTATCAGAATGTTCTTAGCAGTTGCAGCACACAAGCAGTACAAGGTCTATCAGATGGATGTGAAATCTGCATTTCTGAATGGAGATCTTGAAGAAGAGGTGTATATTGAACAACCAGAGGGATTTTTGCTGGACAAAGATGGTAGTATGGTGTGCAGATTGAGAAAAGCCTTGTATGGATTGAAGCAGGCCCCTAGAGCCTGGTACTCAAAATTGGATGGTTGTCTTAAAGACATGAAATTTGTCAAAGGAACAGTTGACAGTAACCTCTAGGTCAGAGAAATGGCCAATGGTACCCTCATAGTCATTATCTATGTGGATGATATCATTTTTTCTGGTAACAAGGAAGGACTATGTGAATAATTTGCTGAGCAGATGAAAAGAACTTTTGAAATGTCAATGCTTGGTCAAATGACATATTTTCTAGGATTTCAGGTGGAACAAAGACAAAACTCCATATTTCTTTCACAAGAAAAGTACACAAGGGACTTAGTGAAAAGTTTTGGAATGGAAAGTTCAAAGGAAGTCTCCACACCCATTTCTGTCGGAACCAAGCTATGCAAGGATGAAGAAGGCAACAATGTTGATCAGAAAGAGTTCAGAAGAATTATTGGCAGTCTACTTTATCTCATGGCTTCAAGGCCAGATATAGCATATGCAGTGACTTTGTGTGCCAGATTCCAAAGTGATCCAAAAGAATCTCATTTAACTGCAGTCAAAAGAATCCGGAGATATGTTAAAGGAACCCTCAACTATGGACTCTTATACAAACACAGTGCAAACATACAGTTGTTGGGATTCACAGATGCTGATTGGGCTGGTGATTGCACTGATAGAAGATCCACATCTGGTGGAACCTTCTTTCTGGGAGAAGGATGTGTTAGCTGGTACAGCAAGAAACAAAATTCTGTAACATTGAGCACAGCTGAAGCAGAGTATGTGGCCGCTACACATGCATGTACTCAAATGATTTGGATGCAGGTGCAGCTAGCAGATTTGAGGATTAAAGCTGAAAAACCATTGAGGATCTTATGTGATAATCAAAGTGCAATTGGGTTGTCTAAGAATCCTATCCAACACTCCAGATCCATGCACATTGATATAAAATATCATTTCATCAAAGAAAGGGTCGCCAGTGGAGACATCAAGCTAGACTACATTCCTACTCAAGATCAGGTGGCATACATTTTCACCAAAGCTATGCCTAAGGAAAGATTTGTTGAATTGAGGCTGAAACTTCATGTTCAGCCTTCTACTCTCACTTGAGGAAGAAGAAGGTCCCTCCTTATTCCCTAAATTTTTTGTATTCTTGTACTTACATGCAGGGAATTGAAAGAGATGAGTGCATCCCCTGAGGGGGAGCATTGGTACTTGAAGATGTGCAGATTCCAGAAGCTCTATACTCTGAGTATGGCTTTCATTCATCCCTTTGCATTTGTTGGCCAATAAGGGGGAGAAATCATCAGGCACACACGACATTCTCTCAGTGTGCTTCGGAGTATTGACAACCATGACATTTTCTCAGTGTGCTTCGGAGTATTGACAACCAAATACAAAGGGGGAGATTGGTGTGCCCAAGTGAAGTAATTGCATTTGTTGTCAATAACGTGTCATGGTGTGCCATCTGATGAAGTACATCTTGAAGATTGATGATTATAGAAGCATTAAATCTGACGATTGTTGAGATGATCATTAAGTTCCAAGAACATGTATCAACTGGATACAAAGTCACAACACTTTTAGAAGGCCATGCATTGTCTTCACAATGCATGAGGAGATTAAGAGAGCCATCCACAACTTCTAATTGGATGAAGTGAGCTGAAGAAGAACATGTACTAATCCTTAGTGCATGAAAATGTGAATGTGATCCAACTTGACCTCTAATTGGATCATTGAAGAACATTGAAGAATTATTTGATTCAGGAGCTTCGGTTGATGAAGAACCTTCGGAATTCCCTCCTATGTTGTGAAATGTTGAAAAGTTATTAAGTACATGAGGAGGAGATGGGTAATTCCTAAGAAGAAGAAGAATTATGAAGAAGATGGCTTGGAATGTGGCATTTGGCTTGAACTTATGGAAGAACTTTGTATTTGACAAAGTATTATTCTTTGCCTTAGCCAAAAAATTGGCCAGCCAAGGCACCTTGGGGGTTCAACCCCAAGGCATGGGCACTAAGGCACCACGCCCATAGGGGAACCCGTGGGGCGAGCCAGGGCGGCAGAGCGCACCCGCAGGACACCACATGGGCGCCTGGGGCACGCCCGGAGGAGCGCAGAGGGGCCGTGTGTAAGCCCCCGAGGGCACGCGGTGGTGAAACCCACGCACCCGGAGAGCATAGTGGGCGCTAGGAGCGCGCCCGCAGGAGCAGTGAGTGGGCGCAGAGCGCGCCCACAGGGAGAACTCGGTGCGGGGCGGCACCGAGAGGGGAGGAGATTCAACTGGCCGCTCATGGGAGCGCCAGGGTGATAAACCGCGGAAAATCCGCGGAAGGCTTCGATGTGGGACGCGCAAAAAATCCCGGGAGCAAATCTCCACCGTCCGTCTCATCGCGCGCTTGATCTGCGCCGCACGATCCATCCGCGGCGCCGCGATCTAATCCAGGCCGTTGAAGATCTGATCCGACGGCCCCGGCATCGTCTCCCACCTTCGGCCATGCAGAGCCTTCCCGCGAGCCGCCGCCTGAACCAGAGCCCTCCGAGCATACGAATTCGAGTTCCCGGCTGTCTCTTTCGAAGCCGAAGGCACCAATGAGTTCGTCTGGCCAAACTGAACCCATTCATGTATAAAAATATGCATGCATGCAACAAATGGAGATCTTCGAAGAACGGCCGAGGCAAGCAAAGCTGCCGAGGCCTCGGGGTGTTCGTGTTTTGCATGGGATAGCCAAAACGAAGGCCGTGCATGCGTTCTAAGTCGCATGCACGTGAAGGAAACCGAAAAATGGAAAACCCGCATTAAAACAGAGAAGAAGAACGAGATACGCGGAAGATATTTAACGCGTTTGAAGTTTTCAAAGACCCCGCGGATTTCGGGCATTCAAAACGTATTTCCCCGCGGATCATCCATGATCCTCCACTGCCTATATAAAGAGGAGTCCGAGGCCGAGTGAAGTTTGCTGTTCATTCGTGAAGACCCGCGACCCTCTCTGCCTCGCGAAGTAAAATCTTGCGCATCACTTGCGCGACAGGAGGTTTCAAGTTTTGTTCTCGCGCAATCCTTGTGCGAAGGGTTTCTGTTTGAGAAGAAAGGACCTTGCGCGCTCCTTGTGGCCTGTCACTTGCGCGCCCTTGGTTGAAACACCTTGCACGCCTCTTGCAACACCAAGCACTTGCGCGCCTTTATATTGGGCAGTGTGTATGCAAACAAGGCCGAGGCCTTTGTGTTTGTGTGCCAAGTGAAGAGGAGTATACGGGTAGAGTGTGTGCACAAAGAGGAGAAGGCCGAGGACCTTTGTGCTTTGGGTGCAAAAGGAAGACCACACTTTGTGTGTTTATAAATTGAAGAAGAAGGACAAGTCAAGTGGGTGCACTAAAAGAATGAGTAGTGCATGTGTGCACATGTGAAGAAGATCAACTTTGAGAAGAAGAGGAGTACACACTTATGTGTGTGAATACAAAATAACTGATCATTCTAAGTGATTGGGTTTTTGATGAGCAAGACCAACAAGATCTTTTGAATACTGTTGAAGCTACTTGAAGTTTTGAACAACACCTTTGAAGAAGTGAAGTGGAGCCATGATGAAGATGATGCTGTGGAGTTGGGGGGTTTAACCAACTTGTAATTGGGGGGGTAACCAATTACTGTGTAATCATCTTTTGGCATAGTGAAGAATCCGTGTTGGGGGGTGTAACCAACACGGCAAGGAGTAGGTCTTTGTACCGAACCTTGTAAATCTCTGTGTTATGTGCTCTCATAATTACTGAACCACTAAAAGAGTAGATCTAGGCTTTAACCAGCTGCAGAGGTTGAATTGATAATCCAAAGGGAACAATTCATAAAAAGAAAAAGTTATCACTGATTCACCCCTCCCCTCTCAATGATCACAACCGATCCAGGCATTTCACAAACCTACAAAATAAATTTTATATTAAAAACTAAATCAATGATTTTGAATCATCAGTTTAAGTAGATTTCTTTTTAATACACTTATAAATATAGTCCTCTACCATAAATTTTTAGGAAAATACATATTATATAGGAAAAGGGCTTACAAAATTCATTACCCATACATAAAATATTCCACAAAAAATAAATGGATGTTAGATAATTTCATGCATTTTGGATATCCCATTAGTGAACTAATAGTTTGAATATATTTTACAAAAATCATTTTCATCATTAAAAATTCAAAGACCAAATAATCTAGATTCTAAATTTGAGTTACAAAATATCCTTCACATGCATTTTTCAGCAAAAATAAATAATAGATTTGATTTCTTCCACGGGGATAGACATTATAACTATTTATTCATTGTATGTTCCGATTAATAAGTACACTCCATGGAATAATATTTTAATTATAATTTTTATATAGAAATTTATATTTAAATAATTTACTGTACCTTTGATATGACCAAATAATTTACTAGATCAGGAAACCAAAGAACATGGGTGATATATTTTTAGTATTTAACCATGTAAAGATTCATCTGGATTTGCCTTAGGGAATGGTTCTACCTTATTTGTGTGAGGAATCCAACTCATGTGTTTCACCACCATATTTTCACATCCCTTATTTTCACTGATATAAAATTCAAAATCCTATAGAAAAAAACATACATCTCACTAGTATGGGATTTTCAATGGATTTTTTGGTAAAAAGTATCAATGCTTCATGATCATAATAAATAGTTACATAACATAATAATATATAATAATGAAATTTTTCTAAAGCTACAATAATAAAATAACTCTGTCTATATTAATGTATAGTCCATCTTTGTATTGACTAGGGATTATGAAGAATAAAATATGTCTATTATTATATTATCAATCCTTTTGAAAAACATAGCCACAACTGCTTTATTAGATTTTTATTATAGAATCTCAGAGTGGTAAATTCTATTGGGTGCATTGATTATGAAGGAAGTGGTTAAGATCCTCAATATTTGTGAAAATTAGTCAGGTATAAATCATAAAAACTAAATTTAGGCTCCTTCTATAGATTATTAGTTATGGAAAAAAAATTTATCAGAAATCCCTAATGAACCTTATTTAAAGTCCTACGTGACTTATAAGTGATATAATGATCCTCATAGTGATGGGGTGAGGTAATGTATAAATAAAAGCAACTTTTTCTTTATCTACTTCAAATATATCCTTAGAAATTATATGTATAAAAAAATTTCATTTTTATACCATAATATAGAACATTTGAAAATTTTAAACAAATATTTTCTCAATACATATTTTTAGCAGATTTTACTTACCTTCTTGGAATCTAGAAAGATTTATCCCATACATAGTATAGTCATCCAGAAATGCCTCTAGACTATTTTCAATAATGTATTATGAAATACATACCATACAACACTGAAAGGTACCTAGAGAATTAAAAACATAAAAAAGAATCATTCATAAGGAAAATGTACCCAAGAGACATGTGAAAGTTTTCTTTTTGGGGCCTTCAAAAGTAATTGAAACCTTAAAATACCTTAATGAAGTAATATAGAACCATACATGCTAATATCTCCAAAACTTTCCCCACAAATGGTATATGGACATAAAAATTTCTGGAAACAGGATTCAACCTCATGAAATCTATACAGAATCTTAGCTATTATCAAATCTTGTGGAAACTTACTCATTATTGTCATTATATAGAATTTGTTATCCAATTTTATTTAGAGAAATATTTATAGGACTTACCCATCCAAATTCTAAATGTATTAAATTTTTCTTTCCTGTAAAGTCATTCTTCTTATTTTTTTGAAACTAATAGATGGGATATGTTGATCATTCTTTAAGGATTTCTCAACGGTTTGGATTCATTTCCAAGAAAAATATTGTGCATGATGATGATAGGTTTAATCCCTTGGAGATTCAATAATGTCTATCCTATATAAATTACATTATGGTCCAAAATTTAAATAATTATTTTTGTCTTTTCTCGGCACAAAATTAGTCGAAATTATAACTACCATTTTCCCATTTTCAATTGAAAATTCTCATATAAAGTTTTATGGTTGAAAATATGTTCTAGTTGGTGGGTCTAAATATTATTTTTTAGATTTCTTCCTATTGAAAGACTTTACAAAAATTCTTGTAATATTTCTATTATATTTGATTAACTCATCAAAATATCAATGATTAATTTCTTCTAATTGTTCAACAATCAATATTATTTCTATATTTAGACCATTATCAAAAAATTGATTCATCAATAATTATGGGTGTTTCTAAATCTTCTTCTAATATAATTTTTTCATAGAAAAACTAATCATCCTCCTTATAAGAACAAGGAAATTCGAAATGTTTTAATTAAACAAATATTACACTTCATATGGTTATATTTTTGAGGATGTTGATATCCACTATTTTCTCACAAAAAGTCATTGGAATAGTTCTCTAATTGACATTTACTATGATTTCAGAAGCATTCATGAATATCCTACCTAGAATTATAGGAGATATTTCTTTACCTTTTACTTATTCCCTATTGTGAATTTAAATGTTTTCTAGCAATGGAAATTTGTATACACATGCCCATACGTCATGAAGAAAACCTATCATGTAGGAAGTGACTCAATTGATGAGTTTCAAAATAACATGACTAGGTTTGATTTATATAATATGTATATAATAATAAATGGAATTTGTAATTACATTAATTGATTCTATTAAATAATACAATCCATTTTAAAAATTATTCTCTCTTATAGTGAAAGGGATATTTAAAGTACTTGAATATTGACATTTCATAGAAATTTGTGTGGGTAAAAATGAAGAAATATTTTCACATAATATTGCTTCTTTATTTCCTCAAAATATTTTTGTCCTAGTGAACATTTCTTTAATGAATTTTTTTCCTTGAAATTTTTAGGAAATACTTATTTAAATTGATGTTGATTTCTACTATTTTTAATCACCTCTAGGATCTCTTGTTGCAATGATTTTTAATTGGTTTTATTGAGTGGTTGTATACATATAGTGAAGGGAAGTAATGGTTGATTTAGATATTCCATTATTTATTTTCCTTTGTATTTCATTGAAGAGGATGTTCCAATTGTTGTTTTAGTTTCCTTTTCTTGGGAAGATTATCCATGTGTGTGTTTCTATCCATTTTCATTTTCGATATCTAAGGGTATTCCTTCACTACTTCCTAGTTCTTTGACACACATTAATGTAATAGAAATTACATTTCCATTAGGATTAGGAATTTTCTGATAAAGAATATTACATAATACTTGATGTATCATATTATTGAGCCTGTCTGTGATATGTTCATATTATACTTTTAATTCCATTAACTATGACCCATGGTTGGTGAGAGAAGTTTATTGACTGTTTTTGAAATCTATCACCTATATCAACATTTAATTCATGAATGGACAATGTGTGTGTCCATGGTCTCTTATATATGGTTAAAGACTTTTTCATTATTATTTTGGGGGTTGTAAAGGTTTTTGAGATGTTTTTTGGAATGATTACTAGAATAGTGGAATTTAAGCCTATTGGATCCTAGCTATAAACTAATTGGTTTAAATTTTCTATATCATTAGTTTCCGCATGGTTGATTCTAGAACTACATCAAGTACATGAAATAAAATATTTCTCTACCCTAAACATGATGGAATCTAATGGTGTAGTGATCCATAGAATAAAAAATGATGAATACATGAGGGGTTGTGGTGGGTGATGTCTCCATCACTTTGTTCATAGATAGTCATCTTATAATAGTAGGTAGTTTTTTTATTTTATTTTTTTGTAGAATTTTTAATTTTTTACCTATTGGACACCGGGAGTTTTTTTTCTTGTACAATATTTTTTGGATTTTCAGGATATCCATTCAGTTAGATTTTTGAAATTATAATCTGATTAATCATTCAGTGATCCTCTAAAAGAAGCATTTATTAGGATTGATTCATTATGCATAAATCATTGGTGAAATAAAAACAAGAATTAATGTTATTTAATAGAGTAGAAATGTATGAATTCCATACATTTCTATCCATTGCAATGAAATAATATAGTGTTTCTCTACATGATTTTTGACACCCTAGATATCCATATTTAGTTGATAACTCTTTGATGACGTGATTATTTTAAGGAAAGTCATTTATATCTCATCCCATGAGGTGAAATATCTAACCTGGTTATTGTTGAGCCACTCCTTTTCCAACCCTCAATAAAATAATTGGAAATAATTCAATAAGATTTGATACTTAGAGAATACTATAGTTATTAATTCATTTTGTACATCTTTAAAGAACATCAATTCCATAATGATATTTCATCATACAATCCATAAAATTTATGCACAATTTCAATCATTCCAATTTTATGTTCGAAATACTATTGATCATTGACTTTATATTTTTTGGTATTAATGTTAAAATACAATGTATAAATTTATCTAAAAGATGTATTCACTTGATAAAAGTCATATTTAATATTTTATCTTCATAGTGTATTTTTGTTGGAAGAAGTACCTAAGGAGGGAATGTTATGCAACAGAATGATGAAAAAATATATTTTATCTTATTGTATGTTTTTATATTTCATAGTATTATAAGAATAGTTATATTAACCTTAAGGTTAACAAAAATGAGATTGGAAGATCTAGACCTGGTCATTTATTGATATCATTTTGAAAAGCGTTTAAACACTAACACTCGATCCCTTGGCAATGACCGTCGGTTGATGTGTGGCCTATCATGGGGCCTCCAACAAAACATTATTCTATTAAAAATACATTATTAGTGGGATTTAGTTTATCTACTGAGAATAAATTTCTACATATTTGAATCACCTTGTTTAATGTGTTTGAGTTGTGGGAATAGTGGATTTCATTGAATTTATTTAAATATAGTCTTAAGAGAAACAATATAGTCTTAAATCATCCCATCATTATATTGTTGACTCATTATTCATATTTTTTCTTACTCTTCATCCAATCAAAAGAAACCACATTGTAAATATTTTTTGTGCTTATTAATTAGGATATGGATGAGAAATAATCACTGTATCACTTATCCTTTCCTAGCCCGATGATATGATATTTCTAATCACCATTTAATTATCTAACATCATATTATCTCATGTTGTGAATTATGTCTAAATGTTGTTTTTATGAAATTATAATAAGGTGAGTATAAGAAATTAAAAGTGAAATTTAGTAGAAATATAAAACCGGAGAAAACCTTAATATATTCAAGAAAATATTCTCAGGAAAAATAAAAATTAATGATTAGATTCTATCAATAGGGAAGTGGTGCAATATTTCATAGGATGAAAAAAATTTATCAGCATGCCATGTTCAATGTATTATAGAAAAATAGAAATATCAAAGTAATAAATGATAGATAAACAAAATAAGAATTTTTATATATTTACCAAAATAATCCCTATCATCTCACTCCCATTTATTGGAGAATTTTGGATCATGTTATAGAAAGTACTTCAGGTTCACAAATCATTATTTATATGAGATTTGAATAAGTTCATTATTCATCCCTGAGTAGTTATAATATCATTGAAAACATTTTTCAATTTATTTGTATAGTTTAATTTAATTATTATTTGATTCCTGAAAACATCTCTTATTTGAGTATTTTGGTGGATTTTTTAGGGAATCTAGTATATTTTGAAATTTATTCTCTTTCATGGAATGATTGGTCTCTATAAAATTTTCAGAAAAATCAAATGGTATGTGCTTCAGTACATCATAAATATAATTTATATAAAAGTATTCTAATATGGGTAATATGATACACTTACTACACTAGGTTTGGGATTTAGTTGAGTGGTGAGGGACTTCTTTTTTTAATTTTGAATTAGAAGTCACCAAATTTTCCTTGAACATTTTTGTGCATGCTAAATCAGTGGGCCATGAAAATGTGGCTTTAAAAGGCTGGGCAGATTGGAAACATTGATTCAGTATAGGGACAAAATACATGCATCTTCAATTAAGATTATTGAATTAAATTCATGTATTTATTATCATTTAATTATTCTATTCATTCTAGAATTCCTAGTGATGAATGATAAATCTTTATCTTTTTTTAGTCTTAGGTATTATTTTTATTAGGTATCATTTTTCATTAAAGAGTTATGTCTCTTATTTCCATGAAATAGTGTAAGGAGTTAATCATAGTGTGGAGTACCAATGAATTTGGTGAGAATGGTTTCAATATACAATTGAAGGCTTGGATGCCATGTTTCATGTTGGGGCATCAAGGGTGAGAAGTGGTGAATGAAATTTCCTAGGTCATTATCATGGTCATGCATTTAATTTAATATGAAATTGTCATGAAGTATTCATTGGGTAAATTCCACAATCTTCTGGAATATAATATATTTTTTAATTGTATCTAAAAAATTATAATTCTTTGAGCCCCCTTCCTTCATCGAATGGACTTTAAAAAATAAACCATGTATTAAAAATTCTACCCAACCTCATGATCCTGAACCAACATTAATCCCCAAATGGTAGAATAAATCATGACCCTGAAGGGATTTTATTAATTTTAACTAGCTTAAATTTTACTTCTCCACCTAAAAATACTCATGTTGATTTAAGGAGCTACAATTGATTTCACCAAGATTATGACATATTCAATTTCAATAATCATCATTAATATTACTCAAAATTAAAAATACAATATTAAACTTCAAGGATCATCATGAGATTTGACCAGTGTGAAACCAAAACACATTTGGAGAATAAAATAATACACGTAGTACTCATTATAACCATAAATTACATTCATAATTTGGGGGTATCTAAGAGGCCCCACCATTTTATTTTTTAAGAATCCCTCACATGAAATAATTGAATGATGTTTTTATATTGTATCAACAAAATAAACTTTAGCCAAAGTTGAACTAGGTTGAGAATAATATTTTTTTAATCTATATTTAATTTGATTCGATCTCCATATCATAATTGACATGAATCTTTATTAGTATGAAATGAAAAGCTATCAACTTGACCTATTACCTATGGTACTTCTTATTTTAATTGAATTTTTTCATTTAACCATTATCAACTTCTCAATTAATCATGGTTCCGACATGAAAATGGCATTTAGATTGGATAATTTAGTATCAATTTCAGGACACATCCAAGATGGGCCCATGCTATGACTATTACAATACCACATCCAATACACAAGCGGTTGGTGACTAGCAGTGAGTATTCATATCCCACAAATGTGAGACATATACACACAAACAATATCCAATCCATAGAATGATAAAATATAAAAACCACTAAGTATACAACACATGAATACCTCTAATATACCACAAGAGAGTATGATAGTAAAAGTACTTGAAAGTAAACAGTGCTAAAAACAAGCCCACCAAAAAGAGCATGTAACACAAGTACAACCTAGAAGTAATGGCATTGGGATAGCTATCTGAGGCCACAGGAACACCCCTCGGTCTGTCCGTTCTCTATATGAAATGTATGGTCTTGGTCCACCTAGGACTCCCTCATAAGGTTGACCGTATGCACAAGACACGACACATGCGGGAAAAGCCTGTGAAGGGGTGAGTATAAAACTACACAATAGGACACCCTGAAATGAAAATGTAATACCCCAACAGAATACTACAATGTATAGTACAATCACCTCTACAGAGGTATATATCTATTGAAAATATACAAGAATGTCCATATATACTCATTAGAAACACCATGCCATCAAGGGGGTAACTACCTAATTCCAGACATATGATTTTACTTGAAGCATGATCATTCTATAAGGGCTCACTCTTCGATCCATGATATCATTAGAGACACTCATGAAGAGTTCTAGATCATTTGTACCCCACCCAATGAGAATGTGTTGGTCAAGGAAGACTATGAAGTATAGTTAGGGGATCCTACCTAGACACAATAGCGAATACCATGCACCCAATCAGGATCAAACCTCATTATAGAGGATCCTTACCAGACACATTGGGGAATACAAATGACCCTACTGATGTAGCCCATTAGATGGAGGAACACCACCCTTCTCATGATTGTTATGTCAATTCTATTAAACTCTACCAGGGGTAATAGAGGATCATTTTCTAGTCCCATAGAGGGATACCATACTCTATCTGTAACTCAACTTCTAGAGGGGATTATAATCTAATGACATGGATGTAAAGCCATACTAGACCCTAGAGGAAAGGACCAAGGGAACTATATCAACCTATAATAGTCAAAACTAAAAACTAACCACTTCTCTCAAATGAATTTTCTTAATGTTATGTTCTAATCGCCAAAGATAGCTCTTCGAATGGACACTCTGTTTTGTAGTTATGATCGTCTGATGTTTTAAATGGTGTAACATATCATGTTGATCGACTGTGTCTATCGACCATGGTGGTAGACCGCCCCCAGCTTCCATGGTCGACCATGATGGATAACCATGGAAGTCGACCACCCCAGCTATTGTGGCCGACCATGGCGTAGCTCTTCCCTGGTCACTCTAGGTCCGACCAGGGTCTGATCCCCAGGCCCGACCCACCTGGTCCAGCCCACTCACGTGACAGCTTATACATGGGCCTTGTTTCATCCGTATCCCCTTCTCTTCACAATTACTAGCCGTTTCCCACATGGATACTTTTGTTGTTCATGCCGCACTGTGTCGCTGCCTATAGGTCATCCATGCCACAATAGTGGTCCCTTCTTCAGACCACTGAACCTCCTCTAATGCCCTAAATTTGAGACTGCTACAGATCTGGGTTCCTCGAGTCCCTATCTACACTGATCGAACCTCTATTTTTGATTTCTCTCTAATCCAGGTGGTCTTATTATGTTTAGAGCCACCCCAAAAGGTAAATATATGACCATAGGGATCCTACAATAAAGATCATGAATAAAGAATGTAGAAATTGACAAAGAGAAACCCCAAAGAATGAACCTAAATCTTATTTATGTTGTCCTCAATCTATTTCTATTAGAATGATTAATATATTGGAATAATTATCAATCTTATGACAACACAATAAAAAATATCCCATACCACTACAACGATCGATCCATGGGACAATCTATTTGTTGATTGGTCTGCGTTCATCATAAGATTAAAATGTGGAAAACAACTCCAATCAAAATTCTCTACCTTGATTCGGTTTGATCGATGAAGAAGAATGAAGAATCACTATCATCGTTGGCATGGTTAATTGAATCCAAGGTGCGTCATTCGATTTATCTGTCATCATCCTCCAAAATCTTCTCTAGTGTTTCTTTCTCTATGAATTAGGAGAAATTCTAGGGTTAGGAAGCAATCCCTTAATTTAGAAAAAATTCTTAATAAAAATAATTTTTCTGCATCAAAAATATTTTTTATTAAATAATTTTATTTAAGGTTACGTCTTCTGGAAAATTTTCTGTAGATGACCTACGCCGACTATAATTACGTCATTCCTAAGGTGAAGACACTATTCTGAGCTCAAAGGTGACCTTGAATTTTTTATCCAGGAAATTATTTTAGAGGTATCCCACTATTTCATGAGATCCAATTTTATATTTTTCAAACATTTTTTTGGGGCACACCGGGCCTCAGAATTTCACGTCATCTCAGTGCCGAGTCTTCTATTAAATTTATATAATATATAAATATAATAAATGTAATATATGAGACATTACATGCACCTCATATTGGGGATTTAAATACTCAAAATGAAAAACAAGGGATACTTGAATAAATGTGGGTTTTGAGCATGAATTCATGCCTCCCGTAACAATTTTCACTCCTAGAGATTCATGTGCTATGACTATAAACACACTAAATGAATCACTCACCCATGATGGATACTATCATACTAATCCCCGATCTCTACATGGTACTCATCAAAACATGATCCATCCTCTATGTCCATCATTCCCTATTTGATGATGTGAAATGGGTCGTGCATGTAACTCCTCAGCTATGAAATGTGGACGACGTTGTGTACACGCTCTAATATGAAGGTAGATCCCAACATTATAACACATCTCCAACTCTACATAGTATCTGGAAAGGGCTGATGAACAGTGGTGATAACATTCCTCCCCATCCAAATCTCTATAATCCCTATCAAGGTGAACCCTAAAAGAACATTTTGTCACTTTCATCAAACTACAAAGGCCTCCTTCACCTATCAACAAAAGGATGTTGAAGGATTTTTTGATTTTTCATCCTCTTCTAGATGATATAGACGATCCATGTAGTTTTCACAAAATCTAGGCCCATGAGTGTGGACTCTCTTGATTCCATCCAGCAAAGGGGTGACCTACATGGTATCCAATTAAAGACCTCGAATGGGGTTGTACCAATGGTTGAATGGTAGATGTTTTTTGTATGTAAACTCCACCAGTGGTAGGTGATTATCCCAAAAATGGACAATGTCTAACATGAAATCCCACAACATTCCCTCTATAACCTAAATGGACTTGTTAGCCTAGGATTCCTTCTAGGGGTGGAACAATATGATCAAGCATAACTGCGTCCCGAACACCAAATTAAATCCCTTCCACAAACAAAATGTAAATAGAGAATCCCTAGTCAATGATCACCCAGATGGTATTAGGTCCCCTATATGTACTTGGAAAACCCATCTTGAAGTCCAATGATATCCCGTCCCATAACAATTCTTTCACGTTAAGGGGTTGATCCACACTAATTGAAACCTAGTGCTCAGACATCACTTACTGACAAGTAAGGCATCATGGGGAAAAATCTAAAAATAGCTTATTAATTCATGGCCACCAAAAATAGCATCGAAGGTTCTGGTACATAATTTCCACAGCTGGATGTACTAATAAAAGGGGATGTAAGAAACTTACTTAGAAACTCCTCCCACAATTCCATTGGTATCACTATGCACCCTATAAAAAACAATGTGCTCCCCGCCATTCGAATATCCTTTCGGAGCATGCCTTAGAGAAATATGATCATGTAAGGTCTCACGGTTAGTATCCCCATGATGTTCCTCCATGACGTGCTATAATATTGGAGGGGTGACAACCATCGACTAGAGGTAATCTACTGTATATCCATCCACAATGGACTACTATAACAAGACAAACTTTTCACATCAACCTACGTCTACATGTCCACATACTATGACTGTAACCCTTCCTAGATCCATTTTTCTATAATCCTTCGTTATAGGTAGAAACATGCATCCATAATACTTTGTTTAAATCTATTTATAGTAGTTGGCAGGCCCAGGACCATGACTTTTCCACCATAAAGATATAACTGTCTCATTATGAATGTTTTTTAGTTGTAAATTTTCATATATTTTTTAGGTTAACATTATACCAAGGAACTACATTAACCTTTCAATGTGATATATACTGCAACACATTATTACCATTAAATTAGGTATATTTTAACCTCTATTTTGGATGACATTTTTTTTGGTTGAGTAATGCCTATATGAAATTGGGATGATACCTGTAATCATGAAGTCAGATATTTGTGGGAATTTTAAGCATAAACCCAATAGTTTTTCAATTTTTTAGGTCATTACATGTTTTCTATAGTGAATAAATGATATCTAATGCTTTCGGATAGAACCCATTTTTTAAAAGGTTGGGGAAAAGCCTCATTTATTATTAAAGAAAAGCAAAGACCTATTTTAACTAGGAAGAGGTAGACCCATTACATAGCTCGAAGGCCCAGTGGGCATTTAGCCCATTACATGGCCCCTAAGCCCAGATTTTTGTCCCAACACCCATTCTGTGAATATTACTAATATAGTACTCACACTGCTATAGTACCACAAAGTACCTGCCGTTGTTACACTTCCCTACAACCACTACAGTGACCTGCCGTCCCTACAGTACCCCTCGTTGCTACAATGCAATGCTGGATGGAACCCATGAATTGGATATAAAGCATGATAATTTTACTTGTTGTGTCATGGATAAATTTCATGTAGTGAGAAAATATCATGATTTTATTAAAGGGTTGATTTTTTTGTGTGGGAATTGAGGATTTCATGACATGTAATTGGGTTTCACATTGTGTACAATCCTAAGGGTTGGTTTTAAGTAATATGATCAGCTAAAATTATTTTTCCATTCTTATAGGCTTCCTTGATATGGACTTAGAGGCTCTTCCAAGGAGAATTTGGAGACCTCCCTTAAGGATCTTCCACTCTATATTTAATCCCTAGGATTGGTGTAGTTCATCTCTCCCTATTATAACTCCATATCTCCTTCGTTTCCAAATGTTCTCGTTTCATTTTATGGATATTTTTGTGGTTAGATAGTGTTATCTATCGATCCTTTTCAGTATCATGGAATGAATTTTCTTTCCAAGGTTGTTCTCATAGTTTCTAGTTAACCCTGGAAAGATATGTAATGCTTCGACCATTTTGATGTAGGTGATTCAATATAATGTGTTAATTTTGATAAATGAATATTTTTATGGATAAAATCATTTGATTTTTCATCAATTCTAAGGGATAAATTATGTTAAATTATTTCTGGAAAATAAAAATGTATTCAAATAGTTTTATTCTCAAAAAAATGGATTTCCATGATTTTGATATAGGTTTTAAAAATTACAAAATGGATTGGATTGGATTTGATTTTTTATGAAATTGTGGGAATGGTTTTTAAAATGTATTAGATAATTTTACATTGGGTACCTTGGGTGCAATGTTATGAACAATTGGTTAGCCTTAGTGTGTGTAGCACCACTGAGAAGTAAATTTTTATTATATCGACTTTTAGAAATAGTTATCTATTGATCCCACATATTTATACTTTTTCTTGTGAGTATCTAGTCCATATATTCCCATAGTATTGAGAATAATTTGTGATGTTCTTTTTCATTTATTGTTATTTATCAAATGATTGTTTTTTTCATGGATTGTTTCTCACTTATTTTTTAAGAGGTTGTATCACATGGATTATAATGATAGATTGTTTCATGAATATATTTTTAACTATTTTCCTCTTTCTTCATGGATATAATTTCATAACTTTTTCACTTTTTATTATCATTTTTATTGTTTTAAAATATGAATGGATTTATGAAATCCAAAGGAAGAGGAGTGGGAAATGATTTATACATAGTTTTGTTTTATAAAAATACATTGTTTTAAAAGCTATATTTTTTCTTTCTAGATATTAAACAATTTATTGAAATAATGGTGGTATCCTTCTAGGATTTTGATAGCACCCTACTTATGATATTGGGTGTTTGTAGATGTATTTCTATGAGATTTATTTAAAAGGGATATAATCTTGTAGTATGTTGGATTCTCCTGTTACTAGTACTTTTTGATTGGGTTTGTGTGGAGGTGACAATTGGTCATGTGGGGATATTATTTACATTTTTGTTTATCCTGGTATGGCTATGATTGTATGTATTTATGGTATGGTTTATATTTTTTATGTAGTCTAGTTGTATGTGTTATTCTTTATATATTCAAGACATTTTTATCATATTTTAACATTATCCCTAGTTGTGATGGTTACGGACAACTTGCCTATTTTTCCAAGGTTCATTTGTTCCAATTTGGTATTAGAGAGGAATCTCAACTCGAATTGTGTTAGATGTAACCATGTTTGGTTTTATTTCTTAGGTAGTCTAGAGTTAGGACCATTAGAATTCATATAGTGGGTGTCGAAAAGGGTCCTGACTAGCTCACTTCTATGACAGAAACCAAGTTACTATTGGTGGTAAAGGATTTTTACTAGGTTTGATAATAGGAGTATGTGGACAATTCAATTAACAATATGGGATTTATATTTAAATAGATATATTCACTTTTAATTATGAGTTTTTCCTATTTCTTAATATTAATTTTGTTTTAATTATTTGTTGTCAATTCCTGACGTTGTTTCTATGATTTTTGAATTTGATCATGACTGGTATTTATTTTTTTGTTAGAAGATGACTCTTGTAATAGATCTTCAAAAATATAAGTGAAGACTCTATGATAAATGTTTCATGGGTGATCCCAATAGTAGACACATCATTTATAGAATTATTTTTCTATAGTGTTCAAACTCTTGTTTAAGTGGGTGATGGGAACCCATGATGTATTGTGGATAATGGATTAAAATTTCCAATGAATCATCCACCCATATTTTATGGTGGCAAAGGAACCTAGGATTCCAAGGAGTTTATTGAGCTAATGGATAAGATCTTCATCATCTCGAAGACTCTTAAAGACTCTATGGTGGTTATTTCCACATACATTGTTGAGGGGTTGGGATGAAGATGGAGAGAATCTATTATACAAGTAATTTTTCAAGATGATCTTACCTATTCCTCTATCAAAAAGTTATTTAAGAAGTATTTTTATCAGGATATAGTTCATTCAATGAAAACCCAATTGTTTATGACCATAGAGTAGGGGATCATACCATTCTGGAGTATTCTTCCCATTTTTATTTTTTAGTGCATCTAACACCAGATCTTATAAATAATGAGTAAATAATGGATTAGGGATTTTAGTTAGGTCTAAGGCCTGATATTTAGTAGATGTTAATAATATTGTGAATTTTAATCATTGTGGATTTAGTTGAAAAGGTTGATTTAGATGATGCAGATATTGCTAGGAAGATTGGTTTCGATGGATCTTTAGTTGGTTTAGTGGTTAATAAAGGAATATGTTCTGGCAAGAAAACAAAGCATAAGAGTAGTCAGTTTTCTCCCAGACTAGTCTCAAGAGAGATGATAGGGAAGCTGTATATTGTTCACTACCAGTGTGAAAGGTGGGGCCATACTAAGCCTAACTATATAGAGGATCCTAATACTTGTCATCATTATTGATGATCTCTCCATATAAAATTATTTTTTGGAAATATATCTCAGGTAATTAAGGAAGGATCCACTCTAAAAAAGGGTTTATTTGTTAATGATGATTCTTCTAAGGTGGGAGGGTCTAATCCGTAGGTGAAGGGAGATGACCATGTGGTTAAGACTGGATGGATTAATGTGTTGGAATATACCCTATGGTAATATAGTGTAGGGTCCTAGTCTATTAACGTTATAGTGTTTATCCCATCGTTTATGGTGTTTTTTATCTATATGGGTGATACTCATTCTTATGTATCATCAATGTTAGTTGATTTATTTTTCTAATGTTTGGAACATATTACATTATTTTTGGAACATTCGATTCCCTTTAGATAGAGATCTGAATAGTGTTTTATATGTCATATGTGTTGGGTGATGATATCAGATATTGAGGTGGAGTGGGACTTAATAGTAGTTCATATTGAAATCTTCTACATGAATATCAGAAAATATTGGTTTATTAGTATAAAATCCCAGATTCTCTTTTATCATTATAGATTTCAGTTCTTCTCAGCTGATTGATTCAATCATGTTTTATAGGGTGAGTGTGACTCTATATCAGGAATAGAGTGAAAATTTGTCCCATATTCCTGGTAGTCTTGTGCTAGTAAATATAGGTTTTTCTTGATACAGTTGACCCTTTAATGGGTGGTAAACTTCCAATAGTTATGTGTCCATATCATGAGGTATTTGAAGAAAAAATTTATGGTTTACCACCACTGAGAGAATCCAAGTTTCCTATTGACCAGCTCTATGGTATGATGACCATTTCTATGTTGTTTTAACAAATGGAAATTTCTAAGTTGGTAGTACTTAAGGTTTGTCTTAATGAAATTGAGGTTAAAGGATTTATTCATCATAGTGTGTAAATATGGTGTTCTCTTATCCTATTTTCTATTAATGGATATGGGATAATTAGACTTCGATTTGATTATCAAAAGATGAATCAGGTGACCATTAATAACAAGTGTCCTTTTTCAATGATTGAGGTTGTATTTGATTAAATTAGTGTATATTTTTGGTTTTATGAAAGGACCTGTAGCCTGGGTATCATTGGATGATATTCAGAGATGGGGATATATCTAAGACAATATTTATATGTTTATATGGACATTTTGAGTTTTAGGTTATTCCATTTGGACTCACTAATACTCAAATACTATTTATTTATTTTATGAATCAAATCTTTCATTGGTTATAGAATTTTTTTTATTTTGTTTTTTTATGATATTTTTGTGTACTCCATGTTAGAGGAGGATCATATGAACCGTTTGGATATCATTCTTCAAACCTTGAAAGACCATCTTCGGTATGGTATTCTTTCCAAATGTTAGTTTTAGATTTGAGAGAGAATGTTTATGGGGAATGTTATATTTGAGAGGGGAATTAGGGTTGATTATAAAAGGGTATAGGTAGCTATTTACTTTATGTATTATAGAAATGTGACTAAGATCTTTTACTTCATGAATTTGGCCTATTACTATAGAGGTTTTGTTGGGGACTTGTCCAAGATCACGTATTTGATGATAGATTTAACCCACAAGGGTGTAAATTTTTAATATAATGAAAAGTGTTATAGATATTTTCAATAGATAAAGGAGAGGTTGAGTTCATCACCGATTTTGAATATTTCTAATTCGGGGTTGGGTTATGATGTTTTCTGTGATGTTTATATTATAGGATTGGGATGTTTCTTGATCCAGGGGAAACATTATGTGTCTTATAGGTCATTCTATCTGACCCTCATGAAAATAAATACCCTAACCATTATATTGAGTTTGAAGTTTTTTTGTATGCACTCAAAATGTGGCATCAATACTTCTTTGGATGGTGTTTTATGAAATATTCTGACCATAAGATCATGAAATATATTTTTATAAATAGAAATCTAAAATTGATATATAGATGTTGGGTGATGTATCTTCATAATCATTATTTATGTATTGATTAAAAACATGGTAAATAAAATTTGGTTACAAAATTTTGGTGCATAACAATACTGCTAGAAGCAAATAAATGGTACCTGGTGAGTCTGTTTGATGAGATGAGTACGTATGTGGAATAGGATGGTGGATAGGTTTTCTTGGATTCAGTTAAAGATAATTTGTTTTTATAAGTTATTTAGGCTTGATTAGGTTATATAAAATGAGTTTCAACACATTAGAGAAAGTCCTTACATTGGGTACACCTTGTGTGATTAGTGTTGGTCACCTTGTAGTGCATTGTGATTTTATAAAGGTTGGATATTTTTTCCATGGTAATGTAGTTTTTGGAAAATATACACCATTCTTATTGATTTGTGCACCTTGGTGCTACAAATATGTATCATGGTCTGACGTTTCTGTGTTGGTGACAAGGGAAGAGGTGGTAGAAAATAGAATTTATTTTTTGGTTCCTTACATGTTAGATAATTTACGTGGGGAACTAGAGACATAAAGGGTTGTTGAAACCTGTACACATTACTGTATAGACGTTGGATGACATTTATATGGATTTAACCATTTTTTCATTATAATTCATGAGGGGAGTACTTTATTTGGGTGATCGTTGATTGAATCGTGATATCAGTTCATTTACTAGTTATCTAAGAGGTGAAAAATGTGGAATTACTTAGGAACTTATACATTTGATAGATTGTGAGACTTCATAGGCTTTCATCTAACGTTATTTCTAATAAGGATATGAGGTTCATATACCAGTATTGGAATGGTTTATAGGATTTGATGGGTCACCATAATAAATTTGGTGTAGCATATCATTCATAGATGGATGGACATAGGAAGAGGGCTATCCTTGTTCTAGAGAATATTCTCCATTATTTTGTTCTTGATTTCGATGGATATTTGGGAATAAATTTTCATTTTTTTCGGTTTTCCTATAATAGTAGTTATCCAACATTAATCAAAATGGTTCGATAAAAGGATTTGTATGGGTGTCAATGTATTTATCCCTTGTGTTGGGAAGAGTTTCCAGATAAGTCCTTGGATGGGATGATTAGTTTTTTAGGAGTCTAAAATATGGTTCCATTTATCTAGAGGCATTTTATCATGGAACATAGTAGTAAAAAATCTTATATAGACATTCAGCATCATCTGCTGATGTTTTAGTTGTAATTGGGCCTTTCTCAATGATTCATGTCACCTAGGACATTTTCGGTTGTGTAAGTTGGGTATGTTAGCACATAGTTTTATGGGACCCTTTTATACATTGGGTGACTTTGGGGGTGTCCTAATGGTTTTACTTTTCATTTAGTTTGATAGCTATTGTGACCATAGATGGTTTTCACAAATATTTTCTCTAAATAATTCTAATTAATCAATAGAAATCATTGAGTCCTATTTTGAGTTTATATGAACCGTGACATTACATAGTAGAAAATGAAAATTTTAACCTAGCCATTATATTTTTGGGAACAAATATAACTAACTTATTAAAATATATAGTGAATTCATTCATCATAAATTATTTATATAAAATATAAATCTATTATATATTTGTATTTTTCAAAGTGAATATTATTAAAATAAATAAATTAAATATACATGTTATATAATTAATAATATATTTTTGATAATCATCCAATACATATTTTGGTCATAGGGTATCAATAAACTCTATTTGATGTATAAAAACCTATATTTTTTAAATGAAAATTTTTACCAATTTTTATGGAGAACCATTTTTAATTTAATATTTTAACAATTTAATAATTTTAATATGACAACAAAAAAATTTCATTGGAATAAGGATATAAAAATTAACTTTGGATAAATTTTTAATATTTTTATGATTGCTTTTAAATTTTGATGAATATGTAAAAATAAAATAAATTTCAATTAAAAAACCTTTTTCATTGAAAAAAATATGTGGTAAAAAAATAATGTTTAAAAATTTACAAGTGTAAATAGAAATTATTTTTATCATTCAATATAATTTATTTCATAAGAATTAATTTATTATTGAATTCAGAAGTAAAAGAAATTCAATCTTTTGAAATGTTTTAACTTTTAAAAACTCATTCCCTCTTTTTGATGACGATAATAATTTTAAATTAATTACTACAACTTTTTTATTTTGAATTTTAAAATTTTGATTTCTTATTTGGAATAAGCTGGTATAAATTTTTAAAATAAACTTATTTTATTTTTGGGAACAATGAATAGTTTCTTCAAAGTTTTTATTAATATGGTAAATGGGTAAATGAAATATTATAGAGTAATAATATGTTATAAAATTACCCTGAAACAGGTATAATATTATTTGATGAAATTTTTTGACAAAAATAATCCTTTGGTGGAAATGTGTCTTTTCGAAGCCACTTGGATGAGATTAGGACATTTAAGTTATTTTATTTGATGAAAAATTTAAATATGTCTTACTAAAATTTTAATAACTATATCATTTATAATATAATTTCATAGAAAATATAAAATCATTTATAGATACTAATGTAAAAAAATTATTTATCTGGGTAATTTATTTTTGATTTTATGAAATAAATAATTAACTTAAACACTTATACAATGATGGTGTAAAAATTAATTAATTGAAGATAAATAACTAACAATTTTATTATTACTATATTGATAACAATCAAAAGACACAAAAACATGAACAAATATTAGTGATCGAGTATATATAGACCATAAACATCCAAGGGTTATGTTAGTGACCATTTTTATCCTTATAGGAGAGTTTGTGATACTTATATTATATTATTTTTAAGTGATATTAAAGTTTTCACTTTCCTAATTTAGTAAGTATATCATTTTAAAAGTTGGATTTTCTAGAATATAAATTAGACTAAAACTAGCATTACTAAAAATATTATATGTATCTTCATAATAGCATTATATTTTTAATTTTATTTCATCAAATATGTTTATTAAATCATTACACTAAATTGATGTAATAATTGTTTTTTAATAAAGATAAAAAATAAATGTTTTTAAAAAAGTTAAAATAAATATAATTTGTACTATTTAATATGTATAATTAATTTTATAGATTAATTTACCTATTAGTGATTTAAAAAATAGTAGGTTCCAAGTTAACTTGTTTTTTTAATATTTTTTAAACACAATTAATTTAATAGTGTCAAAACAAACACTATTTATTTTTGATCAAAATAATGTTTTGTTAAATTATTAAAAACAGAATTATACATTTTTGAATTATATAATATTGATTATATTGTATAACAATTTTAAAATTATTGATTTATGGTTTAATTCACATGAAATAAGTTAATATTTCACCCTTTAAATGTTTATATATTTGTTTTCACAATTAAAATAAAATATTATAACTAAGAGTTAATTAAAATATTAATGTCTAAATTGACATCAAAACTTGCCTAAAAATTTTTGTTGATGAGATTGATACCCTTTATAATATAATATTATAAATTGGGAAATTTTTTATGTTTTTGAATGAGATTTTATTTTATTATAAATTAATATTTTTGGAGATCCCAAAAGATCCTCTCACCTCATTTATAAAGTGATAGCTCCTTCCTCACCTCTTCACTTCACATTGAGCCTTAAAGCTCAGCCATCCCTTATTTTTATTCATTACCAACTTCCCTAGTAACATTATATATGATCTGGTATTCTTCAAAGACCAACTCTCGTTATCTAAGAATATATTTATAGGAAGCACGCCGATGAAGAGGCAACCTCCTCTACTAATTATTTCTTACTAAATTACTCTTCTACTACCTCTTCATGAGTTATTTAATTATAAAGTAATAAATAAATTATAAATTATATAATGAGATTTTATAATAATCCTGAAATAACCATCTTGCACGTTCTATACATCATATGAAAATTGAAATCACTACGCAAGTGTAAGCATGGATTACCATCTCCACACCATGATGTAATATGTCTTTCACCACCACCATACTTGGATGGGTAGAATGATGGATATAATAACATTATATGATTATTTTAAAATTAAATTAATTATGAAATATTATACACTATCCAATTCAATACCATTTGATAAATATGGGAATGATATCATCACCCTTGCGTACATACAACCTACCATCTCCATGATGGGATGTGATTCAGTCTACATCATCATCATTAATGCATGATTATATTGATGTAATTAATGAATAAATATTGTATATATTATGTTAATATTTTTTTAATGTTATAACTATGACATATAAAAGAGAACTGGAACATATTCTAGAAACCGTGCATAAGACAATGAAGCAGTCAATACATGAATAACAACTAATTAGGAAATGTTGTTAACAAACAGATGATAATAAGATCTTATTTGATATCATAAAAATGACTATGATTCTGAAATAATTCAATGATATTATTTAAATGATTATAGAGTAGGTTAGGGTATATAAAAAAAATAAGTCATTAGGTAAGGGATAATTTTTCAATCTCATTATTATCCAAAATTGTTTATACATAAGTGTTTACTAGGGTATATTTGTCATACACATCTGTGTTTCGTAAATTTTAATATTATATAAATTATTCTACAATTTTTTTAATCAAATTTTACCAATTGGTAAATCTTTATTAAATGGTATGAAAGGAATATTTTTTCCTTATTTTATATGAGTCACATTTTTTCCAGCAAAAGTATGAGAAGAATGTTTTCTTAACTAATACGTAATGAACAATTTTTTACGTATTCATAATGAATTATTTCCATGATGTTTCCTCTATATAATATCATTAATATTTTCCAACAAATCCCTTTCATTTAAAAGTTTCTCAACATTCTGAGAAATGAAGTTTTTAAGAATAAATAATATTATCTTAACAAAATATGTTCAAGTGTTATATCAAAAAAAATTCCCATCTAAGATGGAATTATTTAATATGGTTATGTTTTAATATTTATCATCCCTGTTATTCCTATTGATTTATTTTTTTTTCGATGACCTTCTATGCATGAAATATATTAATTTTATATAGATTATGTTTTGATGGAATGATGTTTAAGAAACCCATTATATTCCTTGTGTTATGATACAATGAATGATTTATGTTTTTGTGGAACACTTAAGAATGATTTAATTACTAAACGATTGGGAGTTATATCTCTCTCCATTGAATTGGGTAAAGATTTATATCTCATGATATTGGAATCGAAGTAAAGAGAAATGATCTCCCCTCAGTAATATAAGGTTGTAATGAGAAGTGAACTTGGTTCAGTAATGGAATTTTTCTATTATGATGGTCTTAGAAATGTGCCTTAACTAAAATGAAATGATTTTTTATGTTTAAATGTATTCAAAAAAATATCATGTCTTATGTTATGACTTTTGGGATTACGTTTGTTAATTCTTATGAACATTCACGATTTAACCCATGGAATGATATCACATTTTTTCATTTGTAGGATAAGATTTTCAAATGTCATGTTCTTATATCTTATGATTATGATATGATTGACATCTCCCTCATTTACCCTTACTTAGAATATGATGTCACCCTTTTATATGTTTCATTTCCCTGGGTCATGAATAAGTGTATTATATAAGATATGGTAAATGGGTTCTAGTTATGAAGAAATAAGTGGGAGACAGTGAAGATGAATTATGAACCAGTTATTTTTGTTTCCTAGTTTTGAAACAAACTATTCCTATATGGTCTTGTTGTGGCATTGTTATATTTTGTAATGAATATTCTTCAACTTTGAATAAATATCAATGTATGTAATGTTTGGGTAATTATATTCAGTATTAGAGGAAATGCATTCTTACCTTAGGAAACAAGGAAGAGAAAACATCAAGAAGAACCATATGGACATGTCAAAGTTTATGTTATAATTATAATTTTTTAGAAATGATCATTAATAGCCAATAATAAAACCTAAAGTGTCTTCAATTATAATTTAATTTCTGATCATGTGGTTTTCCCAGTATTATTATTTTTTCTCACACTGTGATTCTTCATTTTAGTCAATGGATAGAACCCAATGGAATCAATTTAATGCTAAATGTGATGGGAAATGAAAATATTATCCTCTTGAAAAATGAAAGGTTATGGGAGTTGGAATGAAAAATCTTCTAGGTATGCTCACACAACATTCTCAATCTATGAATCACATTTGACATCCAAATGAGCAAAGGAGGGAACAAAATTATATTTAGTTTTTTATGAGACATCATCCATGAACATTAAAAGGGTATTCTAATCCATTAGTTTCTAAATAATGGATTGGTAACACTAAAAAGTTATTTTCAGTTCTCCAATGTTCATAACATGATAAAGTCATCTTAGTAGATTATTATTTGGATGGTGAATCTGATCAATTATGAAACCATATCAAGAATATAAGGGAATGAGATGAAATTTAATCCATGGAATGAGACGAGTTCAAGATATTATTTTTAAAAAATTTATTTCCTTATATTATTCAAACAATTATAGAGAAGGAGTTCCATGAACATAAGCTAAAGGATGAAGAAATCGTCACTAACAATGATGAAAATTTTACATGATTTTTAAGGTATGATTTTAAAATAACTATCCAATTTATGAGTAAAATTAATCGAATATATAGTGGCTTAAAACCACATATCCAAATGGAATTAGACATATGGGACTATAATAGCTACAAAGAAATAATTTGATGTTATCTTAAGGCTGAGTTGGAGATTGAAGTAACCCATCAATCTTATGGGATTGATAAGAAAAAAAATGGTATTCAAAGGAAAATTTAAACACCACATTGAAAATAAATGAGTTTTCACTTATACTCAATGTGTCGAAATAAACATTGGGGAAATTATCTTAAAGGGACTAGAAATTTTTTTAGGTGTGTAAAAGAAGGCCAATGAGTACTTGAATGCCAATGTGATTTGGAAAAAATGTGTAATGATGTGAATGGAGAAAATCCTACACAGAATCCAACATTTAGAGTTCTATTTTATATGTTCAAGGAAATGGGGAATTGTGCCAATAAATTTTCTAACCCAATGGTTTTTAATGATGATCAATGTCATAAAACACTTCAGGACAAAGACAAAGGAAAGTCACATGTGATCTCTATTGGCGACGTGAAGTACAATAATGTAGTGATGAAATCTTCAAATACCATCCAATATTAAGTAGAAAATTTTTTATTTTATTTTGGATCCACCCACTCTTTTATATATGAGGACATTTCTTAAGGGTAACACTATACTACCTCAATAATTAGATGTTGAGTAAGATGTGGAAACTTTGGAACAACGGTCGAATCAAAATTTTATAATTCATCTCCAGTTGAAGTTTGTGGTAAAGTTGTTCCTAAATATCTCTTTATCCATGTTATAATTTAATTTTATGTGATTATTGGCATGTATTGAAATT
This sequence comes from Viscum album, assembly GCA_963277665.1. Classification (NCBI taxonomy): domain Eukaryota; kingdom Viridiplantae; phylum Streptophyta; class Magnoliopsida; order Santalales; family Viscaceae; genus Viscum; species Viscum album. Next base: position 934,548,990 of record OY728133.1, on the reverse strand, counting down.
CCATATATAGATCTCATAGCATTTCCAAGGAAGGGAAGTCACATATCATATTCCAGATAAATCTATGATCATCTATTGATGTGATGATGATATACCCTTCTAGTATAAATTTATTTCATCATAAGGGTATTGATCCTTATAAATTAATGTTATATATGTCAAATTCATTGGGAGAAACTCAAAGTTGAGAATACATCCATTTTACACGAGTCTGATGATGTCTTTCCAAAAGAATTACCGGGTCTTCCCCCAAATCCTTGTGTTGTGTTTTCAATAGAACTCATTTGATGTTCTATTACTATTTCAAATACACCTCATATAATTTATCTATGTTGGATGAAATATTTAAAGAAGCATGTATAACAGAATCATTAAAAAAATTTCATATGATCGAGTTTGTCACCAAGTGGTGAATATATTGTTTTTGTTAAGAAAAAATATAGATCAATGAGACTCTTCATTGATTATCAAGAAAATAACAATATCACTATAAAAATTAACTTATTCCGCATATATATGAATTATTCAAACAACTATACAGATGCCAACACTTTTCCAAGACTGATCTTCATTCAGGATATCATCAATCAAGGGTCATGAAGAAGGATATACCAACGACCAAATTCTGTACACGGCATAGACACTATGAATTTATAGTGATACCTTTTGGCCTTACTAATTAAATTAAAATCTTTATATATATAATGAATAGAGTCTTTAAATACTATATTTATCAGTTTTTGGTAGTCATTACAGATGATATTAATCTTTATTCCAAGTGTAACGATGAACATGAAGATAACATGAGAATTGTAGCAAAGACCCAGTAAAAGGATATGATTTATGAAAACTTTACCAATTGTGAATTTGGAATCAAAATTTTTCGTTCTTTGGTCACATAATCTCAAATGAGGGGATATTTATGGATCTTGAAAAAACAAAAGTTATTGATGGTTGGTCAAGACAAAAAAAGTTAACTAAAATCAAATGTTTTCTAGTATTTTCTAAATATTATGGATGTTTTGTGAATGATTTCTTATGATTATATAATACACTCACCATGTTGACTCAAAAAGAAGTCATGATCATGTAAATGTAGGATTGTGAAGATAATTTCAAACATCACAAAAGATGGTTTTCCACCGAACCTATACTCACACTACCTTATAGTGGAGAAAGGTCTGTGATCTAAGGCGTTACATCCAAATATGGATTGAGATGTGTTCTTAGGAAAAATTATATGTTGATATATTATTCCTTGTGACGATTGAAAATCAGTGTGAAAAATTACCCAACACATGATTTTGAGTTAGTCATGGTAATTTTTCATTAAATATATGGAGGAATTATATTTATTGTAGAGGCGTGATATTAATTATTATCATAAAATATTAAATTAAATTTTCACACAATAGGTGTTGAATATAAACCAATGAATATGGTTGGAGTTGATTAATGTTTATGACTACTCAATACATTACCAGTCTGGGAAAGCGAACAAGGTGGCAGATGTTTTGAGTAAAAAAGACCATGATAGTATATCCATGTTGAGGATAAAAAAAGATATAATATATAATTATTAAAAAGGTTAGATCTTAAAATTTTAAGGGAACAAGGGAAATATTATCTTTCTTATGTGAATATTCAACCATATATACATGTGATGATTATGGCGGCGTAGAAGGAAGATGTAGAACAACAAAATTAGTTAGAAATTTTATTGAATTCAACCTTAATTTCGATGTAATAATAATGTTCAAGTATTGGTTTGTATTACTCCAATTCCATAATTAAAGAATGGGATATTGCATGAGGCTCATAGTTTTTAATTATCTATTCATCCAAGAGGCACAAAAAATGTAAAGGGACCGGAAATAGTATTTATGATGGAATGGAATAAAAATAGATGTTTCTGAATATGTCTCTTGGTGCTTTGTTTGTTATAAAGTTAAGTACTACATATATAAGTCTAAGGGGATTATACAACCATTACCCATACCACAATGAAAATGGGAAAAAACACTGTAGACTTTGTAATTGAACTTCCCCAAACCTCTAAAAGTCATAATTCTATACGGTTTTATTTGATCTTTGCATGAAGTCATCAAAAATCATTTTTATTAGAGATGATTTAAATCTTGAATAGTTTTATAGGATATATGTAAATTAAGTGGTAATATTGCATGGAATACCACTTTCCATTATATGTAATCAAGATTCATGTTTTACATTGAATTTATAGAGAAGCCTTTCGCAAGATCTGGACACTGAGTTAGGTTTAAGAACATCATATCATCCTCATATAGACAATCAATCTGAGAGTAATATTCAATATCCTGAAGACATGTTGAGATCTTCTTATATGAATTTAAATGGTTTTTGGGATCAAAACCATTATTTTTTAGTTTTTTTACAATAAAATCATTCAATCTAATATTGATATGGCTCATTATGGAGAACTCTATGAAAAAAAGTGTAGAACTCCATATTTATAGAATGAAGTTGGGTAAAGAAACTCTTAGGGCATGATATTATTTTATAAAATACAAGAAAAGTTTCGAACAATTCACCAAAAAATAAGAGTAGATCAGAGATGAAAATATAGTTATGCTGATAATAGTTGAAAATACCTAGATTTTTAAGTGGGTGAAAAGGGGTTTCTATGAATATCTCCATGAAAGAGAGTAATGAGATTTGCAAAGATGGGAAAGTTGATCCCCAGGTATATTGATCCTTTTGAAATTCTGGATCATGTGAGGAAGGTAGCTTACAAAATGGAACATCCACAAAATATCTCTGAAGTTGATGATGTGTTCCATGCATATATTCTAAGAATGTACATAGTAGATACTTTACATGTTCTAAAATCATAAATTTTTTTGATGGAGCAAGATCTTTCTTATGAAGAAAAACCAATAGAGATTATGGATCGTAGTGAAAAAGTTCTACAAAACTAGACCGCTTGCTTGGTAAATGTTTTGTGGTGGAACCACCAATTTCAGGATTCTATGTGGTAACTAGAGGAAATGATGAGAGATACATATCCCTATCTATTTTTTCCATGTGAAGAATGTATATGGGAAATTCAGTTTAAGGGGTGTATAATGTGACACACGAATGTTTCTATGATCTATTTTCTATTGATAATTTTAATTTTTCAAAAGGTTAAATTTCACACAATCGTGAGTCTAAAAATACCATAAAATTATTAATATAAAATTTCCATTTAACCTATCTGTAAAGTTAGCGGGAATAAATATAACTAACTAAAGAAACTTTATGGTGAAGTCATTCGCTAACAATTATTTACGAAAAATATAAACAAATTATACATTTATATTTTTGGGAATTACTATTATTAAATGAAATTAATGAAATATATATGTTAAATAATTATTAAAATATTTTATATATTCATCTAATAGATATTATTGTCCTAGGTTATGAATAAACCCTATTTGATGTTCAAAAAACTATATTTTTTAAAGGGAGACTTTTTACTTCCTTTTAATGGTGAAGCCTTTCAAAATTATGATTTTGAAACACTAATAAAATTTATATAATGACCAGTAATTTTTCTTTGGATGTGGGATATGAAAATATACTTTGTATTTTTTTTAATAATTTTCTCATAACATTCAAATTTCAATGACTAGTAAAAATACACTAAATTTCAATTGAAAAAAACATATTTCATATAGAACCCTAATCTGATTATATTATAATAATGAATTGTTTAAAATTATAAATACTATATATATTTTTCATTTAATATAATATAGTTCATTAGCATTAATTTTACATTGAATTTAGTTGTAAAAAATAGTTCAATCTTTTATAATGTCTTGACTTTCAATAACTTGTTCTATCTTTCCAAAAATGGGAATAATTTCAAATTAATTACTGCAAATTTCATTTTTGGAAATTTTAAAAATATATTCCATATTTGGAATTATTAGGTTCAAATTATGTAAAGAGACTAATTTTATTTTCAGGCGTTATGAATAGAAACTTTGGTAATTATTTATTAATATAGTAAAAGGGTAAATTAGGTAATTTCATATAAGAATACTATTATAAAATTACTCTAACAATTGTCTTAATATAAATGGATTAGTATTTTTCATCCTAAATCATCCTTGGGTCTAAATGGTGTCCTTGGGAAGCCACATGGATGAGATTATGACATTTAATTTATTTTATTCAAAGAAAATTTAAATTTGACTTACTCAAATTTTAATAACTATATCATTTTTTATGTAAGGCAATAAAGAATTTATTTTATATTATAGATACTAATTTTAAAAATAAAACATCATTATTTGTCATGGAAATTTATTTACAATTTTTAGAAAATAAATAATCACTTTAAATGCATATACTTTGATGGTGTAAAAATTAATTAATTTATTATAAATCAATAAAAAAATTTATTTAAATTATAATACCAATAAAAATACCAAAAACCTTTAACAAATCTTATTGGTCGAGTATATATCTACCATAACAATTAAGGGTTGCTTTTGTGGCCATTTGGAGCCTAATAAAAGAGATTTTCACACTTATATTATTTTATATAATGTGGTATTAAATTTGACACATTTATAATTTAATAAGTATAACATTTTAAATGTTGAATTTTCTAAAATATAAATACGACTAAAAAAATTATCATGAAATATTATAGATTTAACTTCACAGTGGTATTTTATTTATAATTTTTATTCAAAATAAAGGTATATTAAATAATTATACAAAATTGATGTAGTAATTATTTTATTTATTGAGATAAAAAATAAATGTTTTTAAAAATATTATAATAAAAATAATTTGGACAAATAAACATGTCTAATATGTTTTATAGAATACCATTACCTATTAGGAATATAATAAAATAGTAGGTTCTAAGTTAACATTTTATCTTGATATTTTTAATAAATCAATGAACAGAATCGTGTCAAAAGTTACACTGTTGATTGTTAATCAGAATAATGTTTTAATAAATTATTTAAGGAATATAAAAACATTTTACAAATATTTTATAATTATTATGTTGTATATAATGTTATAAATTATTTATTTATGATCTAATTGACATAAATAAGTTAATATATAACTCTTTTATTATTGAAATATTTGTTATCTTATTTATAATGAAATAAAATAGAGACATGTTAATTAAAACGATAATGTTTAAATTGAAATAAAAACATGTACAAATTTTATTTTATGATTATATTACAACCCTATAAAATATCATCTTATAAATTGAGATTTATTTTAATTTTTGGGATGGGTTTTAACTTTATAATAAATTAATTGTTTTGGAGATCCCAAAACATCCCCTCATCTCAATTATAAAAGGCACATTTTCCCTCACCTGGTCACTTCACATTGAGACTTCAAGCATAGACATAGCCTACCCCTTTCCATTATAAAATTACATAGTTACATTATAGATGTTATATTCCACTACAATGTCAAAATCTAGTGCTCGAAGAGGAGATTTAGAGAAAGCATGTCGAAAAAGAGGTAACCTTCTCTACCAATTCATTCAAACTTCATTATTATTATACTTCCTCTACACGATTTTTTTCATTATAATTTAATAAAAACAGTATCAATTACAAAATAATATGTTATTATATTTATGAAACAACTATATTCAACTTCTATCAATCATATAAAAAACAAAATCACCACGTGTTCGTACGTATGAATTATTGTCTCCACGTCATGGTGTAATCATTTTTTCACCACCACCTTACTTGGATGGGTATAATGATGGAAATAATAACTATATATGATTAATATAACATGATATTAATTCTGGAATATTTTACACCATCCAATTTAACACCATTAAACTATATGGGAAACATATCATCGCTCATATGTATGTACGTCTAACAATCTATATGATGCAATGTGATTATTTCAATGTGATCTTCATTAAAAAATGATTATATAAATTTATATAATGAATATATATTTTTTTTATTATGTTGATATCAATTTTTAATGATATAACTATGACCTATGAGGGATAACAGGAACTTAATCAATAAAGCATTTATAAGAAAATGAAGCAGTTAATACAAGAATAACATTAAATAATAAGATGTTTTTAGAAATCAGATGATAATATGATCATATATGATATCATAAAATATTAATATGATTATAAAATAATTCAATGAAGTTATTTAAATTATTATACATGAGTTTCAGATATATATGAAGGAAATATAAAATAATGTAATGGATAATTTCATAATGTAATTATTATCTGAGATTGTTTATAGGTATGTATTTATTGGGGTTTATTTATCATCCACATCCACACTTCCTAAATATTTAATATTATTTATATTATTATTGAATTTTTTGATGTCAATTTTACCCATTGATAAATCTTTATTAAATGGTATCAAATTAATCAATTTTCGTTATTTGATATGAGATACTTATTGAATTTTCTGGAAAAAGTTGGAGGAGAATGATATTATATCTTTTAAAACATGAATTTATTTTTACATCTTCATAAAACCATATTTCCATGAAGCTTCCTATACATGATTTCATGTTTTTTTTAAAATAAATTCTTTTATTTTAGAATTTTCATGGAATTTTGATAAAAGATAACGCTTTTGATGAAGAAAGGATATTTTCCTCAACAGTTAAGTTCAGGTGATATGTCAAAATTATTTTCCCTCTAGGATAGAATTATTTAATGGGTTCATTTTTTTATGTATAGTATCCAAATTATTCCTATGGTTTTAATTTTTTATGGTAAACATCTATTTATGAAATTATTTTTCTTTATGTAGATTATTGTTATGATGGAATGATGTTTAAGAAAACCACTTTCTTCCTTGGGTTATGCATTGAGGAATGATTTATGTTTTTTTGGAACATGTAAGAATGATTTCATTATTAGATGGGTGAAACCTATATATACATCCCATTCATTTTTTAAATTTGTATATCTCATGAGATAGACATGGCTGGAATGGGAAATGATCTTGGTTTTGTAATATAGAGATTGAATGAGGAGTGAACTCAGTTCAGTAATGAATATTTTATGGTATGATGGTATTTTCAATGCTCCTTAACTAATATGAAATGATTTTCTATGCATACATGTATGCCACAAAACGTCATGTACTATGTCCAGACTTTTGGGATTTTGTTAACTGATTCTTATGAACGTTCATGACTTATCCAATGTCATGATATCATGATCTTTCATATAAAGGATATAATTTTCAAATGATACATTCATATATCTTATTATTATGATATAATGGATATCTCATGTGTTTACTTGTACTATGAATATATCCTCACCCTTTCATATATTTCTTTTCCCCAGGTCCTGAAGAAGGGTATTAAGTAAGATATGTCAAAAGGGGTCAAGTATTGAAGATATAATTTAGAAAAAATAAAGATTACTTATGTACATGTTTTTTATGTTTCCCATTTATAAAGACACTATACCTATATAGTGTTGCATGGATTTGTATTATTTTGTAATGAATATTCTTAAACATTGAAGAAACGTAAATGTATGTAAAGTATTTATTAAAATAGCAATACATGATGTGTTTCATGTTTCAATATTTAAGAGGTGAATTATGATGTCCCTAGACATTTACACATATTATTAAATGATTGTAAGAATAAATATCCATCAAATACAAACCAATGAACACAAAGTATAGTGTAATTAGAATATTATATAAATAATTAGACATAATGAATCCATAATATAAAAATAGATATTTTATTTAATATTTATAATGTGATCTTAACTTTCTTTGAACCCTTACATCTGCATAGGATAACATAGGTAATTCATGAATTAATGGGATGTCCTAAAATTCCCACAATGGGAAAAGAATCATAGGAATGATGCATAGAACATGAGTTAGAAGGAATTACATGATAACATAAAAAGGAAAATTACATGACTAAACATAAGGAAACATAAAATATCGAACATGGGATCTTGTAATCATGGAATCATAAGATTTATTCAATAAAATATCACATGACATAAGCATGATTCAGGTCTAACTACAATGACTATTTGACATAGAGTACAATGTCTCATAAAGGAATCAGGTTCCCTCCCTATCCCAATATGATGTATCATGAGACTAAACATTACCCAATTAATTGGAGTAAAATCTTGGTTAACTTATTATACCATGTTCATGAATATATGTGCCACATGAATAATCAAACATTATAAATATGCATAAGGGTACCCTACAAAAATAAATAGGTACTATAATCATGTTATAAGGCATAAAAAAATGGATGTATCATAATAATGTTCATGGAATAAAGGATTTAAATTAAAAAAGGACATTAATAAGGGAATAAAACTTATAATGACAAATTATGTTCAACTGAAATAAAAACATGTAAAAATAGTGTTTAATAAATTTTATAAATGGGCAACTATAGTGTTCTTTAAAAAAATATTAAAGAAACATTAAAATAGGGAAATAATATTTTTTTGTATAAGACTAGAAATATAAAATTATAATTATTCATTTAAAAATGAGTGAATTTCTAAAAATATAGGTGGCATAAAATATATTATTGAATGAACTTGAAAATGTATTAGAAATTTGGATGTTCATATTAATCGAGGTTTCTTATCGGGAGGAATTGAAAAGGGAACCTTATAAAACATGTATCTCTTTTAAAAGAAATAATAATTGAGTATGGTACATATTTTTGGTAAATAAACACATAATTTTGGAGGAGTAAATAATAATAATTAAGAATTACATTTTGGTTCAAAAAGATAAATCGTAATTGGAATGAAAAGTGGTGGTAAAGAGAGAATCCCTTAGCTTATGTCCAAAAGTGTTTTTCACTTATAATTAATTTATTGGATTATAAAATTAAATCCATTAATTAATTAATTACGAACTTATTATACATTAATATTATTTACTATGATTCTATTAAGTCCATATATGGATTTTTTATCAGTTAAATAATTCAATTTCATCATTCTCGGAACGTTCATTTCTTGATTTTATGATTGGTTCCCTTGTTATTAATAAAAGGTGATCTTGTAGAATAGAATAAAAACACCATTAGTAGAATTATAAGATAAATATGCACCTCTATAATTTTAAAATTTTCCATATGGAATTTTATATTTTATATATGAGAATGGTTCATTAGAAAAAATCGTAATGATGAACAATAGTTAATTTTGGTGAATTCTTGATCTTCACAAAGCAGTTTTGTTTTTTAATTAATAACATGTATATATAACAAATATATAAAATTAAATTATTTTTCATAATGATAAAATATTCCATTTTAACTATAAAAATTTGTTTATGACCATCCTTGAAAGTGGATATATAAAATTAACACTCATTGATAATGATGGGAATGAATTGACATCTCACATATGATGTTTTCATTTTTAGAATAAAAGGAGGAGAGTTGATACTTGATGATGGATATTAAATTAAAATATTAATATTATAATATATATATATATAATAATATAACTATTATGCTATTTTTTATTATATAGGAAAGGATGAGGTTAAAGAAAGAAATAATTTAAAAGGGAAAGGTGGAGGAGTCTACCTCTTGAATATTTCTCATTGAGAACCAACTTAAGGCACATTGAAATTGTATTTTGATGAGAGTAGTAAGACTAGTACATGGGTAAGAGGCTTGATAGACTAGTTGGGTATAATATTAGCATGAATCTATAATCTCGATGTGTGAGGAGAAGTGGTGGTGACGAGTGGTATTTATAGTCAAAGAGTGGGGCGTTCTTTTGATTATTTTATTCATTATTTTATTATTTTGGACAAAGACTATCAATAGTGATGATTACCATGAATACATATAGTAAATAGAGAATTATTTTCTAATATAATGGCCACTTAAATTATCCAGGACTCAACCATTTCTAAAAAAGTCATTTATTTACTGATAACGTTAAATAATATAAATTACCATCTTTCACAATTCCCAAAAAAATACCACTATTTTAGAAAAATACCAAAAATTTACCATAATTTTTTGTAATATTTTTATTTTAATAATAGAATCAATTTTATGAAATTAATTTTTTTTTATTTTAGAAATTCAATTTTCAAATAAAATCATAATATACTCAAAAAAACACATTTCAATATTATAATTGGTATTATGTTACCTTGAAAAATAGATTAAGGTTACATAAAATTATATTCTAATTAAAGAAAAATAGAAAATTTATTAAAGAATCTATTTTATGAAAATAAATTTTCTTTTAAAAATTATATAACTTTGAATATTGTAAATAAACATTTTTATTTTAGAAAAATAATAATAATGAATTTATCATTATTTAAATTTTTTTTACTTATTACATGATATAAATATATCATCTTATCATTTATAGGATGCCATGTTTTTATTTATATTTTCATAGGCACGGTTAATTTTCTATTTGGTCGTTTAATATTCCTAATTCTCATGTTCTTATTCCAATGGTCAAGTTACGATTCCACTAGTAAGGGTTCTTTAATTTCTATAAATTCAAATTATTTAATTATTAATTATTTTCTATTAGATTTCATATGTGAAGTATGTGTTTTATACTATATTAAATAATTATAAAAAGTAAAAGTTGATTTATAATACTTTTTTTGTTACATTGTCCCTCCTCCTGTTATAATATTTCACACTCGAAATTTCTTTTTACATCATAAGTTGAAAATATTTTAGGTTATATATCCAATTTTAAACTATAAATTAGAAAATAAAATAAAATTAATGAGATTATTGAGTACAAAAATAATAATAATATACATATGAAACATTGAATATAGATAGATATACTTGTAAAAGAAAAATATATCTTAACATTGCATTCTCTATGTTTCAATCTTGGTTTTCCATGGTAATATAATTATAACTAGGGTTATTTCTATTATTTTGTAGTCCTGATATCCAAAAATAACAAGATAATGTTTTGATACCAACTATAACATCCCTACCTATTTACAAATATTATTACAAGATATTAAGCCTAATTGACCATCAATTACATGATAAGGATCATAATGCCTTGTGTCTTTTGAATATTACGTACATAAAACTCATAACATGAAACTAGAATAAAAAAATAACATTAATAACACCTAATGAGATCCTAACTTTCTTTGATTCCTTAAAAAAAATAAGATAACATGGGGAATACATGAACTGTAGAGACCCGAAGCTTAACGTACATGGACATTACATTACTTTTGTGGAATACTTAACACATAACAAAAACAGACACACGAGGACTGTAATAGTTTAGTGTCTTTGGAAACTTGCATCGTAATATTCTAATCGTGGTGAAAGATCTTCAACATCTCCCATAAAGATCTTCCCCTTTTTTTCTTACCTAAAACCTTTCTTTATATCCTGAGGAAAAGAAAACATACAGAGGGTGAGCTCAAATGCCCAGTAAGGGTAATCATGGATAAAATAAAACATACCATATACATTTGAACTTAAAAACATAAACGTAATGTTTAAACATCAAAAGCTTGAGCAATGACATAAAACATGGAAGTACGTAGGGCATAGATCATAAAGAACCATTAATAATGTTAAAATAGCATGGGAATAAAACATGTAATTGTGGAAACCATTAAGAACATGATATGATTTCCATAGTAGCCAAGGCATTGCTGCCAAGACCATCTTAGTGGACAAAGTCCCTTTCTGAATCGAGTTCACTCCTCGTTCCAGTCCTATATTACTGAACCGGTTTAAGTTGCCGTTCCCGCCATGTCTATCTCATGAGATATAAATCTTATCCCAATGCATTGGAGGGAGATATAGGTCCCACCCATGTCATAATGAAATCATTCTTTCGTGTTGCACAAAATCATAAATCATACATCATAGCATAACCCATGAAATAAAATGGGATTCTTAAACATCATGCCATCATAACATAATCCATAAAAAATTGATATCATTTCATCATAATAAAATTGTAACCATTTAAATCATAGAGACATTTTACATGAAACATACACATATGAAATAATGTCATCTTAGATGAAAAATAGTTTTGACAAAACACTTGAAATTAAATCTTGAGGAAAATATCCTTTCTTCTTCAAAATCATGTTCTTTTTACAAAATTACATGAAATTTTAAAAGATAAGAGTTTTATTGAAAATAATCATGCAATCTTGTAGATAATGATTCTTTAAAATGAGGTGTTATGAAACCGTAAAAATCCCTTCACGTCGTATAAGTTAAAAATAAAATTCTCCTCGTAATTTTGTCGGAAAAGTCAAAAAGTAACTTATATGGTAACCAAAGGAAAGATACCATTCATACAATGTGGTAAAAAGTAAATAAAGGGTAAAAATGACTTTAAACATCCATGGAAGAATGGTAAACATTTTATGAAAGAATTTTTAGAAAACATGGTCATGGATGATAAACGTAACCCCAGTAAATACTTACATATAAGCAATCTCAGATAAAAATGAGACTGAAAATTTGTCCCTTACCTTAGGTCCGATTTGCTTCGTATGTGTCTGAAACTCCTGTATAATGATTTAAATAATGTCATTGACTTATTCTAGAATCATACTCATTGTTATGATATCATATATGGTTCACTTATGGCTTTATATTACCTGTTCTTTTGTAAATTCCATGTTAAAGAGCGTTTTGGGTAAAATCGTTTCATTTGTCGTCCGTGTTTTGACTTTTAATTATTTATATGATTACTTAGATTATGATTACTTAATTACAGAATATAAAACATGATTTATATATAATATATATTCAGAATATATATATAATAGATTAGTAAATGGAAAAAATACACCGTTCTTGGAGACGGTAGACCGTACGTATGCATGAATGCTGTTTTCTTTTCCTTATTGAGTTTAATGGAATTAAGTAGATGACATACATATATATAAACATAAATCTAGTATCATTATTATGTCATATATTTAATGATTACTTATTATATATACTTTATTATCATTCATGAATGGTTAACGTGGAGAATGAATCTCATCGCGTCGTGGAGACGGTAGTCCGTACGTACGCACGGGCGATGATATCATTCTCATGATCGTGGAATTGTATTGGAGTGTATGTATACTATTTCAGAATCAATATCACTTTACAATAATCATATATAGTTATTATGTACACCATTATACCCATCCAAGTAAGATGGTGGTGGATAATAGATTACACCACGGCGTGGAGACGGTATTCCGTACGTACGCACGCGTGATGATTTCATTTTCCATAGGATGGATAGATGGTGAAATAAGGTTGTTTCATACATATAACAACATATAAGTATATGATTGATACTGATGTTATTACTTCATAATGAAACAACCTATGAAGAGGAAGTGGAAGAAGAAATAAAGTTGAAAGAATTGGTAACGGACATTACCTATTCTTTGAAACGCCTCTTTGAGATCTCCTTTTAAGGGAGTAATTTGGTATTTTAGGAAGACCAGATCCTCTAGGATGTTTCTAGGGAAGTGGAGAAAAGAATTTGGCAGGGGTTGGCTGATCATGAAGCCTCAAAGTGGTGTGAGGAAGAGAGGGATGACGTGCCCTTTTATAATGGAGGAGAGGGGCACCTTTGGAATAACCAAAAATATTATTTTATTATAAAGCGAAATTCAGTTTTAAATAGCTCCAAAATTATTTATTTCGAAGCTAAGGTGGGTATGGGTCGAAATCATTTCATCTAATAGAATTTAGACAAGTTTAGGTTCCTCTTTTAACCTTATCATTTATATTTAACTTTAAGTTAGATAATTTTACTTTTACCGTGCCCTTTTGTGTTCTTACACTATAATGTTAATAAACATACTATAAAAAGATAAACGAACCCCAAGATGATTATTATTAATATATACGACCTTATCTAAGACATTTGACCGAACCATAGATTTTTAGGAATAAAATAACAATTAATAATATAAAATTTGTTTTAAAAACTATTTTATATCAATTTTGACACTATTTAGTAATTGATTTTTGTGAAACTCATAACAGAATGATTAGTTCTAAAAAAATTAATTAAATCAATAATAACATGTCATATTAACCTTTTAAATTAGTGGAATTCATAAAAAGTCTCAAATTACATTTATTTGGGTATTTATAACATCAATTATGTCAATATTTCATTAATAAGATAATTACTGCATCATCTTTGCGTCATTAATAAATTAAATTATTTAATTTCTAACAATTAAAAATAAAATACCACTATGTAGGAAATCGTTTTATCTTTCTAATGAATATTTATAGTTGAATTTATCTTATGTATTAACCTATATTAAATGTTATTTAGTTATTAACAATGATTTTAACTATTTTAACCCTTCCTTAAATAAATTAATAATAAATGTCCTAATCTAATCCAAGTGGGCCTAAATGGTCATATTTTATTCCTAAGGTTGTTTTTGGTCGAATTAAACTTATCCAATAGAATTAGGACATGTTTTATGGTAATAATAATAACATTTTTTCCTTTAATTACCCTATTTACTTTTAACCGTGGTAAAAAAAAGTAAAACATTACTATTCACCAAAAATTATTTTCATCTCATTGAACCACATTTTACTTACTGAAATTAACCGTGTCTCTCGGATTTTTTGAAATTCCATTCATAGAAGCGGTAAAATTAATTTTTATGAAAAATTTATTTTTTTAACTACCACATAGTGGTTTCACTATTCATCAAAAAATGAAAGTTTCCAGAAAAATACCAAAAATTAGGCCTAATCTATATTTGATATTATGAACTCAAAAATGATGTCTATTTTACCAAATTCAAAACATATCAGTTGCATTAGTTAATTTAAAAATTAATTCCCGTCGTCAAAACAATAGCGTGTTCTTAAGAGATAATAAATATCAAAACATTGACACTTGTTTATGTCTAGTTTAAATGTGAAATTACATCCAATGACCAACATTGTATTAAATTGTAAAAATATATTCTAAATATACTTTAAAACCACTCAAATTAAAAATTTATCACTATTAAATATTTCGATTTAAAAGGTTGTTTTTAATTAAAATTTAGAAATTTTCACTATTCATCAAAAAATGAAAGTTATCCGAAAAGTACCAAAATATCACCCTAAGATAATTTTGATTTTCTGAATCAAAAAATGAAGTCAATTTTTAAAAATAAAATTTACAAAATTTCATAAATTGGTTATTACTATTCATAACTGCTAGTTTTAATAATATTTTAATAGCATATTGTTGTTTAGTGAAACTCGTTATTGCGTACTACACACGCTATCGAGGAAGGTCGCGATTGTGTGTAATGCATGGAAAGTCAAGGATGTGTGTTGTGTATGCTCCTTTTGGTGTAGCGTACAACACAAGAAATTAATGAAATTAAAAATAATATTTTTCATAAAATCTGGTGGTGTTACATTCTAACCCCCTTAAAATGAATTTTGCCCTCGAAATTCGTCAGGGTCATAAATGGTTTACTACTTGAAAGTTTCTTTAATAGAAACCCACATCGTAAAAAGGAATACCAAAAGAAATCTTTAAAAACAAAAGTATGAAACGTAACGGTTACCCAAATAAACTAATCACTAGGTTAAAACATAGGTGAAAATATGGACATGGAAGAGAAATCTAACCATCATGTTCTGATGGAGAGTGGTAGAGAACATGGCTATGGAAAAGCCAGAAATCACAAAGCCATAAATTTGTGACGATGTAAGGTACCATATGATTCATCAGATATAAGAGCACTAGGACAACATTTTATTTTGTTTTCAAGATCATTTCCCTAAAGTTGATGAAATTGGAATTAGAAGAAATACTTTTGTGATTTTGGTATAGTCTCACCGTTGGTCGTTATTTGGAAAATTTCCACTTCGTCTCTTAAATAAATGAAGTTGAATTTTTCATTCATGATGTGTTAGCTGATCATGTGAATGAATGATGGGTCATTTCATCTGTCTCAAACAAAAGGTTAGATAAGTTATCAAAACTTATATAAGTCAATCTATAGTGAGATTAATCATATATGGTTCCTAAAATGGACTTATACTTCATATATCATACTGCTTAATATAATAAAACTAGTTTCTACTAAACAGGGACTTCCTGTAGGCCAGTGGTAGGCGACAAAGGCCAGTCGCACTTCGGTGGTGGGTTCGATTCCCACAGCCTTGTCCGACACGATGGGATGTCGCCCGTCCTGCAGGTTGTCCTTTTTCTAAAGCTATATTACTATAAAATCCCATCAATAATATCGAAAAATGTTCTATCCTTAAATAATAATAACTTCTGTCCAACATAATCCATTCCAATCTTTAGGCTTATCTATAGTATAAAGGAAATGATTACTTGAAATGTCACATAACTTTCACGTGAATGCCATCATTTATCCCCCATATATCATAAGATATATCTTGTTGGTGAAATTACAAACATGTGAATACCTT
The DNA here is from genome assembly GCA_963277665.1 of Viscum album. Lineage (NCBI taxonomy): Eukaryota > Viridiplantae > Streptophyta > Magnoliopsida > Santalales > Viscaceae > Viscum > Viscum album. The sequence goes on along the minus strand of OY728133.1, from coordinate 934,532,472 downwards.
AATCATGTATTCTCTTGAAGAATGAATACCCATTGAACATTAGTGAAAACATGAATGTAGTTAAAAGTTAACACTTTCCACAAACCAAAATCCTCAAAATTATTTATACTCAATCCATGATATCACTTAGTCCTTATATCAATCATGAGCTCATGAATATAATCAAACATCTCATTATCTTCTTATCCCTTCATTATGCGCATATCATCTGCTTACCAAAAATATCTCAATCACATTCTATATTTACCGGTACCATTAAAAGCCATAATATAGCAATACATAAATATTCCAATATTCCATGATACTATATACAACATTATTTTGAAATCCCATTACATAAACACTTAATCATTCAACCACATCGTTGTCATATTCAACATCGCCAATAGTGATCGCATGTGACTTCCCTTTGTCCTTTTCCTTAATCGGTTGCTCATGTCGTTCATCACTAACCCTTTGATTAGGGCATTTATTAGCATAATGCCCCATTTCCTTGCACTTAAAGCATTGAAGTGTTGGTGGTGCATTCTCTGCGGGCTTTTCTTTATTCACATCATTAGAAACCCTTTTTCCATTACTTCGACACTCAACTGCTCGATGAACTTCTCTTCCACACTTAAAACATTTTCTAGTCCCTTTAAGACAATCTCCACCATGCTTCATTCCACACTTTGAGCATAAGGAAACTTTCATCTTCTTTTCACCACTATTCTGAGATTTCTCCTTGAACTCCATCTTTGGTATCTTGTCAAAACTATGAGAAGGATAAGTAACACCAACTTCCATTTCTACCTTTATAGCACAACACACAATTTCTTCATAGATACTGAAGTCTCTTATGGCTAATGCCCTTTGAAGATCTGGTTTTAAGCCACTGAAGAATCGATCAACTTTACTTTTTGGTTACATGATAAATCTAGATGCATACCTTGAAATCCTTTTAAAATTCGCTTCGTATATACCAATAGATTCATCTTCCTTTTGATTTAGTTCGAGAAACTCCTTCTCCATCTTTGTTCGAAGAATACGAGGGAAGTACTTATTAAAAAATATGTTCTTGAACTCGTCCCATTCCATGGACTCAATTTCAACTCTTGGCCTCGTATTCTTGATAAGACTCCACCATTGATCAGCATAACCTTCCAAACGATACACTGCTAAGATGACTTTATCATGTTTCAAACATTGATGAACTGAAAAATATCTTTTCAGTAGTACTGATCCATTGTTCCGCAACAAGTGGATCAGAAGACCCACTGAAAGAAGGTGGTTGTTGCCTCATGAAGGACTCAATAGAACATTGTTCCCTTATCTGCTCATTTGGAAGTCCAGAATGATTCATAGCTTGTGTAAGTATAAAAATAAGATTTTGCACTCCATCTCAAATAACATTTGTTTTTTCAGAAGGACAATCATTGCATTGTCCATTACATTGATCAACACGGTTCCTTCGGGTTCCAGCCATCGTCTAAAACCTAAAAAAATAGTGTTAGAGGAAAAAAATCACTCTAGGGAAAACAATATAATAAAGGGGGAGTAACGTCAATATCTAACATATTTGGTTACCGTAATTCTAGTACTATAACTTATACTTATACTTAACCTTAGGGGAATCCCTAGACATACCTTAGAAATATCTCTAGGGAATTCACTAAAGTTATCACATCCTATTTTCCAAAGGTTGACTAAACCTTTCCTCTGATACCAACTGTAGAGACCCGAAGCTTAACGTACATGGACATTACATTACTTTTGCAGAATACATAATACATAACAAAAACAGACACACGAGGACCGTAATAGTTTGGTGTCTATGGAAACATGGAATGTAATTTTCTAATCGTGGTGAAAGATCTTCAACATCTCCCATAAAGATCATCCCCTTTTTTTCTTACCTAAAACCTTTCTTTATATCCTGGGGAAAAGAAAACATAAAAAGGGTGAGCTCAAATGCTCAGTAAGGGTAAGCATGGATAAAATAAAACATACCATATACATTTGAACTTAAAAACATGAACGTAATGTTTAAACATCAAAAGCTTGAGAAATGACATAAAACATGGAAGTAATAAAGGCATAGATCATAAAAAACATTAAGAATGATAAAATAGAATGGGAATAAAACATGTAATTGTGGAAACCATTATGAACATGATATGATTTCCATAGTACCTGAGGCATTGCTGCCAAGACCATCTTAGTGGACAACGTCCCTTTCTGAATCGAGTTCACTCCTCGTTCCAGTCCTGTATTACTGAATCGGTTTAACTTTCCGTTCCATCCATGTCTATCTCATGATATATAAATCTTTACCCAATGCATTAGAGGGAGATATAGGTCCCACCCATCTCATAATGAAATCATTCTTTCATGTTCCACAAAATCATAAATCATACATCAGAGCATAACCCATGAAATAAAATGGGATTCTTAAACATCATGCCAGCATAACATAATCCATAAACAATTGATATCATTTCATCATAAGAAAATTTAAACCATTTAAATCATTGATACTTTATACTTGAAACATACACATATGAAATAATGTCATCATATATGTAAAGTAGTTTTGACAAAACACTTGAAATGAATTCTTGAGGAAAATATCCTTTCTACTTTAAAAACATGTTCTTTTCAAAAAATTTCATGCAATTTTAAAAGATAAGGGTTTTATTGAAAATAATCATGCAATCATGTAGAGGAAGCTTATTGAAAATGAGGCGTTATGAAACCATAAAAATCCATTCACTCCGTATAAGTTAAAAATAACATTCTCCTCGTACTTTTGTCGGAAAAGTCAAAAAGTACCTTATGTGGTAACCAAAGGAAAGATTCCATTCATAAAATGTGTTAAAAAGTAAATAAAAGGGAAAAATGACTTTAAGATTCCATGGAAGAATGGTAAATATTTTATGAAATCATTTTTAGAAAACATGGTCATGGATGATAAACGTAACCCCAGTAAATACTTACGTATAAGAAATCTCAGATAAAAATGAGATTGAAAATTTATCCCTTACCTTAGGTCCGATTTGCTTCGTAAGTGTCTGAACCTCCTGTATAATGATTTAAATAATTTCATTTACTTAATCTAGAATCATACACATTGTTATGATATCATATATGGTTCACTTATGGCTTTATATTACCCGTTCTTTTGTAAATTCCATGTTAAAGAGCGTTTTGGGTAAAATCATTTCATTTTTCATCTTTGTTTTGACTTGTAATTATTCATATGATTACATAGATCATGATTACTTAATTCCAGAATATAAAACATGATTTATATATAATAAATATTCAGAATGTATATATATAATAGATTAGTAAATGGAAAAAATACACCGTTCATGGAGACGGTAGACCGTAGGTACGCATGAACGCTGTTTTCTTTTCCTTATTGAGTTGAATGGAATTAAGTAGATGACATACATATATATACACATAAATCCAGTATCATTATTATGTAATATATTTCATGATTACTTATTATATATACTATATTATCATTCATGAATGTTTAACGTGGAGAATGAATCTCATCGCGTCGTGGAGACGGTAGTCCGTACGTACGCACGAGCAATGATATCGTTCTCATGATCGTGGAATTGTATTGAAGTGTATGTATACTATTTCAGAATCAATATAACTTTACAATAATCATATATAGTTATTATTTACACCATTATAATCATCCAAGTAAGGTGGTGGTGTAAAATATATTACACCACGACATGGAGACGGTATTCCGTACGTACGCACGCGCGATGATTTCGTTTTCCGTAGGTTGGATTGAGGGTGAAATAAGGTTGTTTCATACTAATAATAACATATCAGTATATGATTGATACTGATGTTATTACTTCATAACGAAACAACCTAAGAAGAAGAAGTGGAAAAAGAAATAAAGTTGAAAGAATTGGTAATGGACATTACCTGTTCTTTGAAACGCCTCTTTGAGATCTCTTTTTAGGGCACTAAAATTGGTCTTTGAGGAAGAACAGAACCTCTAGGATATTTCTAGGGAAGTGGAGAAGAGAATATGTCAGGTTTCAGCCGAGCTTAAGGCTCAAAGTGGTGTGAGGAAGAGAGGGAAGAGGTGCCCTTTTATAAGGGAGGAGAGGGGCACCTTTGGAATAACCAAAAATATTATTTTATTATAAAGCCAAATTAGGTTATAAATAGATCCAAATTGATTTATTTCGAGGATAAGTTGGGTATGGGTCTAAATACTCTCATAAAATATAATTTATACAAGTTTAGTTTCCTATTTTAACCTTATCATTTATATTTAACTTTAAGTTATATAATTTTACTTTAACCGTGTCCTTTTGTGTTCTTACACTATATGGTTAATAAACTTACTATAATAATTAAAACGAACCCCAAGTTGTTTATTATTAATATATATAACCTTATATAAGTCATTTGGCCGAACCTTAGATTTTTAGGAATAAAATAAAAATTAATATTATAATATTTTTTTTAAAAAACTATTTTATATCAATTTTGACACTATTTAGTAATTGAATATTTTTAAAATCATAACAGAATGATTAGTTCGAAAAAAGTTAATTAAATCAATAATGACATGTCATATTAACCTATAAAATTAGTGGAATTCATAAAAAGTCTCAAATTACATTTATTTGGTTATTTATAACAACAATTATGTCAATATTTCATTAATAAGATAATTACTAGATCATCTTTGTGTCATTTAATAAATTAAATTATTTAATGTCTAAAAATTACAAATAAAATACCATTATGTAGGAAATATTTTTATATTTCTAATTAATATTTATAGTTGAATTGATCTTATGTATAAACCTATATTAAAAATTATTTATTTATTAAACTTTGATTTTAACTATTTTAACCCTTCTTTAAATAAATTAATAATAAATGTCCTAATCTAATCCAAGTGGACCTAAATGGTAATATTTTATTCCAAAGGTTTTTTTGGTCGAATTAAACTTATCCAATAGAATTAGGACATGTGTTAGGGTAATAATAATAACATTTTTACCTTTAATTACACTATTTACTTTTAACCGTGGTAAAAAAAGTAAAAAGTTACTATTCACCAAAAATTATTTTCATCTCATTGAACCACATTTTACTTACTGATATCAACCGTGTCCCTCGGATTTTTTGAAATTCCATTCACATAAGCGGTAAAATCAATTTTTATGAAAAATTCATTTTTTAACTACAACTTAGTGGTTTCACTATTCATCAAAAAAGGAAAGTTTCCAGAAAAATACAAAAAATTAGGCCTAAGATATATTTGATATTATGAACTCAAAAATGATGTCTATTTTACCAAATTCAAAACATATCAGTTGCACTAATTAATTTAAAAATTAATTCCCGTCGTCAAAATAAATAGCGTGTTCTTAAGAGATAATAACTATAAAAAGATTGACACTTGTTTATGTCTGGTTTAAATGTGAAATTACATCCAATGACCAAAATTGTATTAAATTGTAAAAATATATTCTAAATATACTTTAAAACCACTCAAATTAATAATTTATCACTATTAATTATTTCTATTAAAAAAGTTGTTTTTAATTAAAATTTAGTAATTTTCACTATTCATTAGAAAATGAAAGATATCCGAAAAGTACCAAAATTTCACCCTAAGATAATTTTAATATTCCGAATCCAAAAATGAAGTCCATTTTGAAAAATAAAATTTACTAAATTTCAAAAAGTTGTTATTACTATTCATAACGGTTAGTTTTAATAATATTTTAATAGCATATTGTTGTTTAGTGAAACTCGTTATTACGTACTACACACACTATCGAGGAAAGTCATGATTGTGTGTAATGCAAGGAAAGTCAAGGATGAGTATTGTGTAAGCTCCTTTTGGTGTAGCGTACAACACAAGACATTAATGAAATTAAAAAGAATATTTTTCATAAAATCTCGGGGAGTTACATGAACAATATGGATGATCTAGAATTCATAGTAAGGGAAAAAATATAGGAATAAAACATAACACTTGGGATAGGAGGAAAAAAACGATGACATAAAAAGGTTGGAACATGAATAATTAAAAGGAATCATAACATGTAGAAAATTTAGTCAGGTAATCATGTCTTCATAGGAATGTGGAAACAACATACACCTTGACACATGTAAGATTCAAGGCTAACTACCAGGACTATTGCACATGAGAGACAAAGTCCCATAAAGGAATTAGGTTCACTCCCTATCAAAATATGATGTATCATGATACTCCACAATACCCAATTCAATGGATTGTTAGCTAGTTTCACACATCATAATATTTTCATGCATATGTGTTCCACATAAATAATCAAACATAATAAATAAACAAAAGTGTAACCCATGTAATGAAAATGATATTATAATCATGTCAGAAGACATAATAAATAGGGGTATTATAAATGTGACGATGAAATAAAGGAGTTAAATAATAAATGGACATTAATAAGTGAACATATGTACAAATAATGATAAATTATGTCCAACTAAAGTTAAAACATATAGAAATAGTGTTTAAGAAACTTTAGGAATGAACCACTTTAGTGCAGTTTAAGGGAAAATATTACTTTGACTTTAAAATGGAAATGGAATAATTATTTGTATAAAACCAGAAATGAAAAAGGATAATTATATGGAAAAAATGTGTCCTTTTAGAAAAATAATAGTGGATTAAAATAGATTATGGTTTGTATATGAAACTAGGCATGAAATTGTGAATTTCCCTTCAATCAAGCGTTCTTATCAAGAGTAATTGAAAAGGGAGCTATATAAAACATGTAGTTAATTTAAAATAAATTATAATTGAGTAACATACTTATTTTTGGGAAATAAATAAATTTTTTTGATTAAATAATAATAATTAAGAGAAAAATTGGGATAAAGATAGAGAAATCAAAATCTGAATGAAAAGTAGAGGTTCAGAGAGAATCCCTCACTTTATATCTGAAAGTGTTCTGCACTTGTACTTAATGTAACACACTGACCCCTCAAGACTGGATCTGGTGAATTACTTGTGATATTGGCATGGTTAGAAGGAATTAAAATCCCGAATGAATGATCAGTTTAGTAGTCTTGAAGAAACTCGATACATAGATGTAACATAAATTACATTGAAAAAGGTTGAAAAATACAATACGTAACAAAACTAAAAACTGGAACCACATGAACTCAATAAATGACCTTCCCTTCATAACCTATTGAAGGTAAACTATGAATGGGGTGAGCTCAAATGCTCAAAAATGGTTACAAAAATTGGATGAATGAATACAATAATAAGTGAATCATAGTCAATATGACATATTCAGTATGGAATGGTGAATAAATGAAAAACTAATGCCATTAAAAACTGAGAATGAAACAACATCCATAGATTTTTTTCATAGTGAAAACCTCATAGATAATAATAAGACCTGATAATGAATAAATATAATAAATTTTAATTGGACATCTTGTATCTGGAACATGAAACCATAATACCTTTAAAACAGATTAGTTCTATGGGTGGAAACCCGTCTGATTTTTGGAAACACACTCGAAGGGTTTGTCACAAACTGATTTGTCTCATGAGACATACCGATACATGGAGGGGCTATAGTGGGCCCCAGCTACCACTGTATTTCCAAATAATTATTTATACATTGATTAAATACAATATCAATTTTCCTTTTCAATATCTGTATAGAGTAGAGTATATAGATTCATCAATACATCCATAATTAAAAAAACATTCCAAATAAACACCTTTTGTAATATGGTATACAGTTTAGACAAAAAAAAATTCCATGATATGAGATTATGGGTATTTAATATAAATATATTTTTAAAGGAAAAGTGATAGAAAATGGGCAGTAGGTACGACACATAAGGATTATTACGTGCACCATCAAAAGATAGTCACAACAATATAGTAGTTGAGACAAAGTCTCTCACCACAATATAATCGGTCAAATCATATAACCCAAACTTAATAACCCTAAAAATAATCATTTAATATCATGAATATAAATATAATCATGTTATTATTTATCAAATGGAAGTACACATATACCACATACAAGAAATAAGTAGCGAAGAATGAAAATATCATAGAAATGAAAGTGAGATGAGAAACCCCTTACAAACATTTTGTCCTGGTATTTAGTGTTATTGTGAGGGATTAAAGTGAGGTAAAGGTGTATTCCATTATTTATATGGCAAAAGGGAAGTATGGGGGTGGTGTAAAAACATACTCCATCATTAGGAATTAAAAATAAAAGTGCATAACATATGCGAGATTCTTGAACAAAAGCGAGAGAGAGGATCCCTTACCTTATGCTCGAAGGTGTTCTTGTTTGTTGTTAACGACAAGAATAATCAAATTTAGATTCATTAATTAATTAGTCTAAAACCTCATAAACATTTAACGGATATGGTATAATCTTATTAAGCTAATTAATGTCCATTTTATGGGTTTAAGAGATTCAATTTTATTGTTCTGGAAGCATTTTATTATTTGTTTCATGATTTGTTTACTTGTATTCATTAATGGAAGTTCATATGAAATTTTGATAAAAATCCATAATTGTTAATATACATTATTAGTGATATTAATGAGACATAATGATCTTATAATGATTTTGGTTATATACCATGAGGATGACTCATTCGATGAGTTAAAATAAACGCTTGGATTTGGCTTGACGGGTTTTCAGTATAAAATCCTATACTATTATTATTCCATATTATGAACATTTAAAGATTCCAGAACATTTATCAAGATAAAATAAATATATAATGACCTGGTTAAACTATTTAAAAGGTTATATTACCATTATTGAAGATATTAATGAAAATTTAAAACTCGTATTCCTTTAGTGTGATAAATTTACACATCTCGGACGGTGTTTTACTTTATTGTATAAAAGGAGGGGGAAAAGAGAGATTACGATGAAATATTCCATTAGCACAATTAAAATATAGTACATGTAAGGTACAAGAATTATCATGAGATTTTTTTGTGGGGAGGTGAGAATATAGAACAAAATAATGGATCATAGTAAAAGAAATTGAAAGAAAATTGAAGGAAGGCTCACCTCTTGAGTACTCCTACATGAGAATCTCCTTAAGGCCTTTGTTTTTGGCCTTTCGATAATACCAGTTGGACATGGACGTGGGCAGAGGTCTTGGGAAGATTATTTGGAATAATTTTGGCAAGGATTTAAGTTTGAGTGTTTTGGGAGGAAGAGGGGGAGAGGGGTGGTGTATATAGTTTAGGGGAGATGAGTTTTCTTAATATTATATCCATTAATTTATAATTTACTCTCAAGACAACCAATAGTGAGTATTCAATGACCAAGAACAGTAATATATGCATGTTATTTTGAACCAATTGGGATTATATCAGAATATCATCATCAATTACTCAATAAATTCCTTATTTAGAATTTATCTTAAATTATCACATTTTACAATTCACCAAAAATGTATGTATTTCAGAAATGTAGCACCCCAAACATTCTATGGTATGGTTCTTTTAAATACATTTTAGTTATAGCCTATATTTCATGAATCAATGAGCCTCTATGGAATAAGACATGGAAACTTATAGGAGATATCCATAACCTTTCCATTAACATAAATTTTCCAACTCTACGTATTGAATTTTAAAAATCTGACATACACCGTTGTGTTCATGATGATAATTAGAGTCTGATAGAATTAAATTAACTTTCACTAAATAGTAACCTAACCTTATTAATAGTAACCTACCCTTTAAAAAAGTAACCTACTTTTATGAAAAGTAACTTACCCTTATAAATAGTAATATGACTCTTATAAATGGTATCTAGGCCCTTGATGGTATAAATGAATTTAGGAAACTTAAAAATGATGATGAATATTTTTAGTGCTTATATTTTTCAATTAAATAATAATTTAGATAAATATTTAATAAATCATTTTTATAAAATTATTTTTGAAAAATGGACTTCATTTTTGGATTCTACACGTCAAAAAATGGTTAGGGTGAATTTTGGGGATTTTTCTGAAATACTTGAATTTTTTATTAATTGTGAAATCCGATAATTCAGAATAAATGCTTAATAATGGATTAATTGAGTCATTGATGATGATCTTCTGATGTAAGCCCAAATCATTCAAAGTCAAATGCATATATTACTATTATTGTCGATGGAATACTCACTATTGGTTGTCTTGAGAGGAAATAATAAATTAATGATTATAATAATAAGAAAAATACTCTCCCCTCCACTAAATAAAGCACCCTCACCCCCTATTCCTCTCACACAACTCAAGCCTTGTTCTATTCTAATAATCTTCCCAAGACTCTCCCCAATATCATCCCCCACGTCCAAAATCTCCTATCCTCTTCGAAAAACATAAACCTCTCCCCTTAAGAGGTTCTCAATGGAGGAAGTCTCAAGAGGTAAATTCCTCTTTCCAATTCCTTCATTTCTTTTAGGTTCATCTCTTTTTGTTTCTTACTTCACCATAACAGTATGATAAATCCAACTACATTATTTTTTTGGAATTTTTTCATGCTAATGGTATATTTCATTACATTATCTCCTTTAGCCACCATTTTTTTGGAAGAAATGAAAGAACCATTTGAGATGTGCCAATTTATCACATTCAAGGACAACGATTTATCATTTTCTATTATAATCGTTATTTCTGGTCATGAAACCATTTGTGTTATAGTTGAACCTGATTATTATATATGATATATATCCTATTTTTAATTCTATAATCCTTTTGTTCAAATAGTATTAAGTTATAATGTAAAACATGTTCATTGTAATCAAACCCACCGTTTAGCAAAAACTGTTGTCACTAAGGTTGTATATGTAATAATTCAACTTCACTCTAAGTAACCAAATTAAATTTGAAACCATGTAATGTTCTGAATGTTCAATAATAGAATACAAGTTAATATAAATTACTACTAATGGGTTATGTTTTCAAACCTTACCCGTACTTACCTTGTGACATATAAATAATGGAATACCCCTTTACCTCTCATTAAGCCCTCGCAATAACACTCGTTACCATGTCGAAATGTTTGTAAGGTGTTTCTAATCTCACATTCATTTCTTTGAGATTTTCATTGTTTTCCACTTATTTCTTTTATGTGGTATATGTGTACTATCATTTTATATATAAAAAATGATTCTCTTTATATTAATTTTATTCAATTATTCATTTGAGGGTTATTAAGTTCTGGTCATATTTTTCGATCGATTACATTGTGGTAAGAGACTTTATCTCACCTACTATTTTATTATGACTAACTTTGTATTATGAACATAATAATCCTTATGTGGTGTACCTACTGCCCATTTGAGAGAACTTTACACTATAAATTATATTTATATCCATAATCTCATATCATTGATATTTTGTTTGTCTAATCCATATATGATTTTACATACAGTGTTTATTTGGAAGGTTATTTTAGTTATGAAATATTGATAAATTTGTATACTCTACTCTATAAGGATATTAAAAAAGGAATATTTCTCTTAAATTGAATAAATTTATAAATAATGTTTTGGATATGACGTGGTGGGTGGGGGCCGCTAAAGCCCCTCGATGTAAGGGTAGGTTTCATTAGACAAATCAGTTGGCGACAAACTATTCGAGTTTTTTTCCAAAAATCAGATGGGTTTCTACCCATAGAACTAAACTGTTTTTACGGTATTACGGTTTCATGTGCCAGATACATGATGTACAACTAATAAAAATTCTCTTTATTCATTATTAGTTAGTATTATTATTGATGAGGTTTTCACTATGAAAAAATCTACGGATGCAGTTTCATTTGTAGTTTATTTATGGAATTAGTTTTCATTTATTCACTATGCCATATTGCTAATGTCTGATTGATTGTGATTCACTTATTATTTTACTCATGATTCCACTATTTTTAACCCTTACTGATTGTTTGAGCTCACCCCTTTCAATGTTTACTTTCAACAGGTGACAAATAGGAGATCAGTTATTGAGTTCTTGTGGATTCAGTTTTTAGTTCTCGTTATGTATTGTATTTTGCAAACTATTCCAACATAATTTGAGTATCATATATGTATCTTGTTTCGTAAAGACTACTAAACTGATAAATCCTTCTTGATTTTTATTCCTTCTAACCATGTCAATATCACATGTAATGCATCAGCTTCATCCTAGATGGGTCGGGGTGTTACAGTTGGAATCAGATAAAGTTTAGTAGGAAACATGGAAACTAGAGTAGGAAATGTATATTAGGGAACAAATACCTAGAGTAGTATTTGAGGATAAATGTAAAAGAACGTCCTGGTATTTTGGTAATGATTAGATTATGTGGATCTTTTATGTAATACATCCCTGTCTGGATACGAGCAGGTAGAGGTGGCTCTGGAAAAGATGTATCTATGGGTAAAAACTGAAAACACCACATTGAGATAGACTCGAACAGGGACTGGTGCATGAAAATAGGCCTTTCTACAATCTTGGTTACGGCACTCCCATGGGATATGCCTAGGATAATTCACATTTTCTTTATAAGACATAATGCAGGAGTCTAATGATAATTTTTCCTTAGAAAACCATGTTTATAAGTTTATCTATTCATAGAATTTCAATATTTGTTGAGTGCTTTTCTATTTGAGATTCATAACCTAATCTAGTGTATCCCATTATTTAGAAATGGAATATAATAGAAGAAGGGAAATCAATACTCATGGGAAAGGTATGAATATCCCTACTAAGCAAGTCAACACAGTCAATGTTGGAGCCGATCAGATCATCACTATATTGGGACAACATACTCAGGTTTTAAAAATAACCATTCGACACCTATGTTAGATTGTTTCATGCAGAAGAGGCCCCCATATTTTAGTGGGACTACTAACCCAGTGGTTGCTGAGCAATAGATCAAGTCCCCTGAAAATATATTCATAGAATTAAGATGCAATGAAAATGAAAAGGTGGTACTAGTAGTATATTCTCTCAAGCGTGATGCTAATCAATGGTGGTTCTTAATTCAGGATACCATAGAATAAGAAGATATAGATGATATGGAATGGAGGACATTTATGGAATTATTATTTGAAAAATATTTCCCCCGTGAGCAACAAACTGAAATAAAGAGGAAATTCCATAGCTTAAAACAAAGGGAAGAAGACAGTGTTGCAGAGTATGAGGCTACTTTCACAAGGCTAGCCAGGTATGATGTACATTACATACGTGACTCAGCAGACAAGATTGATCATTTCTTTGAAGGTCATAAGCCAAGTCTTCAAAGGCAATTGGCTTCTCGATCATTTTTGTCATATTATGAAATTGTATCAAGTGCTATCAAAACATAGAGGGAATTTTCTATATCAAATCTTTTCAAAGGAATCCAATATAAGAAGTGGTACTCTGATAATAAAGGAAAAGGAGAAGCACCAAATAAGAGTAAGGGAACAAAGATATTCCCATTATGTGAGAAATATGGAATGAATCATCTTGGGAAATGATTGAAAGGCATGGGAGACTACTATAACTACGGAGAAAAGGGTCATCGATCTGATGAATGCAAGGGGAGGAAACAATTCAATGATATTAATTGCTACAATTGTAGAGAGATAGGACATGATTCAAATGAGTGTCCTATGTGCCAAAGAAACATGCCTTAGAAAAATGACAAGATAACAAGGGAGAGCCTATGCGATTAAAATTTCAGAGGTTGAAGTTCTTAATGATGTGGTGGAAAGTACTTTGATTATTTCCTCAAACATAGCCAACAAATTATTTGATTCTGGATCATCACATTCAATTTTACCTTCTCAGTTTTCCAGGAAAATTAAATATGTTCAATTTGATTTAATAAGGGAGTTGTGAGTCAAAACTCATAGGGGATGTATCATTTCAACAAAGGAGTGTCGATTAGTCCCCCTCCAGACACCAAAATGTGCTTATGTGGCTAACCTTATCCTCATACCAATGACTGGATTTGAAATGATTCTCGGTATGGATTGGATATCAAAGTATGATGCGAATATTTGTTGTAAGAAGAAATAAGTTAGAATTTTTGAAAATGGTGTAGAATCTCTTGTATTTAGTGCATTAACTTATTCACCTGATTCTTATCTAGAACCACCCCTAGTAGCTATACTAAATTCAATACTTATGGGGGAAGATAAACCAATATCTATGAGTGATGAAAGAAATCGTAAAATTAAAAATGTACACATAGTGCAAGAATACATTGATGTATTTCCAGAAGATTTACCTAGACATCTTTCATAGTGGAATGTTGAGTTCTCTATTGATTTAATTCCTTATGAAAGACCTATATCAAAGACTCTCTATAGAATGGCTAATGTTGTATTAGTAGAGCTAAATAATGAACTATAGGATTTAAATGAAAAAGGATTTATCTGACCTAGTGTTTTTCCATGGGGATGCCATGTCCTATTTGTCAAGAAGAAAGATGGATCCAATAGTATTTGAATTGATTACAGGTAAATCAATTCTATTACAATAAATGATAAGTATCATATGACCATGATTTATGATTTATTTGATCAACTTCACGGAGCTCAATACTTTTCAATGACTTTCCTTCGATCTGGATATTATCAGTTTCATGTTAGGAAGGAAGATCTTCCTAAGGCAAAATTTCAGACCAGGTATGGGAATTAATAGTTTACAGTAATTCGTTTTGGACTGAAAAATGGACCCTTTTCTTTCATTGATTTAATGAATAGAGTTTTCAAGGAATATCTTGATAAATTTTTTGTGGTATTCCTCAATTATATCCTCATATACTCAAAAATCAATCAAGACCATGAGAATCCCTTGCGGGTCATTATACAAACTCATTCAAGCAATAAATTATAAGAGAAGTTTAGAAAATACAAATTTGGGATTCAATTAGTTTCTTTTCTGATCCATGTTATCTCTAAGGATGGAATCCTAGATGATCCTGTGAAGACAAAGGAAATCAAAGATTGGACCACACCAAAAAACATAACTGAGGTACACAATTTTATTGGCTTAGCAGGTTACTGTTGGCGTTTCGTTCAGAATTTTTCCCGCCTGGCTAACCCTGTAACCAAGCTCACACGTAAAAGAGTTAAGTTTGGGTTGAAAAAGAACGTATAAAATGCTTCAAAGAATTGAAAATAATATTGGTCAATGCTCCAATTTTGACCCTTCCATCTGTAAGTGGTGGATTTGTAATATACAATGATGCATCAAAGAAGGGACTGGGTTGCATCCTTATGCTAAATGATAAAGTTATTTCTTATGCATCAAGATAGTTGAAGACTCAGGAGAATAATTATCCAAGTCATGATATTGAGTTAGTAACCGTAATCACTGCTCTGAAAATACGGAGGCATTATCTCTACGGAGAGAAATGTGACATTTATACAGACCACAGGAGTTTTAAATACATTTTTCACATAAAAATAACTCAACATGAGGCTGAGGAGATGGATAGAGTTACTCAAAGATTACAATTATTCAATACACTACCACTGAGGAAATGTGAATAAGGTGGCAGATGCATTAAGCAGGAAGGATCATGGACTTCTGACTCAAATGAGGATTGAGAGAGATCCTATATTTTTCGATCTACTAATGATGGATATGGGAATTGTTAAGGAAAGAAAAAATTCATTACTCTTTCAAATGATTGCTAAACCATCTTTATTAGAGAATATAAAAAGATCTCAATCTGATGATGATAACCTACATAAGAAAATTAATGCTGTCATGGATGGGACACTGGCAAACTTCATGTAGGAAGGAGTTCTGAAATTTGGGAAGAGGTTATGCGTTCCATCAGTACCTGAGCTAAAAAAGGAACTATTAGATGATGATCATAGATAAAATTTCTCTATAAAACCAGGTACCACCACGATATATAGAGAGTTGAAGGAATATTTCTGGTGGGATAATATGAATCAGGAAACTGCAGACTACGTGTCAATATGTCTAGTTTGGAAACATGTGAATGTAGAGAGAAAACATCCCAATGGAGTAATGAAACCTCTACCTATACCTATGTGGATGTGGGATAACATTAGGATGTATTTTTTCACTAGAATACCAAGGACACTTAGAACGAACGGTGTAATATGGGTAATTGTTGATCAACTCACAAAATTAGCACATTTTCTTCCTATAAGAGAGGATTTTCCACATGAGTTCTTGAAAGACATTATATTAATGATGTTTTAAGACATCATGGTGAACCTCTATAAATTGTGTATGATCGAGATCCCCAGTTTAAATCAGTATTCTGGAAAATTCATCAGAAGGCTTCGAATACTGAGCTTTGTATTAGTACTGCTTATCACCCCCAAACTGATGGACAAATTGAATGGAATAGTAAAACTCTAGAAGACATTCTGAGGTCATTATATCTTGATTTCCAAGGTATGTGTGATCAATACTTTCCTTTGGTGGAATTTTCATACAATAATAATTTCCACTCACATATTAAAATGTCACTATATGAAGCATTATATGGAAAGAGATGTCGAACTCCAACTTGTTGGGACGAAGTTGGTGAGAGGAAACTTATAGGCCGAGAACATATTGAGGAGACTATGACAAAGGAAAAGAAAATAAAATCCCATATTAAAGTAGCCCAAATTAGGTAAAAGAGTTATGCGGACAATCAGAGAAAGGATTTGGAATTATAGGTGGGAGATCATGTTTTTATGAAAGTATCTCCATGGAAGGGTGTTTTAAGGTTCGTGTAAGAAAGGGAAACTAAGCCCCATGTATATCATACCGTTTGAAATTCTGGAAAGAATCGGAGCAGTAGACTACCAATTATCAATGATTCCAAATCTCTCCAAAGTCCATTATGTGTTCCATGTGTCATTATTGAAAAATACATGCCAGACCCAACGCATGTGCTCACCTATGAAGAAATTGAACTGGAACATGATTTGTCATAAAATGAAAAACTAATTGGGATTATTGACATAAGGGAGAAGGTATTACGAAAAAGGAAAACTCATCTAGTAAAGTTTCTTCGGAGGAACCTGAATATGGAAGAAGCAGCAGGGGAAAGAAAGGATTTCATGAAAACGAACCACCCTCATCTTTTTGATGAGTTTCATACATAGAATTTTGAGGACAAAATTTCCAATTGAGGGAATAATGTATCACCCCAAACATTTTATGGTATGTTTCTCTTAAATACATTTTAGTTATAGCCTATATTTCAAGAATCACTGAGCCTTTATGGAACAAAACATGGTTGCTTATAGGAGATACCCCTAACCTAGAAATAATACTTAAATTTTCCAACTCTACGATTTGAATTTTTAAAATCTGACAAACATGATTGTGTTCAAGATAATATTTAGACTCTGATAGAATTAACATAATTTTTAGTGAATAGTAACCTACCCTTATTAATAGTTACCAACCCTTATTAATAGTAACATACCCTTATGAATCGTAATATGACTCTTATGAATGGTACCCACGCCCTTGAATGTATAAATGAATTTAGGCACCTTAAAAATTAAGATGAATATTTTAAGTGTTTATATTTATCGATTAAATAATTATTTTAATTAAATATTTAATTAATCTTATATAGAAATTTTTTTTTGAAAAAATAGACATAATTTTTAGATTCTAATCGTTGATAAATGGTTAGGGTGATTTTTTTTAATTTTTCTGAAATACATGAATTATTTATGAACAGTAAAATCAGATAATTCACAATAAATGATAAATAATGGATTAATTGAGTCATTGATGATGATATGCTGATGTAATCCCAATTGGTTCAAATTCACATGCATATATTGCTGTTCTTGGTCAGGTAAAAATCATTATTTGTTGTATTGAGAGGAAATAATAAATTTATGATTACAATATTTAAAAAAATGCTCTCCTCTCCACTATATAAAGCACCCATCACCCCTCTTCCTCTCACACCACTCAAGCCTTGTGCCTTGAAAATATTCTACCCAAGTCTCTCCAAAAGATCCTCCCCCACGTCCAAAAGCTTTTTGCCTCTTCAAAATACCAAAACCATTCCCATGAAGAGGTTCTAAAAGGAGGAAGTCTCAAGAGGTAAATTCCACTTTCCAATTCCTTCAATTCATTTAAGTTCTTTTCTTTCTATTTCTTTCCTCAAAATAATTGTATGATAAATCTAGTAACATACATGTACTGTAATGTGTTCATGCTAATGGTATATTTCATTATATTCTATCCTTTCCCCACCATTTATTTGAAATAAATTAAAGCACCGTTTGAGATGTGCTAATTTAGAACATTCAAGGACAATAGTTTATTAGTCTCTATTATAATCATTATTTCTGTTCATGAAACCATTTTTGTTATGGTTGAACCATATTCTTATATATTTAATATATCCTATTTTTAGTTATGTAATCCTTTTGTACAAATATTATTATGTTATAACATAAAACATGATCATTCAAATCAAACCCACCGTTTAGCCAATACAGTTTTCCCAAAGGTTATATATATAACAATTCGACTTCACTCTAAGTAACCAAATTCAACTTAAAACCATTTATTATTTTTGATGTTCACCAATAGAATATAAATTCATTTTTGGAAAACTAAATCCATCTTAAATATTTATCCAAACTTGAATATAAGTGAACTGATCATTTAAAACCATGTAAACAAATGAGCCTGAACAATGAAATTGAACATTATAACTAATCAAAAATGACTTGAATGAACTGAAAATGGTTATAATAATTCATTTACATATATAAGAGGTTATTTTCTTATAAATTAATAATCCTAATTTGTTTATTCAGGTCTTAAATAACAAGTCAAGAACACCTTCAAGCATAAGGTAAGGGATCCTCTCTCACACTTTTGTTCAAGAATCTCCACTAGGTTGTTCCCTTTTATATTTAATTTCTAATGATGGGGTATGTATTCACAACTACCCTGTACTTACCTTGTGACAAATAAATAATATAATACCCCTTTACCTCTCATTAATCCCTCGCAATAACACTCGTTACCATCCCAAATGTTTGTAAGTGGTTTCTCATCTCACTCTCATTTCTGTGATATTTTCATTGTTTGGCACTTATTTCTTTAATGTGGTATATGTGTACTACCATTTGATATATAATAACATGATTGAATTTATATTCATGTTATTCAATGATTCATTTTAGGGTTATTATGTTGTAGTCATATTATTTTACTGATTACATTGTGGCAAGAGACTTTGTCTCAACTACTATTTTGTTGTGACTAACTTTGTATTATGCACCTAATAATCCTTATGTTATATACCTAATACCCATTTGATACAAATTTTCATTTGAAATTATATTTATATCCATAATCTCATATCATGGATATGTTTGTTGTCTAAAATGTATACCATTTTACATACAGTATTTATTTGGAAAGTTATTTTAATTTTGAAATATTGATGAATCTGTATACTCTACTCTATATGGATATTGAAAAAGTATATTTCTATTGTATTGAATAAATGTATAAAGAATTATTTGGACATGTAGTGGATGGTGGGGACTGCTATATCCCATCAATGCATCAGTAGGTCTTATGAGACCAATCTGTTGGCGACAAACCCTTCGAGTGTGTTTCCAAAAATCAGACGGGTTTCTACCCATATAACTAAACTGTTTTTATGGTATTATGGTTTCATGTTCCAGATACATGACTTACAATTAGTAATCATTCTCTTTATTCATTATCAGTTATTATTATTATCCATGTGGTTTTCCCTATGAAAAAATGTATGTATGCAGTTTTATTCTCTATTTATTAATGGAATTAGTTTTTCATTTATTCACTATGCCATATTTATTATGCCAGATTGATTGTGATCCTCTTTTTATTTTACTCATGCTTCTGCTATTTGTAACCCTTACTGAGCGTTTGAGCTCACCCCTTTCATTGTTTACTTTCAACAGGTGCTAAATAGAAGATCATTTATTGAGTTCTTGTGGATGCAGTTTTTAGAATTCATTATGTATTGTATTTTGTAAAATTTTCCAATGTAATTTGAGTAACATATATGTATCTAGTTTCTTCAAGACTACTAAATTGATCGTTCCTTCGGTATTTTTATTCCTTTTTACCATGCTAATATCACAATTATGCACCATCTCCGACCTAGAGGGGTCGGGGTGTTACAAGAAAAATCCAAAAATTTCACCGTAACAATTTTTTGACGTGTAGATTCCAAAAATGAAGTATATTTTTCAAAATTATTATTTTTAAATATTATTTATTAAAAATTTAATTAAAATAATTATTTAATCAATATATATAAACACTTAAAATTTTCATCTTAATTTTTTAGGTGCCTGAATTCATTTATACACTCAATGGTGTGGATACCATTCAAAATAGCCATATTACTATTCATATGGGTAAGTTACTATTCATAAGGGTTGGTTACTATTCATTATGGTATGTTACTATTCACAAAAAAATGATTCTTCCTTATTGGAATCCAATAACTTACTGATCACAATCATGCATTTCAGATTTTGGAAATTCACATCATAGAAGTGACAAAATTAGTTTTACTTGGCTTGGTTATGGATATCTCCTATTACTAACCATGTTTTGTTCCATAGAGGCTTAGTGATTCATGAAATATAGGCTAAAAATAGAATGTATTTATGCGAAATATACAATGAAGTTTTTAGGGTGTTGCATTATTCCCTACTTCAGAAATTTCATCCTAGAAATTTTATGTATGAAGCTCACCAAAAAGATGTGGGTGATTATTTTTCATAACATCCTAGGATTCCCCTATTGCATCCTCCATATTCTGGTTTCTCTAATGAACCTTTACTAGATGATTTGTCTAATTTCTCAATACCTACTCCCTTGTGTCAAGAATCCCGATATGCTTGTCATATTATGAAAAATCTGATTCCAGTTCAATTTACTCTTATGTGGGTACATGTGTGGGGTCTGACATTTATTTCTTTAACAATGACATGTGGAAAACATCATAACTCTCGAAAGATTTGGCAGCATCACTAAGCAGTAAGCTACAACTCAAATTCATTCCACAATTTAAAATGGTCTGACATACCTAGGGTTCAATTTCCCTTTCTTACCGAACCCTAAGAAAACCTACCATGGAGATACATTCAGAAATACATGATCTTCGACATGGAATTCCAAATCCTTTCTCCAATTTCTAGCATTAATCATCTACCTACATTGAAATTCTTTAATATGGACTTTTATTGTCTTCACCTTTGTCTTGGTCTCTCAAATATGTTCCGGGCCTATAAGTTTCCTCTCACCAACTTCGTCCCAACAAGTTGGAGTTTGACATCTCTTTCCATACAATACTTTATATGGAGTCATTTGAATACTAGAATGGAAACTAATGTTTTAGGAAAATTCCACCAATGGAAAGTATTGATCCCATATACCTAGGAAATCAAGAGAGCATGAACACTACATGTCTTCTAAATTTTGAATAGTCCTTTTATATTGTTCATTAGTTTGGGGGTGATAAGCTATACTCATATAAAGCTCACTATTTAAAGCTTTTTGGAGACTTTTCCAGAATCTTGATGTAAACCGGTGATCTTGATCAGATACAATCGATAGAGGTGCACCATGAAGTCATAAAACATTATTAATATAAAGTCATTCCAAGCACTGAAGTGGAAATTCCTCTCTTATAGGAAGGAAATGTGATGATTTTTTGAGATGATCAACAATTACCTATATTACTTCATTCCTTCTAGGTTTACTCTGTAGTCCGTTGAAAAATCTATCTTAATGTTATCCCACTTCCACATATGAATGGGTAGAGGTTGGAACACTCTTTTGGGATGTTGTCTCTCTACCTTCATTTGTTGACAAACATGATATCCTGACACGTAGTCAGCATTTTTTTGCTTCATATTATCCCACAAAAAATATTCCTTCATATCTCTATACATCTTGGTGCTACCCAGGTGTATAGAGAAATTTGAGCTATGATAATCGTCTAATAGTTCCCTTTTTAGCTCAGGTACTGAGGGAACACATAACCTCTTCCCTTATATCAGAAATCCTTCTTCGTACAAGAAGTCATCCAGTCTCCAATTCTTAACTACATTAATTTTCTTGTACATATTTTCATCATCAGATTGATAGATTTTTATCTTCTCTAGTAAAGATGGTTTAACAATCATTTGAATGAGGAGCCATGTTTCCCCTTCCATAACAATTCCTATATCCATCTTCAGTAGATCCATAAATATATGATCTCTTTCAATCCTCATTTGAGTCAGAAGGCCATGATCTTTCCTACTTAATGCATCTACACCTTATTCGTCTTTCTTGGGTGGTAGTGTATTGGACAATCATAATATTTGAGTAACACGAGCCATCATATTCTCCTCATGTTGAGTTATTTTTCTGTGCAAATTTATATCAAACTCTTGTGGTCCATATAAATCTCACATCTCTTACTGTGGAGATAATGCCTCCATATTTACAGAGCAAGCATTAATGCTGCTAACTAAATATCATGAGTTGGATAATTTTCCTCATGAGTCTTCAACTGTCTTGATGCATAAGCAATATCTTTTTCTTTTTTCATAATGACTCAACCCATTCCAATCTTTGATGTGTCGTAGTATATTACAAATCCATAACTTCTAAATGGAAGAGCCAAAATTGGAACATTGACCAATATTCTTTTCAATTATTTGAAGCATTTAGTACAATATTTTGTCCTCACAAACATAACTCAATTACGTGTGAGCTTGGTTAGCGGGTTAGCTACTCGGGTAAAATTCTAAAAGAAACGCCGATAGTAACCTGCTAAGAAAATAAAACTGTATACCTCATTTATGTTTGCTGGAATGGGACATTATTGGATTGCCTTTTTTTTCAGGATCAACTAGGATTCCATCCTTAGACACAATATGGCCTAGTAAAGAAACTGATTGAATCCATAATTCACACTTACTAAACTTCACATATAATTTATTGCTTCTAAGAGTTATCAGAATAACACACTAGTGATTCTCATAGTCTTCATAGATTTTTGAGCATACAAGGATATCATAGATGAATACAACAACAAAGTTATCAAGATTATCCTTGAAAACTCTATTCATTAAATCTATAAAAATAGAGGGTGCATTTGTAAGTCCAAAAGGAATCACGGTAAACTCATAATGCCCATACCTAGTTTGAAGTGATGTCTTAGGAATATCTTCCTTGACCGCACACAACCGATGATATATGGATCGAAGGAAAATATTAAAAAAGTATTAAGCTCCGTGGAGTTAGTCAAATAAATCATCAATCTGGAGCAGAGTAATCTTATTCTTTATTGTAATATCATTGATTTTCCTGTAATTAATGAAAAGCCTCATGGATCCATCTTTCTTCTTGACAATGAGGACAGGGGATCACCATGGATAATCAATAGGTCGAATTAGTCCCTTTTCAATCAAAACATCTAGTTGTTTCTTTAGCTCTACTAATTCCACAGTGTCCATTCTATAGGGAGTCCTTGATATAGGTCTTGCATCAGGAATTAAATCAATAGGGAACTTAACTTCCCACTCTGGAGGATGTCCAAGTAAATCCTTTGGAAATACATCAATGTAATATTTCACTATGTGAACATATTCAATTTTAATATTTCTTTCCTCACCCATAGATATTGGCTTATCTTCCTCTCCAAGTACTGCATTCAGGTGAGCTATCGGGGGTGGTTCTAGATTAGAATCAGATGGTGAAGTTTCTTCCTTAAAGACAAGGGATTATACAGCATTTTCATAAAATGAATCTTCTTTCTTCTTACAATAAATCTTCACATCATTATTTGATAGCCAATCCATACAGATAATTATATAAAATCCAATCAATGGTATGATGATAAGGTTAGAAATTAGAGCACATTTTGGTGTCCGGAGGGGGACTAGTAAAAATGAATTTGTTGAAATGATACATCCCTTGGGAGTTTTGACTAATAACTACTTTATTAAATAAAATTTTTCATATATAATTATCTTAGAAAAAAGAGAAGATATAAATTAATGCGATGATTTAGAATAAAATAAATTATTGGATAACTTTGAGGAAGTAATTAAATTACATGCCACCACATCATTAGAAATTTCATCTTCCACGGTTGTAATCGCATAGGCTCTCCTTTCCTCTCTAGGATTTTTCTGAGTCAGGTTTCCTTGGCTCTTAGGATACTCATTTGAATAGTGTCCCATATTTCTACAATTATAGAATTGAATATCATTGAATTGTTTCTTCCACTTGCATTCATCAGATAGTTGACCCTTTTCTCCATAGATATAGCAGACTCCCATGCCTTTCAAAACTTTCCTGAGATGTTTCTTTCCATAGTTCTCACATAATGGGAATATCTTTATTCCCATTCCCTTCCTTGGTGATTCTCCTTTTCCTTTGTTATTAGAGTACCACTTCTATTCTAGGTTTCCTTTGAAAATATTTGATCTAGAAAATTACCTTTCTATTTTGATGGAACATGATACAATTTAATCATATGATGAAAATTATTGAAAAGCCAGTTCCCTTCAAATAATTGTCTTAAGACCTTCAAATAAATGATCAATCATGTCTGCTGAGTGACGTATGTAATCTATGGCATACCTGGCCAACCATGTGAAAGTAACCTCACACTATACAACACTATCTTCTTCCCTTTGTTTTAATCTAATGAGTTTCTACTTTATTTTAGTGAATTTATCACATGGGAAATATTTTCCAAATAATATTTCCTTAAAATTACTCCATTACATATATTCTATTTCTTCTTCCTCCGTGGTATTCGGAATCAGGGACCACCATTGATCAGTGTCGCCCTTGAGACAATATACAGCTATTAGTATGTTTTCATTTTCATTACATCTTAATTCCATGAATATATTTTCAAGGGACTTGATCCATTTCACGTAAACCACTGGGTTTGTAGTCCCACTAAAATATGGTGGCTTCTGCCACATTAAATGATCCAATAGAGGTGTGGAATTGTTATTTGTTACAACCTGAGTAAGTTGTCCCAATATGTTCCTGATTTGATCTACTCCAACATTGGCTAGCTTGGCATTCTCAGTAGGTATATCCCCACCTTTCCCATGAGTATTGATTACCCTTCTTCCATTATACTCCTTTTCTAAATAATGGTATACAATAGATTAGTTTATGAATTTAAAATAGAAAAGCACTCTACATAGATTGAAATTCTATGCATAGAAAATCTTATAAACATGGTTTCTCTGAGGAAAAATTTACATTAAACTCCTTCATAATGTATTTTAAATAAAATGTGAATTATCCTAAGAATATCCCCTAGAGAGTGTCGTAACCAATATTACATCAAGGCTTGTTGTCATGCACCAGTTCCCCTTCGAGTCTAGCTCAAATCTATGTTTTCGGGTTTTACCCGTAGATAAATCTATGCCAGAGCTGCCTCTACCATCTCGTATCTAGACATGGATGTATTGGTTAAAAGATTAACACAACCTATTTCTTAACAATATACAAGGATGTTCTTGTACGTTTATCCTCAAATACTACCTTAGGTCTTTGTTCCCAACTATACATTTCCTACTTAGTTCCCATGTTTCCTACTAAAATTCCTCTAATACCAACTTTAAAACACAGACCCCTATTGACTGGAGACGGTTCATTACTTGTCATATTGGCATGGTTAGAAGAAATGAAAATACATAAGGAACAATTAGTTTAGTATTATTGAAGAAACTAAATACATAGTTGTAACACAAATTATATTAAAAAAGTTACAAAATACAATACATAACAAAACTAAAAACTGCAACCACATGAACTCAATAAATGAACTTCTCTTCATCACCTGTGGAAGTTAAAAAATGAATGGGGTGAGATCATACTCTCAATAAGGGTTAAAAATAGTAGAATCATGAATAAAATAATAAGTGAATCATATTCAATCTGGCATAATCAATATGGGATGGTGAATAAATGAAAAACTAATGCCATTAATAAACTGACAATGAAACTGCATCCAAAAAAATTTTCACAGTGAAAACTACATGGATAATAATAATATATGATAATGAATAAATATAATGCTTATAAATTGGAAGTCATGTATCTGTCACATGAAACCATAATACTGTTAAAATTGTTTAGTTCTATGGGTAGAAACCTGTCTGATTTTTGGAAACAAACTCAAAGAGTTTATCACTAACTGATTTGTCTCATGAAAGCTACCGATGAATCGAGGGGCTATAAATATAATTTCACAAGAAAAGTGATCTCAAATGGGTATTAGGTACACCACTTAAGTATTATGAAGTGAGCCATACAAAGTTAATCACAACAAAATAGTAGTTGAGACAATGTCTCTCACCACATTTTAATCGGTCGAATCAAATGAAAAATAATTAATAACCCTTAAAAGAATCATGGAATAACATGAATATAATTTGAATAATGTTATTATATATCAAATGTTAGTACACATATACCACTTAAAAGAAATGAGTGGCGAACAATGAAAATCTCACAGAAATGAAAGTTAGATGAGAATCCCCTTACAAACATTTTGGCATGGTAACGAGTGTTATTGTGAGGGATTAATGTGAGGTAAAGGGATATTAAATTATTTACATATCACATGGTCAGTATGGAGGTGGTGAAAAAACATACCCCATAATTAGGAATTAAAAATTAAAGTGCACAATAGAGGGGAGATTCATGAAAAATAGTGAGGGAGAGGATCGCTTACATTACGCTCGATGGTGTTATTGTTTGTTGTTAATGACCTGAATAATCAAATTTATCATCATTAATTAATAATTCAAGAACCTCATAAACTTTTACTTGATATGTTATATCCTTATTAAGTTATTTAGTGGCCTTTTTATGGGATTAAGAGATTCAATTTTATTGTTTTGGAAGCATTTTCTTACTTGTTTCATGATTTGTTTACTTGAATTCATTAATGGAAGTTCATTTGAAATGTGGTTAAACATCCATAATTATTAATATACATTATTAGTGATATTAAATAGATATAAATTATCATTAAATGATTATGTTTATATACCATGAGGATGACTCATTCGATGAGTTAAAATAAATGCTTGGATTTGGCTTGGTGGTTTTGCACAATAAACATGTTTGGTATTATTATTCCATATTATGAACGTGTAAAGATTACAGAACATTAATAAAGAAAAAATACAAATATATTGGCATGTATAAACCATTTAAAAGGTTTCATGACCAGTATTTATGATAGTAATGGAAATTGAAAACATGTCTTCTTAGAGTGTGATAAATTTAGACATCTCAGACTGTGTTTGCATTTATTATATAAAAGGAGGGGAAAATGAGATTATGATGAAATATTCCATTAGCACAATAAAAATATAGTACATGTATGGAACTATAATTATCATGGAATTTGGATAAGGTGAGGTGAGAAAAGAGAACAAAATAATGGAACTTTGTAATAGAAATTGATAGAAAAGAGAAGGAAGGTTCACCTCTGGAGTACTCCTCCTTGAGAATCTCATTAAGGACTTTTTTACCTTTTGGGGATACCTGAAGGTCTTGGATGTAGAAAGAGGGATCTGGAAGACTTTTCATCATAATTTAGGCAAGGCATGAAGCTTCAGTGGTTTGGGAGGAAGAGGGGGTGAGAGGTGATTTATATAGTGGAGGGGAGAGAAGTTTTCTTAATATTATAATCATTAATTTATTATTTACTCTAAATAAAACCAATAGTGAGTATTCCATGACCAAGAATAGTAATATCTACATGTGACACTGAACCAATTGGGCTTACATCAGTATATCATCATCAATGACTCAATAAATTCTTTATTTAGCATTTATTGTAAATTATCGCATTTTACTATTCATAATTTTTTTAGTATTTCATAAAAATCCCAAAATTTAACCCCAACCATTTTTCAATGTGTAAAATATAAAATTTAATTCCATTTTTCAAAAATATTTTTTTAAATATGATTAATTAAAAATTTATTTAAAAAAATTATTTAATTGAAAAATATAAACACTTAAAATTATCATCTTCATTTTAAGGTGCCTGAATTCACTTATACACTCAATGGTATGGATACCATTAATAAGAGTCATACTAAAATTTATAAGGGTAAGTTACTATTTATAGGGGTAGGTTACTATTCATAAGGGTATGTTACTATTCACCGAAAATTGATTTTTCCTAATCGGACTCCAAAATAACATACTGATCGCAACCATGTCTGTCAGATTTTCAAAATTCACATCATAGAAGTGAACAAATTAGTTTTACTAGGCTAGGATATGGATATCTCTTCAAAGTAACCATTTTTTGTTCCATAGAGGCTCATTGATTCATGAAATATAGGCTATAAAT
This sequence comes from Viscum album, assembly GCA_963277665.1. NCBI lineage: Eukaryota > Viridiplantae > Streptophyta > Magnoliopsida > Santalales > Viscaceae > Viscum > Viscum album. The sequence continues at coordinate 934,504,049 of OY728133.1, read as the reverse complement.
AGAATTTATTTTAGAGAAAACATACAATGAAGTGTTTGGGGTGATACACTTAATGTCCTAAAAAATAAAGATAAATACAATAATAATTTAATTCAGAAAACACTTTAAATTTATTCAATTTATTATAATTTTTTATGATCAATTATGAATTTTCTGATGAGTTTTAATTTGGATTTATTCATTTTGGGAGAATTTGTTTCTAAATTTTATGATTGGTTCCCTTGAGTATAATCATAGGTGTTCTATTCGAATGGAATAAAAAGTCTAGTAGTAGAATTATATAATATTTATGCACCACGATTATTTTTAATGTCCCAATATAGATTTTTTTCATATATGAGTATGATTCATTCGATAAAATGTTAAAAAATAACATTAGTTTATTTTTGTGAATTTTTTATCATCATGAACTCAATTTATTAATTAATTAATATTATGTATATATAATGATCCTAGAACATTAAATATGATTAAAAAGAATATAATATTATGGTTTAACCATAAAATTTTTTAATAACCCATCTTGAATGTGGTAAAAGTGTATGAATACTCATTGTCCAGGAAGGTGGTGAATCGACACCTCACATAAAATGTTACCATTTTTAAAATAAAAGGAGGAGAGTAGAGTCTTCATAATAGATAGTACATTAATACAATATAATTAAATTGTATATATTATACTACAATTATTATTATTTTTTGGATTTTTTATTAAAGTAGAAGCTAGAAGAATGAAATAGTTTAAAAGGGAAATGTGGAGGAATTCGTGTCTGGTATAACAAGTCATTGGCTTCCTTAAGAAAGATGGATATGGAATTTTGGTGAGACTAGAAATAATAGAATCGGGGGAAGTTTATTGAAAGATGTATTGGGAATAATATTATAAATATTAATTTATTTTGAGTTGTTAGGATAATAGGTAGTGATAGGTTGTATTTATAGAGGAGGAGGGTGGTTTCTTTTTTATTATATTATTCATTAGATTATTATTTTGGCCCATGAATATCAATAGTGATGACTACAATGGCTAAATAAAGTAAAAAAGAGAATTATATTTGGAGATAATTACCACATAAATCATCAATGACTCAACCATGACTTAATAAATTTTATATATATATATAATGTTAAATATCACAAATTTACATATTTCACTTTTAAAAAAATCCAATTTTTAAGAAAAATCTATATATTTTACCTTAACCTTCTTTCAATATGTATATTTAAAAAATTGTACTTTATTTTATGAAAATGATATTTTAAATGTTTAAATTTTAATTTTTAAGTAAAATCATCATTTTTTCAAAGAATAATAATTTTAATATTATAACCAGTTTTATGGAACCTTCAAAAATTGATTATGGAATCATAAAAATTATTATAATTATTGGTCTACAATATATTTATTTATTAATATATTTTATGAAAATATTTTTTTAAAACATTATATTATTTCTTAAATGGAAAATAAACATTTTCGTTCCAAAAAAATACCAATAATCAATTTACCATTCATAAAAAATTATATATTTATTATATTCTATAAATAAATCATATTTTCTTTTATAATATAAAAATATTTGATTTATAGTTTAATCGGTTAGGTTAAATTTCTATTGAATGGTTTACTATTCCTAATGGCCATATTACTATTCCCAAGGTCAAGTTACTGTTCTATTGGTAAAGGTTCCATAATTTCAATAAATATTACATACTTATTTCTAAATAAAGTTTTTACTAGGTTCACTATGTGATATATGTGTTTTTTACTATAAAACATAATTATATGAAGGGAAATTTGGTTGATAAATTATTAGGTTGTTACATATATACCACATCATTCCCATGTGATAAGATTGGAAGATGATGATATTGATCCTGATAGCACATTGGTTGAGTAGATAATGAAGATCAAGGATTATAAGGATAAAGTACATCAAAGTAAAATAATCCACCTATTCTGGGTAATGTGGAAATGAAGATAAGATATCCAAAAGACGTGGGAGGGGGATTCATTTACGAGGCATCGATGGGATTCTATTTTTACTGGTCTAGGATAATGATGGATTTTGGGGGCATAAATTGATTAGTTGAGGTGATTGTAATGAATCATTGTCTTTTGATTAGGTATGTTTTAACCTTTTATTTGGTTTTCCTTTTTCATTGTTTGAGTAATGCTAAGATGGAATTTGGAGGATACTTATAATGGTAAAGACAATGATTTTTTTTTGATTTTATTGTATAAAACTTATAGTTTTTTATGTTATTTAAGGAATTACATGATGTTTAATGGGAATACATGATGTGTAATGATGATAGATATAACACTTGAAATGGATACAAAGCATGATAATTTTACATGTTGTGTAGTGGTTAAAAATTGTATAATGAAAAAAATATTATGGTGTTAATAAAAAGAAATTGGGAATTTGGCGTATGTGGTAATCATGGATTACAGAATGTGTACAATCATGAGGATTGGTTTTATGAATGTGGTTCGACTAATATTTTTATTCTATTCAAATAGGATTCCTTTCTATCAACCTAGAGGCTCTTTATTGGTAAATTTTAAGACCTATCTACCTTTTAGATCATCTGTTCAATGATTAATTATCAGGTTTGGCGTAGTTCATCTCTCTAGGTAAGAACACATTTTATAATTCATTTACATTTGTATTGATTACATTTTTTATTTATGTTTTTGTGATCAGATTGTTTTTTATTTCAATCCTTATTAGTAAATTGGTGTGACTGTCCTTTGAGAAGTTCATTCCCTTGGATTCGGTCACCGTTGTCAAAATCATCTAGGTTTCTTACATGTTGAGGTAGGTGTTTCTAAAAAACTATGTAATTTGATGAATTTAATGTTTTTATTGATCAAATATATTGGTATATTCATTTATTGGAAGTGATAAACTTTTCAAAATTATTTATTGGAGTGGAAAATGTTCTCAAAATGGTGTCTTCTTGGAAAATGGTTTTTCTAGATTTGGAAATGGGCTTTCATACACATAAAATAGGATTAGATTAGATTTTAAAACATTTTTTGAAATTTTGAGCATGATTTTGAAAATGTATTGTAAAATTACACATTGGTAATTTTAGGTTCATCAGGAAAAAGACAGAGTCAGACTTAGTGTATGTTGCCGCACTATGAGGTAAATTTTCTTGATATAGACTATTAGTACTCAATCCCTATTGGATACAATGAATGCCATCTTATGATTATGAGTGTGTTTTATGCTATTTCCCATAGTATTCAGATGAATATGTGAATTGATTTATCATTTGTGGTTATTTATCAAATGATTTTTTTTCATTGATTACTGATCATTTCTTTTTATTTAAGGATGTACCACATTACCTTGTAGGATAGAGTTTTTCATGGATATGTTCATTCTTGTTTACGTCTTGATGCATAGAGATGATTTTCTATTTTTATAACAACTAGTTATCATATTTATGGATTTAGAATATTAAACACATTATTAAAACTAAATAATTTTAATTTTAAATTAATGGTAAATGGTTTGGATTTATAAAAATTCATTGTAAAATAGTTTTGTTTTAAAAGATAGAATTGTGGAATTATATATATTATACATTGTATAGAAATTGTGGTGGTATCCAAATAGGACTTAGATCACACCATATTAATGACTTTGGGGGTTTAAAGATGTTTTATTATAGGATTAACATAAAGGGGAAAGAATCTTGTAGTATGTTGTCTTCTCCTGTTGTTGTTTCTTTATGTTCATTTTTTCTTTGACGTGATTGTTGGTCTTTTGGGGATATGACATACTTTCTAATTTTGGCTGTTATGGCTTGGATTATGTGTATTTGTGGTACCCTATCTATTCTCACATTATATAATGGTTTTAGGTCTAGTTTTTTATATTCAAGACATGTTTTTGTTATCCTATTTTACCTTTATCGTGTTACTAGTCTGTTCATGCAGCTTTTCTAATTTATCTAGTTTGTATCATTATAGATGCTCTTTGGAAATTATAAATTTAGTGTTATACAGAAGAACAATAATCATGTGATAAGATATTTATTGATATTTAGTTAATCAAAATAATATTTCTAGTTTTTTATTAGGAACCATCTCCAACATACTCTTTCTTCTTCTAAAGACAACTATTAATAACATTTTGTTTTACAGGTATCATGTATTAATTATAATTATAATAAGATATGTTTTCATTCAATGGTTCTCCTAAATTATATATTGTAGTAACATTAATTACTGTGAACCTAATAGTTTGAGAGAAATTAATTAGAGAGAATACATCAAAATTATTTATTTTATCCATTGAATTGAAAGTGTCTCCTATGATATGAGAACTACTAAAATAATTTCATAGTAAATAGTTACAACATCTTTACAACTAGGTGCGACATCAATCTCTTTGATGAAGTTACATATGCATTCTGTTTCTTTGGCTGTATTATAATCCATAATAATATTAAATCATACTATACAATAAACAACCACTAGATTCTTAATACTATTCCAACCCAGAATTTCTCCATTGAGTAAAAAAAACATAAATCAACTACAATTTTATGCCATTCTGATCCCAATGGAAACTAGAATCTATGTATTACATCATTACTTGTTCCTTATCTCTTCTATAAACTTAGAACACATCATTTGCATGGATTTGATAATTTAGGATAATATTTATAGTCGACCAATATAAGATGTTTCCGATGTCATCCTACCATGATCAAGTCATACGAAACAAAAAACCTAGTGCATCATACGATATACATGATAGATCCAATCACTGATGTTTAATAGATTATATGAATTCTCTCCCCCTTTAGAAACATTTTATTAAAAAGATGTATACCATTTGAAATGGGAAACAATATTCTCTTTGATCATTCCATATAAAATATCTTGAAATCCAGGTCAATGTATATACCTTGACATAATCAATGCAGCCAAAAAATATTTATCATGATGGATATTGATCCCTATTATATAGGATTATTTATATAATTCATTCATAGAGAATTATTTTCTAAACAATATATTAACTAACTGCATGATTGGTATTTTTTTCCCATTAAAAAAATATCAACATATAATACTAGAAAAACTACTTCACTTCCACCAAATATCATATATAAACATGTATTACATTAATTATTATGAAACAAAATTATGTTTTGGATTTATTAAAATGAAGTTTACATGATCTTAATGCTTACATCAACCCATAAATTCATCATTACAACTTGAATACATTATAGGGTCCATTGGTTTCTTAAAATCTTATAGTTATGGAATAAAAACATCTTTTATAAGGTTCCACTAAGGAAGGTTTTCATAACATCCATTTCACAAGCCCCAATATCATAGAATTCTACTATGGAATTATAATTAAAAAGAATATTAGTATATATATCAGTGAAAAGGATACATCATATTCTATGTCTTGATGTTTCTAAAACCACTTAGAATCCTACCATTATTTATAGGTATTTACATTACCATTCATTTTCATCTCCTTATAGAATACCCAATGTTATATAAAAATCATTAAATGAACAAAAGGATCTACAGAAACAAAAACATGGTTCTACAATATAGGGTTCATTTTTGAATTCATAGATTCTTGATAGTTTTCAAATTAAAAGCTATTTATTTCTTCTTTATAAGATATGGGATCATTATCATCAACTAATAATAGGACATCTGGCTTAGTGACTATAAAATCATACCTTTCTGGTTCTCTAGCACCACAAGTGCTCCAAAAAAATAATTTTTTATCTAGACAAACATCTTCCACTTGGTATTGTGTGTATTTTTTCATGTAATTACTCTTATGTATCACAATACATGATAAAATCAATTTTTATCTTCCACCCAACATTTATTTTTGTATATATTCTCCCATTATAGAAATATTTATTGTCTTCCAATTATTAATTTTCTATTGCAGTGGTAAAATAAGTAATATTTTAATGTGATTTTATGATATCTTATAATGATAACATTTATGTCTCATGATTTTATTTTGTTTATTGGATTATCCATAACAAATTTCATGCATTCCCGGAAATAAATTTTCAAAAAATGAGTTTTATATTATACCATAACTCATGGAATTTTTTTTATAACATTCGTTGGAACTCATTTTAGTGTGTATGTTGTAACCTATATTACATATCCCCAAAAGGATAATAGATGATCATCATGAAACATCATAAATAAAACCTTGTACCCATGGGGTGTTAGTCGAGTTGTAACTACTAGTTATACCCCTAACTCTCTATGGGAACTAGAGAAGGTTCAATTAATTCTAGCATTAGACACAATATATTATTTTCATTGGGTGATTCAAATCCATTTAAAAGACAGGGAATGTGTGGAAAACTCTAGATGTCGTCCGGGTGACCCACTGGGAGATGAGCATAACAAATACACTATTTCTGGAAGAATTGGTAAATATTAGGCAGAGACTCATGTATTCAAGGCGAGAGATATATTTCCTAACAATTTTTCATGTGGGTCATCAAGGATCCATAATGATTCTTCCCCAATCTGATACAATTCATATTAGAACATGGATTTATTTTATCACAACTAGTGGAACTCCTACAAAGATGTGGCTCTTATTCTTCTCGAGGCTAAGAAAATATATTTGGAAAACCCATTTTCTTCAAAGGATCAAAAAAATTCCAATGTTACATAAATTTATTTCATACAGGCTCTATGTTTTATAGATCCATTTAAAGATTACATCATCATACCTCCAGAATTTAATATAATGGATGATAATTTTTTGGTAGATGAAAATCAAGATTCCCTTCAACAACATCTGAAATTAGATAAAGTATACACTATTGGAAGGATTTCATACTCCAAGGGGGATAAACCTTGGTCCATTTAATATCTAATGACTTGAATTTTATGTTGTACTAGTGGTTGTGACTAGAAAATGATTCCAATTAGAAGAGTATTATTTCATATTCCCATGGTGAGGAAAGTGGATCAGGATCTGGTGTGATGAATTGAAATGATTCAGTTGAAGCTAGAAATTGTTATAATTTTTTAATGGGATATGAATTTCAAACCCTTCATCAAATGAAATTACAATTCTCAAATATGGTTAATATCATATGGGTTGAACTGGGTATTCTAACATCACTAAATTATAAGTGATATTGCGTATTTCATTGGTATTTCCTTATAATTATGTAATGACCTGTGTTTTGAACCGGACTAAAACCCGAAGGAATTTGAAATTTTTCTATTACTGAATGGGTTGTTTTTAAAACTGAGCTTTGGAATGGAATTCCATGATTTGGAATGCTGTGTCGTTTTGGTTTTGGGCTTGGGTGATGGCCCGTGATGTTTCCCTAGTGTCTGAACAGTTCTCGGGAGCTTTGGTCCTGAGAGAGAGGCTGGTTTTTAAAAGGCAGAGGATAGCGCACGGGTTGCGCATGGTTTGACCAAATCATGAGGCCCATTATAGGCAGACCATGCAGCCTTATTTAAAGAGGCAGTGTCTTGCACACAGGCTGCACACGGTTTTCGAAACCGTTCCCCTAGCCCGTGCGAGGGATCATCTCTTAGGCAGAGGGTGCTGCACGGTTTGCGCACGATTTGGAAAACCCTGCGGATCAATCCATAAGGGCCGGTCTATTTAAATTTTATGAATAATTTTAAAATATAATAAAATAAAAACATAAAACTAAACTCTCCCCCACACCTCTCGGCTAGAACCCACGCGATCTAACACCCGAGACGTGTATGAGATGTATTTTATTTTTATTTTTATATAAATCATCAAATGAATCTTTCACTACACACAACACAAGCTTTGCTTGATTTACACCTAATTGCGACCTTCTTCAATATCTTGTGTCGTATACAATATCGAGTTTCACTAATCAACGATATGCTATTAAAATATTATTAAAACTAGACGTTATGAATAGTAATAAACACTTTTTAAAAAATTTTAAATTTTATTTTTCAAAATGGACATCATTTTTGGATTCGGAATATCGAAATTAGCCTAGGGTGAAATTTTGGTTTTTTTTCTGAAAACATTCAATTTTTGATGAATAGTGAAAACACTAGGTTACTATTTACAAACTGACTTTTTATTTAAATAATTATTTATTTCATTTAAATTTATTTTAGGTCAAAATTGATACATAATACCTATATATGTTCAATATAATTCATCGGAGTCATTTTATAATAATTTTAGATATATTAAATTTTTATTGAACTTTTCACCGTCTTTTACCCACCTCCTAGGATAATTTGAAAATTTACATAAAACATAATTTTACCGCTTCTGTGAGTGGAATTTCAAAAATCCAAGATACATGGTTGATGTCAGTATGTAAAATTTGGTTCAATGAGATAAAAATAATTTTTGGTGAATAGTAACTTTTTACCTTTTTTACCACGGATAAAAGTATATAGGGTAATTAAGGGTAGAAATGATATTATTATTAAGCTTACACATGTTCTAATTCTTTTGGATAAGTGTAATTCGACAAAAAACAACCTTAAGAATAAAATATTACCATTTAGGCCCACATGGATTAGATTAGGACATTTATTATTAATTTATTTAAAGAAGTGTTAAAATAGTTAAAATAAAAGTTCAATAAGTAAATAATTTTTAATATAGGGTTATACATAATATATATTTGACTAAAAATATTCATTAGAAAGATAAAAATAGTTCCCACATGATGGTATTTTATTTGTAATGTTTAGACAATAAATAATTTAATTTATGTATGACACAATGATGATGCAGTAAGTATCTTATTAATGAAATATTGACATAATTGATGTTATAAATACCTAAATAAATGTAATTTGAGACTTTTTATGAATTAAAATAATTTTAAATGTTAATATGACATGTTTTTATTTATTTAATTAACTTAGTTAGAACTAATCTATCTGTTATGATTTTAAAAAAAAATCAAATACCAAATATTGTCAAAATTGTCATTAAATAGTTTTTCAAACAAATATTATATTATTAATTTTTATTTTTTTCCTAAAAATCTATGGTTTTTTTAAATGACTTAGATAAGGTTATATATAATAATAATAAACAACTTGGGGTTCTTTTGGATTTCTATGGTAAGTTTATTAACCTTATAGTGTAAGAAAACAAGAAGACACGGTAAAAGTCAAATTATCTAACATAAAGTTAAATCTCAATGATAAGGTTAAAATAGAACTCTAAACTTGTCAAAATTATATTGTATGAGAGTATTTAGACCCCTACCCACCTTAGATTCTAAATTAATTAATTTGGAGCTATTAAAAACCGAATATGAATTTATATTAAAATAATGTTTTTAGTTTTTCCTAAGGTACCCCTCTCCTCCCTTATAAAAGGGCATATCCTCCCTTTCATCCTCACACCACTTTGAGCCTTCATTCTCTTCCAACCCATGAAAATTTCTCCTCTCCACTTCCCTAGAAACAACCTAGAGGTCCTGGTCTTCTTCAAATACCAATTCTATTTCCCTAAAAGGAGGTCTCAAAGAGGCGCTTCAAAGAAGAGGTAATGTCCGTTACCGATTCTTCCAACATCATTTCTTCTTCCACTTCTTCTTCTTTAGTTGTTTCGTTATGAATTAATAACAGAAGTATCACTCATATACTTATATGTTATTATAAGTATGAAACAACCCTATTTCACCATCTATCCATCCTATGGAAAATGAAATCACCACGCGTGTGTACGTACGAAATATTGTCCCCACGCCGTGGTGTAAACTATTTTCCACCACCACATTACATGGATGGGTATAATTGTGTAAATAATAACTATATATGATTATTGTAAAGTGATACTGATTCTGAAATAGTATACAAACACTCCAAAACAATTCCACGATCATGGGGACGATATCATCGCTCGTGCGTACGTACGGAATACCATCTCCACGATGTGATGTGACTCGTTCTACATGATTTTAATTGAATAATGATTACATAAATTAATTGAGTGAATAAATATGATATTTATTACACTAATACCATTTTGTAAATGAGTTATCTATAACCTAAAATGATGAATAATTATTTATTCGACAAAACACGCATAAGAACAAAAAAGCAATAAACACCCGAATAACAAGTAACAATGAAATATTACTAATAAGAAGCACAAAATATGACCATATATGATATAATAAAAATAATTTTGATTCTGGAATATTTCAATGACATTATTTAAATCATTATACAAGAGTTTCAGACACTTACGAAGCAAATCGCACCTAAGGTAAGGGAAAATCTCACAAATCTCAATTTTTATCCGAGATAGTTTATACTTCAGAATTTACTGTGGAATATTTATCATCCACATCCATGTTTCCTCAATATGTAATATTTATATCCTTCTACAATTTTTTAAATCCAATTTTAACCTTCGGTGAGTTTTTAGTAAAAGATATGAAAGGAATCTTTTGTCGTATTTCGTACGAGGTACTTTTTGACTCTTCTTACATAAGTACGAGAAGAATGTTTTTTTAACTTATACTGAAAGAATGGATTTCTAAAACATTATGTCCAAGAAGCTTCCTTTACAAGTTTTCATGTTTATTTTCAATCATCTTCTTTTATTCTAAAATTGTATTACATGTTAAGAAAGGAAAACTGATTTTGATGTAGAAAGGATATTTTCCTCAAGAATGGAGTTCAAGTGTTTTATCAAAATTATTTTCCATCTAAGATAATATAGGGTTCTTTTTCTATCCCTGTTATTACATTGATTTGATTATGTTGTGATGGAATAATTTTTATGAATTCCTTTATCTTATATGAATTGTTTTATGATGTCACGATGTTTAAAAATCCGATTTTATTACATGGGTTATGCAATGATCTGTGATTTATGATTTTGTGGCACACATAATAATTGCATCATTATGAGATGTGTGGGACCTATATCTCCCTCCAATTCATTGGGCAATTATTTATATCTCATGAGATAGACATGGATGGAATGGCAGGTTAAACCGTTTCAGTGAAACAGAACTAAAATGAGGAATGAACTCGGTTCAGAAATGGACTTTGTCCACTAAGATAGTCATGGAAATGAGTCTTGAATAATATGAAATGATTCTCTATGATTATGTGTGTATGCCACAATATTTCATGTTTTAAGTTATGATTATTGGGATTACATTTCACTACTATGATTTATCCCATGTTATGAAATTATGATCTCTTCTGCAGGTTATGATTTCCAAAATGTTATGTTCTTATGAATATGATGTGATTGATACTTCTTTTGTTTACCCTTACTGAGCATTTGAGCTCACCCTTTTGTATGTTTTCTTTCCCCAGGTCAGGAAGAAGGTTATGAATTATGATATGCCAAAAGGGACTATAGATATGATGAAATAAATGGGAGACAGTGTGGATGCTTTATGAACCAGTTGTTTATGTTTCCCAGTTTCTAAAGACACTATACCTATATGGTCCTTTCATGGTTTTGTTATATGTTGGAATAAGTATGCAACAATTTTGATGTATTAACCATATATGTAAAGTATGGGTCATTATAGTTGGTATCAGAGGGAGGTTATAGTCAACCATTGGAAACTAGGATCTGAAAGCCTTAGTAAGAACCCTAAGGATAAGTCTAAGCATAAAACACGATCTTAGTGTTTTAAAAATGGGCATGAAGAACCTATGATAAGACCTTAAGTGTGAAATTTTATTCTTGATTATGTGTTCTTCCTATTATAATTAGTGTTGATCACACTATTCTTCTTGGTTTTAGTCAATGGCTGGAACCCGAAGGAACCGTGTTAATGCGGAATGCGACGGGCAATGCAATGACTGTCCCCCGGAGCAACAAAACGTTATGGGAGCTAGAATGAAAAATCATGTAGCCATGCTCACACATCTTTCTCAAGCTATGAATCATGGAGGACATCCAAACTAGCAAAGGAAGGAGCAAAATTCTATTGAATCCTTCATGAGGCAGCGTCCACCTTCATTCAGCGGGTCTATTGATCCATTGGTTGCTAAACAATGGATCAGTACTACTGAAAAGATATTTTCAGTTCTTCAATGTTCTGAACATTATAAAATCATCTTAGCAGTTTATCATTTGGAAGGTGAATCTGACCAATGGTGGAATCTTATCAAGAATACGAGAGAAAGAGATGAAATTGAGTCCATGGAATGAGATGAGTTCAAGAACTAATTTTTCAATAAGTACATCCCTCATATTCTTTGAAGAAAGATAGAGAAAGAGTTTCTTGAACTAAAGCAAAAGGATTATGAATTTGTTGGTACCTACGAAGAAAATTTTACAAGACATTCAAGGAACGGTTCTGGGATTATTATCCAACCCGAGAGTAAGATTGATCGATTCTTTAGTGGCTTAAAACCAAGTCTTTGAAGGGTGTTAGCCATAAGGGACTTCAATAGCTACGAGGAAATCGTTAGATGTGCTCTCAAAGTTGAGATGGTGATTGGAGTATCCCATCAGTCATATGGGATTGATAAGAATAGGAAAATGGAATTCAAAAGAAAATCTAAAGAGCACACTGAAAAGAAGATGAGTTTTCCTTTATGCTCAAAGTGTGGAAAGAAACATGGAGGGAGTTGTATTAAAGGGAAAAGTAAATGTTTCAAATGTGGAAAGGATGGTAATCAGGCATTTGAATTCCACAATGATGGGAAGAAGATGTCTAGTGATGAAACAAAGAAATGGCTACACAGAGTGCACCTCCTACAATTCAATGTTACGAGTGCAAGGAAATGGGCCATTATGCCAATCAATTCCCTACTCCAAGGGTTGTTGATGATGATCTACGTCAAAAAACTCTTAAGGCTAAAGGCAAAGGAAAGTCACATTCAATTTCTATCAATGATATGGAGTACAATAACGAAGTCGTGAAAGGTACACATACCATCCACTCTAAAGTAGCAAATGTTTTATTTGATTCTGGATCCACCCACTCATTTATTTCTGAATAATTTTCTAGGGGTATCACCATATTACCTCAACAATTAGATGTGGAGTTAGCTGTGACAACCCCTAATGGCACAACAACCACATCAAAAGTTTATAATTCCTCTCTGATTGATGTTTTTTGGAAAGTGATTCCTAAAAATCTTGTGATCCTTCCTATAGTGGAATTTGATGTGATTCTTGGCATGGATTGGATTTCTCTATATGGATATCATATCAATTGCCAAATAAGGGAAGTCACATTTCATATTCTAGATCAATCTATGATCGTCTATCGATGTAAGGATGAACATAACCTTCTAGTGGAAATTTCTTCCGTCTTATGGGTCTAGATTCTACTAAATGAATGTTATTTATCTCAAATGGTTGGAGAGAAAATCAAGATTAAGAATATGCCCATTGTACGGGAGTTTGATGATGAGTTTTTGGAGGAATTACCAGGCCTTACACCAAATCGTGAGGTTGAGTTTTCAATAGAACTCATACCGGGTGCTTTACCTATTTCAAAGACACCTTATAGAATGGCCCCAATTGAGTTGTAGGAATTGAAGAAGAAACTCCAAGAGAATCTTGATAAGTGGTTCATACGCCCTAGTGCGTCACCATGGGGAGAACCTATTCTGTTTGTTAAGAAGAAGATGGATCAATGAGCCTCTGCATTCATTATCGAGAACTTTACAAGATCACTATCAAGAACAAATATCCTCTCCCAAGCATTGATGAATTATTTGACCAACTACGCAGAGCTCAATACTTTTCCAAGATTGATCGTCGTTCAAGGTATCATCAATTAAGGGTAAAAAGAGAGGATATACCAAAGACGACATTCCATACAAGGTATGGACATTATGAATTTATAGTGATGCCATTTGGTCTTACTAATGCCCCTGCTATCTTCATGGATCTAATGAATAGAGTCTTTAGAGACTACATTGGTATGTTTGTGGTAGTCTTTATAGATGATATTCTTTTCTATTCAACGAGAAAGGAAGAACATGAAGATCACTTGAGAATTGTATTGAAGACCCTGAGAAAGGAGAAGTTTTATGCCAAATTTACCAAGTGTGAATTTTGGCTTCAAAAAGTTGCATTTTTGGGTCACATAATCTCAAAAGAGGGGATATCTGTGGATCCAGCAAAAACAGAGGTTATAGAAAGATGGTCGAGACCAAAAACTGTAACCGAGATCCGAAGTTTTCTTGGTTTGGCTGGATATTATCGACGTTTTGTGAAATATTTTTTTTCGATTATCTAATCCACTCACCAGGTTGACTCAAAAAGGATTTAAGTTCATGTGGATGGAGTAATGTGAAGATAATTTCGAGGAGTTGAAAATAAGGTTATCCAGTGCACCTGTGCTCACACTGCCTTATAGTGGAGAAAGGTTTGTGATCTACAGTGATGAATCCAAGAAGCGGCTGAGGTGTGTTCTTATGCGAAATGATATGGTGATATCTTATGCCTCACGACAGTTGAAAATCCGTGAGAAAAATTACCCAACTCATGATTTGGAGTTAGATGCGGTAATATTTGAATTAAATATTTGGAGGCATTATCTTTATTGAGAAAGGTGTGATATTTATACTGATCATAAAAGTTTAATGTATACTTTCACACAAAAGGAGCTGAATATGTGCCAATGAAGATGGTTGGAGTAGATTATGGATTATGACTTCTCAATTCACTACCACCCTGGGAAAGCAAACAAGGTGGCAGATGCATTAAGTCAACAAGACCATGCTAGCTTATCCATGATAAGGATCACAAAATATCCAATATTTATGGATTTACAAAGGATGGATCATAGAATTATAAGGAAAGGGGAAAATCGAATCTTTCTCTAATGAATGTTCAACCATCTATACATGTGAAGATTAAAGAGGCACAGAAAAAAGATGTAGAGTTACAAAAGAAGGTAAGAAATGATCCTGAATTCAACCTTGATTGTGATGGGATAATAAAGTTCTGGATTCGGGTTTGTGTTCCTCCCATCCTTGAATTAAAGAAGGAGCTGCTAGATGAGGCTCATAGTTCTTCATTATCTATTCATCCTAAAAGCACGAAGATGTATAGGGACCTGAAAGACTACTTCTGGTGGGATGGCATGAAAAGAGATGTTGCTGAATATGTCTCTCGATGCTTGGATTTTCAGAAAGTTAAAGCTGAGAGAAATAAGTCTAAGGGGATGTTACAACCATTACCCATACCTGAATGGAAATGCGAAAACATCACAATGGACTTTGTCACAGGACATCTTAAAATATCCAAAGGCAAAAATGCTATTTGGTTCATAGTTGATCGTCTTACAAATTCTGCACACTTTATTGCTATTAGAGAGGATTTCTCTCTAGATCAGCTTGCCAGGATATATGTAAAGGAAGTGGTACGATTGCATGGAGTAACACTTTCTATTATATTTGATCGGGATCCGAGTTTTACCTCAATGTTATGGCGAATTCTTCATTATACTCTGGATACCGAGTTGTGTTTTAGCACTTCTTATCATCCTCAGTCAGACGGTCAGTCTTAGAGGACAATTCAAACTCTAGAAGATATGTTGAGAGCATGCTCTATGGATTTCAAAGGTGGTTGGGATCAACACCTACCTTTGGTGGAATTTTATTATAATAATAGCTTTCAGTCTAGTATTCAGATGGATCCTTATGAAGTTCTCTATGGAAAGAAATGCAGAACTCCAACTTACTAGGATTAAGTTGGGGAAAGAAAGCTAATAGGACCTGATCTTGTTGATGAGATGGAAGAAAAGATCTGATCTATTCAACAACACATAAGAGCAGATCAGAGTCAACAAAAAAGTTATGCCGACAACCGACGAAAAGACTTAGAGTTTGAAGTGGGTGATAAAGTGTTCTTACGAATATATCCTTGGAAGAGAGTAATGAGATTTGGAAAGAAGGGAAAGCTTAGCCCTAGGTATATCGGTCCTTTCGAAATACTGGATCGTGTTGGGAAGGTAGCTTACCGATTGGCGCTTCCACCGAATATCTCTCAAGTTCACGATGTGTTCCATGTATCTCTCCTAAGAAAGTACATACTTGATCCTTCACATGTACTCAGCTCAGAAGTTGTACCACTAGAGCAAGATCTTTCTTATGAAGAACAGTCGATAGAGATTCTGGATCGTAATGAAAAAGTCCTACGGAACAAGACCACCAGCTTGGTGAATGTTTTGTGGAGGAACCACCAATTAGAAGAAGCTACATGGGAGATTAAGGATTTGTTGAGGGAGAGGTATCCTCATCTGTTTGTTACAAAGTGATGAATTTCGAGGGCGAAATTCATTTTAATGGGGGTAGAATGTAACACTCGAGAATTTTATGAGAAATATTTTGTTTTTTTGTTATATAAATCATCAAAGGAATCTTTCACTACATAGAACATTAGCTTGTCTTGCTTTACACGCAATCGCGACCTTCCTCAATAGCTTGCGTCGTACGCAATACCGAGTTTCACTAAATGACGATATGCTATTAAAATATTATTAAAACTAGCCGTTATGGATAGTAATAACTACTTTTTGAAATTTTCTAAATTTTATTTTTTAAAATAGACATTATTTTTGGATTCGGAATATCGAAATTAGCCTAGGGTGAAATTTTGAATTTTTTCTGAAAAATTTCAATTTTTGATGAATAGTGAAAACACAGGGTTACAATTTAAAAACTGACATTTTATTTAAATAATTATTTATTTTATTTAAATTTATTTTATGTCAAAATTGATACATAATACCTATATAAGTTCAATGTAATTAATTGGAGTCATTTTATAATAATTTTAGATATATAAAATTTTTATTGAACATTTCACCGTCTTTAACCACCTCCTAGGAGAATTTGCAAATTTACATAAAACTTAATTTTACCGCTTCTGTGAGTGGAATTTCAAAAATCCGAGAGACATGGTTGATCTCAATAAGTAAAATGTGGTTCAATGAGATAAAAATAATTTTTGGTGAATAGTAACTTTTTACCTTTTTACCACGGTTAAAAGTAAATAGGGTAATTAAGGGTAAAAATTATATTATTATTACCCTTAAACGTGTCTTAATTCTATTGGATAAGTTTAATTCGTCCAAAAAAAACCTTAAGAATAATATATTACCATTTAGGCCCACTTGGATTAGATTAGAACATTTATTATTAATTTATTTAAAGAAGGGTTAAAATAATTAAAATCAAAGTTTAATAAGTAAATCATTTTTAATATAGGGTTATAAAAAAGATAAATTCGACAAAAAATATTCATTATAAATCTAAAAATATTTCATACATGATGGTATTTTATTTGTAATTTTTAGAAAATAAATAATTTAATTTATTTATGACACGATGATGATGCAATAATTATCTTATTAATGAAATATTGACATAATAGATGTTATAAATACCCAAATAAATGTAATTTGAGACTATTTATGAATTAAAATACTTTTCTATGTTAATGTGACATGTTAGTATGGATTTAATTAACTTTTTTAGAACTAATCTTTCTGTTATGATTTTCACAATAATCAATTACCAAATAGTGTCAAAATTGACATTAAATAGTTTTTAAATAAAATATTATATTATTAATTTCTATTTTATTCCTAAAAATCTAAAGTTTTTCCAAATGAATTATATAAAGTTATATATATTAATAATAAACAACTTGGTGTTCGTTTGTCTTGTTATAGTAAGTTTATTAACCTTATAGTGTAAGAAAACAAGAAGACATGGTAAATGTTAAATTATCTAACGTAAAGTTAAATCTAAATGATAAGGTTAAAATAGAACTGTAATCTTGTCAAAATTCTATTGGATGAGAGGATTTAGACCCATGCCCACCTTAGTTTCGAAATAAATCAATTTGGAGCTATTAAAAACTGAATATTACTTTATAAGAAAATAATATTTTTAGTTTTTCATAAGATACCCCTCTCCTCCCTTATAAAAGGGAACCTCCTCCGTCTCTTCCTCACACCACTTTGAGCATTCAAGATCGGCCAACCCCTTCCAATTTCTCCTCTCCACTTCCCTAGAAAAATCCTAGAGGTCCTGGTCTTCTTCAAAGACTAATTCTAGTGCCCTAAAAGGAGGTCTCAAAGAGGCGCTTCAAAGAAGAGGTAATGTCCGTTACCGATTCTTTCAAATTTATTTCTTCTTCCACTTCTTCTTCATTAGTTGTTTCATTATGAAATAATAACATCTGTATCACTCATATACTTATATGTTATTATAAGTATGAAACAACCCTATTTCACCATCTATCCATCCTACGGAAAACGAAATCACTGCATGTGCGTACGTACAGAATATCGTCTCCACGTCGTGGTGTAATCTATTTTCCACCACCACATTACTTGGATGGGTATAATGGTGTAAATAATAACTATATATGATTATTTTAAAGTGATATTTATTCATAAATATTATACAAACACTCCAATAAAATTACACGATCATGGGAATGATATCATCGCTCGTGCGTACGTACGGAATACCATCTCCATGATGTGATGTGACTCGTTCTACATGATTTTCATTGCATAATGATTACATAAATGAATTGAGTGAATAAATATGATATGTATTACACTAATACCATTCTGTAAATGAGGTATCTATAACCTAAAAAGAATAATAAGAATTTATTCGACAAAACCGGCATAAGAACAAAAAAGAAACAAACACTTGAATAACAAGTAACAATGAAATATTTCTAATAAGAAGCTAAGAATATGACCATATATGATATCATAAATATAAGTATGATTCTGGAATAAGTCAATGAAATTATTTAAATCATTATACAGGAGGTTCAGACACTTACAAAGCAAATTGGACCTAAGGTAAGGGAATATCTCGCAAATCTCAATTTTATCCGAGATTGTTTATACTTCATAATTTACTAGGGAATATTTATCATCCACATCGATGTTTCCTCAATATGTAATATTTATATCCTGCTAATATTTTTTAAATCCAATTTTACCCATCGGTGAGTTTTTAGTAAAATATATGAAAGGAATGTTTTGTCATATTTCATATGAGGTACTTTTTGACTCTTCCGACATAAGTATGAGAAGAATGTTTTTTCAACTTATACAGAATGAATGGATTTTTAAAAAATTATTTCCAAGAAGATTCCTTTACAAGTTCTCATGTTTATTTTTAATCAACTTCTTTAATTTAAAATTGTTTGACATGTTAAGAAAGGAAAAGTGTTTTTGAAGTATAAAGGATATTTTCCTCAAGAATGGAGTTCAAGTGTTTTATCAAAATTATTTTCCATATAAGATAATATATGGTTCTGTTTCTATCCATATTATTACATTGATTTGATTATTTTGTCATGGAATTATTTTTATGAATTCTTTTATCTTATATGAATTGTTTTATGATGTCATGATGTTTAATAATCCAATTTTATTACATGGGTTATGCAATGATGTATGATTTATGATTTTGTGGCACAAAGAAGAATGGTATCATTATGATATGGGTGGGACCTATATCTCCCTCCAATGAATTGGGTAAAGATTTATATCTCCTGAGATAGACATGGATGGAACGACAGGTTAAACCTGTTCAGTGAAACAGGACTGAAATGAGGAATGATCTCGGTTCAGAAATGGACTTTGTCCACTAAGATAGTCTTGGAAATGAGTATTGACTAATAAGAAATGATTCTCTATGATTATGTGTATATGCCAAAATATTTCATGTTTTATGTTATGATTATTGGGATTACATTTCACTACAATGATTTATCCCATGTTATGAAATTATGATCTCTTTGCATGTTAAGATTTCCAAAATGTTATGTTCTTTTGAATATGATGTGATTGATACTTCTTTTGTTTACCCTTACTGAGCATTTGAGCTCACCCTTTTGTATGTTTTCATTACCCGGGTCAGGAAGAAGGTTATTAAGTAAGATATGCCAAAAGGGACTATAGACATGTTGAAATAAATGGGATACAGTGTAGATGATTTATGAACCAATTGTTTATGTTTCCCAGTTTCTAAAGACA
Source organism: Viscum album (assembly GCA_963277665.1). Taxonomy (NCBI): domain Eukaryota; kingdom Viridiplantae; phylum Streptophyta; class Magnoliopsida; order Santalales; family Viscaceae; genus Viscum; species Viscum album. The sequence continues at coordinate 934,484,009 of OY728133.1, read as the reverse complement.
CTATACCTATACGGTCATTTCATGGTTTTTTTATATGTTGTAATAAGTATGCTTCAATTTTGAAGTATTAACCATTTATGTAAAGTATGGGTCATTATACGTGACATAACCCCCTCTTCTCCCCTATGAGCTGTGCGATACCCACCATCCGACCTCCTCTCATTTGCCGATTTTCATCGGATTTCTTCCGGTTTTTTGTTCGAATCATCATTGTAAGCAACTCTCTCGCTTCTCCTCCTTTCTTCCAGCCATATTTCGGCCTATTCGTCAACCCGCAAGATTCGGTCGAACCCTATGTGTTGGGGGTTTCATGATTATTGGTTTTACTTTGTTCTATGGTTGTGCCAAGGTTGTCTCGGGACCCTTGGGTTTGAGTTTGGGCATTCTCCACTAAAGACAAGGCTGTTTGCTGTGGTTTAGGTCCACCCGGTTGATTCTGAGGTAAGGGTTATACCCGTGGATTGTTTTCACAACCTCTAAGTTAATTCCTTAGTAGTTTTAATGGGTCCTGGTATGTTTTTCTTAGAGCGTTGGTGGGTTTGGGTTGGATTCTCTTTTCCGGAGCTTAGGTGGATCACCAGTGTAGGCATAGGTCGTATGTGAAATCACATATGCCTCATGGGGGAGCAGCAATGACCCTTAGTTAGAAAGTTCCAAGATCCGGAGTGGACGTATGGATCCACCTGGAGGTAGGGTCCCTATCCTTTACATTTTATTTAAAGTAAAATAGTAAAGGGTTATTTCTTCATGGTCATAGTGTTTGAATTCTGCAAGTTATTCTGGAATAAATGCTTCTGTGAAAACATTCTAAGTAGCAGGTATAAGATAAAAATGGTTTCTTTTTAACTAAACTCACGGTTTAATAATAAAACTCCTCAATCAGAGGGGCGCTGTCTTCAAGATAAAAAGTAGTGATAGACTTTTTATGCTTTCCTGCTAGATTGTTATGGTGCCTCTTTGATGATTTGTATGTGAACATTCTTTGTTGAGACTAAGGGAATGAAATGGATGTGATACTTGTGTTTAGGTCAATTTTCCATGTTTAGGAAGATTTAGTATGATGATGACCATAGTGGGATGACTTAAGACTAAATGACTTGTTACATATAGAAGGTATCAAAGGGTTAATGAATGATAAATGTATCCTTTAAGATGGAATGGTGAGACTATGAAGGAACATAATAGAGTTGTACGACCAAGCCTTGGGATAATGTAATGAGCACGACTTATGTTAGTAAAATGAATGTGTGAATATCATGGTTTAGATACATATGATGGGTTTCCTAAAGTATGAACGTGAATGTGTCTCTTATGTGTGTGGGGTATGATTCTTTGAATGCTTATGAGGTAATTCCATAAGCAGTATATTATAGGCATGTATGTATTGTGAGTCTGCACATGTTGAGGCCACATAATGAGAGATAACAAAGTTGAGTTCATGCTGAGGCCGCCTAGTGACAGATACATGGTTGGATGGGAGGCAGTTATACCCCATGCGAGTGTGATAGTACATGTCTGGAAAGGAGGCATTCTTATCCCTTTCTAGTTGACTTATGTTCATGATTACATGTTTGGAAGGGAGGCATTCTTACCCCTTTCTAGTTGACTTATGATGATGATTACATGTCTGGAAGGGAGGAATTCTTATCCCTTTCTAGTTGACTTCTGTTTATAATTACATGTATGGATTGGAGCCATTTATACCCCCATCCAATATTATGAATGTGACAGATCGGAGAAACTTATACGCATGCCAGTTGAATGAATGTGGTGGAAGGGAGGCATTATTACCCCTTTCCAGTTGAACTATAAGGACAAGAGGCCTTCTTACCTCGTTCCCGCTTTTCTCTATACCTGTATGGAAGGGAGGAATTCTTACCCATTACCAGTTGACCTTTAGGGATGAGAGGCATTCTTACCTCGTGGCCGCTAATCATACTAATGGGTGGGAGGCATTATTACCCCACACCATCTATAATCTAAATTCTTATATATATATATGTGTATATATATATATATGGTGACCTGATCAGGTTACTTTACCGGCAACGAGCCGAAGCTGGTATAACTGTCAGGTGTCCCCTGGGAACCTGGATGGGTGTTATTTACTTGTAATTTTGCTTACATATTTCTCCATACCTTCTCATTGTTTAATTATTTCTCCATACCTGCTCAATGTTAAATTATTATACACTATCTGGATTGGGTTTGACACTAGTGGTGTCGGCCTACTGAGATTTATATCTCTCACCCTAATTGGGTCGCCATTTCACAGGGGTACCCCAGTAGAACTTCTTACTTACAAGACCTAGGTTGTGTGCTGTGCTGTTTATACCCGAGGAGTTAGGAGCAAAGGGCCAATAATGATCTTGGGATGCTCAGGGGATCGCCGTTGGGATTGTCTGTACTTTCTTTTTTGTATTGTTTTTAAAGCATGATGTTTTGTTTCATACTTTCATCACTGTATTTTAATCTTTACATGCATACATTGTGAACCGGTGTTTGCTGCCTTTTATAAAATACTTATTACATATATTTTTCTTCTGCCTTTCAATTGTTTACTGCTTCTGCTATTGAATATTATTTACTCTGATAATACCACTGTGTTAGTCTGATACGAGGCTATATTCTCCCCACGATCACCTCTCGAGACCCTTGCTGCTAGTCAGCAGACTCTGGCATAGGGGGAGATGCGCTTAAGGCCATGTGACCTACCGGTCTGGCCACTGGTTCGATGGTAAGCCAACCTGGGACATTACAAGTTAGATCGACGTAATGTGTCTAGAGATTAGATCCTTTATTCTAGAATTCAAGTGGATGTTACTGTTGATTCTATAATCTAGCATATGATCAATTTCAATGTCAATGACATGAACATTTACGTTAAAATTGAGTATGAATATACACCCCTAATTTTTGAGTTTTGTAGTATTGTGGGACATCTTGTTTCAAAATTTAGAGTGATCCACAAATAAGTGAATCCCTCCAGTGATTATAATTATTGGAAGTATTTTAAAAAAAATGTAAATATTCAAATCTTGATTAATTTAATCCCTCAAAGAAGAATGAATCGTGTAAAAATGTTAATAAGAGTATTAGTTCCTTTGATTTCAAAAGCACAAAGGGTAAGTACTAGGATACCCTTGTTGATGAAAAAGAAATGGAGATTGAATTGGGTTCTCCAACTACATGATAACACAATCCTACGATGTCCTCTACTTATAGAGTAACAAAAAAACACATTTAAAACTATGTGAATGATTCCATCTCATTTGAACTTATCCATGAGATCACCACACTTGTTATTTCTTTACATTTCCACTCCTCTATGGAGACACATGACATTAATAAGGGGTATATTTGACCTCAATGGAATGGAATAAAATCGCAAAAATAATAACATGGAATTTAAGGTAATGATGAATTCAATAGATCTACTATGATTTCTATTGACCTAAAAAACAATTATATCACATATATAAAAAAAATCCCAAATAAATGGCATAAATCCTGGTGAAGTACATGCTCAGGATAGATCTAAAAAATTTGAGAACAATATCTCACATTCTTGGTCTGTTAATACCAGAAGAATGACATCCCTTATGTAACAAGACAATATTTTTTTTGCAAACTATATTAACCTGATTAATCTAATGTAGAAATATTCTGTTGGATTATCAAATATGGATAATAAATCTCATGTCATCAACTCATATTACTATTATTCTCTTCAAGTGGTTATAGATAATGAGGTTTCCATCACTAAAACCCCATCTCATCCTATCACTACGTGAATTTTACTTGATACACATAATATCAGGATCAGATATGGATCATCTCGGATTCCCAGTAATGATCTCATCAATGTTATCGAGTTATATCATGATCTAAAGGCAGACATCAACTAAATAAATTGATAGAATTTTGAAACAAATTTAGCTAATAAAGTGGGAATTCTTTATCATAACACTCACGAATCTTTAAATAAAGTTAGGAAAGTTAGATTCTCTTTCCTAAAGAGTTAGTGGAAGAATAAAGGTGATATCAAAATTACTGGGGGATGTATGTTAGTTATAATCATAAAATCTACTGAAAACAAAAATTATGCTGGAATGAAAAAAGGGACCGCTTATTCCGTACATAATTTTAAAAGAGAAAACTTTTCTACAACATTATAGTCCTATAAAATCCTAAAAATATCTTCCCTCATAGGGTTTTCATAATAAAATTGAAACCTAATCATCATTGAAATTGAGATCAAAAAATTATTTTTTTGAGTTAATCGAGTCTCTTGGCATGATGTGAAATCAACTCCTTAACACAAATTAGTCCATCAACAACATAAAAATACTTCAGGATTTATACCATTAAAGATTCGATTGAGTTTCCTTTTCAAATCTATTGAGAAGATAGTCACCCTCATTTATAACCATTTGGGCACACACAATTTCTATTTTTATCTATTATTATAATGGTTATCCGGATATGAGGGATCATTGTAATAATATTCTGATTACAAGCATGCTTGTTAATGGTTCATGGACTATTCATGGATATTTAAATGTTATATATATTCCTGGTTCAAATCTTTGCATTTTCAACACCTCAACCTCAAGAATTGAATTTAAGACATTCCCTAAGGATTTCAAACTATATAATGTTAATTTTCTTGATGATAAATTAACATGGAATATAAATCATCTCAACAAAATGGTGACCAATATGTTGGAAATAGTGTATGTTAATGATGTATCACTTGAGGCTTGTAGTTATATCTCATTCAATACTCTTGAAAAATTAAATTCGGATCATCATCCTATTTTGAAAAACATTTTCACCATATATGTAAATATCTCATTTCCCTTTAGATTCAAAATTTTATGGTCCTTACACCCTGATTTTAAAAGCTCAGTGAAAGACACCTGCAACTCATTAAACATTCAGGACAAAACCTTGGCCAATGTCATAATGCTTAAAATCCTTAAGAAAAATCTTAATATTTGTATTAGGTAACACTTCAACAATATGTATTGAAATATTCTCACCTTGAATCATTACATCACATTATTATGGGGAATGAAACTTGTTATTTTTTATCCTTGGGTCTTGGTCAAGAAAATGGTATTAGACATGATCTCAAAAGACTTATTAATACGAAAGAATAAATTTAAAGGTAATCCTTAAAAATTAAATTCCACAAATAAGGTGAAATAAATACCATGTTTTTTAATTATATAATGTGATTTGCGAAAATAAATAGGGTTCTTGATACTCTAAATGATAATTTGGTCATTCTAAATGAAGAAAATGATTTAGATGCACATATTGTTTCTTGTTACATGACTCTTTTTAATGGTCGCAATTCTTTCATAGATTTAATAGAATTAATCATATCACGACTGCTCAATAATGATTATAAATCCATTCTCTAAGCTGTTCGCAAAGAATTTGAGGTCATGGAAGCTATGTTTTTCTTAAAAAATGGAAGCCCAATTGGGCTAAGTTGTGTTCACAATATCATTCTTTCAACCCTATTATGATATTATTCATGTTTCTATCTAGAGAAAGATTATTCATTTTTTTCAATGGTGGGAAACAATAAATAAGAGGAATGCTAAATTTCATGCCATCAATCTTATTGTGGAGAAATAAAAATTAAATTTAACTTCTCATACTAGTGACCCATTTTAATAAAATTTATAATGCCATTAGAAAAATTAATTTTAACAGGCTGGCGAAAATTTCTTATAGAATTGAGTCTTCAAATAAATTTGGTTTCATTAAAGGGATAACTATTAAATATTTATTTATGAATATATATTAATGTGTAAAAATTCATAGGAATACCCCATGTGGTGATAATATTCCTATAAAGGTTGATTTTAAAAAAAATGACACTTTATATTATTATTTTATCAAAAAAGTTTTACTCAATTTTTGGATTTGGTGAGAGATTAATTAAATGGGTTAAAAATAGTATGATTTTAGACCATACCTATATTCTTATTGATGGATAGATAGAGGGTTATTTCACATGCTCTATATATTTTTAAAAATCTAATCCACCCTCTATCATTATTTTCTCAATTGTCGAATATTTCATGGGAAGAATTTTTCAATACATGATGAAAGTAACAAAATCAAACCCAACATAATTGGAAGAGGTATTACCACCCCTACCCATTTATTTTATGATGATGAAATTATATTTTTCACCCATGTGGAGTAAAATAAATTAATTAAATTCAAGAATGTTTTCTTGTACTACAGAATTGGCTTAGGGCCAGAGATCAGCAGGAAATTGAACTTCTTATATTATAGAAAGAAAATTCCTACGGATAGAAAAAGTGAAATTTAAAATGTGTTGGAAAATAGATAAGGTTCTCTAAATTTCATATATATTTGGGTTCCCATATTATGGGGGAAACCATGCACTTTTAATTTTCCCACATTATGAGTCACATTAAAAACCAATTGAATTCCTAAAATGGAATGACTCTCTCAAAAAGTTGGATGAATTAGTTTTTTAAATGTAGTGACTGTTTCAAAATATGAATATTTATTTATTGTTTATAAATATCTAGTTTCTATTGATAAAAAAATGTTAGCACCTATATTAGTAAATTTATCTAGAGTGGAAAAAATATTCAAAGAAAAATAACAACTATTTCATGGAAATGATCTTGTAAACCAATTGATTATTGACGAAATTTCATAAAAAATATATTTCAATACAATAAATCATTACAAGTGAACTTACAGTGGGTGCTTCTCACTGAGAAATATAATGTTCTTTCCTTTTAAATACTCAGATTCATTGTAAGGAACAAAGATCAAATTCTTAATTTCATGGACTCCCCTATTTTCCCTTCTTTTAAATCCACTATCTCCACGATTATACTTAATCTTGAATAGATAGAAAATATTAATTTTCCCTTAAAATATGGTCAAAAATTAGGATATGTATGCCTCTCATTAATCTTTTATGATCCATTGACCCATCACTTGACACTAATATGTAAATTAATGTGAAAACGGATACTTCCTTTGATAGAAATCCTACTGATGTCAAAGAAATGGACATGAATTAAAACTGTATCAATAATGAAGACACTGTTATCTAAAAACCTACATTCAATGGAAGGTTTTCCTCCAAATTATCCAATAGAACAGTAGTACAATGTCACTATCACTATTGGGATAAGTGTTTATATAGGATGTAAATACATCCTTCATGATTTTCCCTTGCATGGAGGTTCATGTATGCAGGGATTCATACTAATAATTGTATACATAACACAAAAATAAACCTTTTCCCTCAATTTTTGTTGTGAAATAAACACAAGGATGACCTAGACCACTTTTTCATAAGCTGTGGGACTATTTCTATCTATGGGCCACTTCTCATGATATTTTTTAGGTTTCCCTTCCGTAGATAGATATCATTCATGAATGAATCACTTTATGCACAAAAATTACAATTTCCCATTAGTTACAGATCCTCATTATAGATTCCTACCTAGAAATTATCCATGTTATATGGACCAGTCGGAATAGAATGATCTTTGAAAGTTACCCATTCCATTTCTATCTATATTTGGTTCAAATTATTATGGCTGTAAAAATTTAAAATGCTAATAAAAAAGGACGATTTGAAAACTATAATCAGGATTTTACCATATTAAATAGTTTTTTAATTATAGGTAATTTTCCTCCTTCTTTGGTAACCATGGATGTCTTCTAGATTCCTTCAATTCTAGTTTGGATTAATTACAATAAAGATGGTACTGTGAGGGGAAATTATATTCCATATGGGTATGGTTCTATTTTTATAAATCATACTGGTGATGCAATGAGATTCCCTTAAGGCCCTTCTAGAATCTCCACTTCTCTTGAGGATTAAATTACTCGAATAATTAATGTAGTTTATAATGAGATGAAATGTGGTTGTTTTATATTATTTATTTGTCATGACCCATCCCCCAGGGCTCGTGATGTGACTACCCCAAGCCCGCCTTCCATAGGCTAGGAGGTGGCGACTAGCACCAAAGGCATAATTCCCTAAAACTGGGAAGGCATTACCTTTATAATCTATAAACACATACACAAGAAATCTCACATATGGACTCGAAACTCCATGTAAAATTGTATAACAAAAGAGTGAGGAATGTAAAAGGGGTCAGAATAAAGGCCCAAGAAAAAATGTACATGAAACTGAAAGTACAAGTACAACTGATGAAAAAGGAAAATAACAACTAGGACATCCTCTGAGGTTCCTACATGATGGGTAGGTGTAGATTGCCTCCTCAGAAATTCTCTTTCGTTCGTCTCCTCTGTGTACCGACTAGTCATAAAATCCACCTCCGGGTACCATCTAGTCCTTGTACTGAATTCCTCAGTCAGGTTGTCTGTCTTCTGCATCTAACACATCAAGGTGCGGGCATAGCCCGTGCATGGGTGAGTGTAACGATACTAAGTAGGGACCTGAAGACCCTTATGGTCTGACAAAATCCACCAAGGATAAAACACAAACAATGAAATCAATATATAACCCTACTTATGTATATGCCCATACATATAACTAAGTTATCAATTGACCCATCTCAATCATGAGGAAAAAAATAGAAATAAAACAGACTCAGATCAAACCAAGATTTTATTCTAGAGGGTAGTAACAAGTAAAATCCCCAGTCACATTTTCAAAACCATAGCTACGAGACAACTCCTCCTCTATTGAGTGCAAGGGGCCTACCACGACACCAGGCGTGCTTCCCACAAACATTAGACAGCTGAGGTACTCCTCCTGTAAAGTATTGTGGATCTACTACGTCACGAAGTGGGCTTCTGTAGAGATCCAAAGCTTGATGTTCATGGACAATACATTACTTTTGCGGAATACTTAATACATAACAAAAACAGACACACAAGGATCGTAAGAGTTTGTGTCTTTGGAATCTCGGAATAAAATCTTCTAATCGTGGTGAAAGATCTTCAACATCTACAAAAAATATCATCCCCATTTTTCCTACCTAAAACCTTTCTTTATATCTTGGGGAAAAGAAAACATAAAACGGGTGAGCTCAAATTCCCAGTAACGGTAAACATAGAGAACATAAAACAATCCATAAACATTTGAATGCAAAAACTTGAACATAAAATATAAACATCAAAATCTTGAGCAAAGACATGAATCTTGGAAGTACGTAAGACATATATCATAAGGGAACATCAATAATGATAAAATAGCATGGGAATAAAACATGTAAGTGTGGCAACCATGAAGCACATGTTATTATTTCCATAGTAGCCAAGGCATTTCTTCTAAGACCATCTTAGTGGACAAAGTCCCTTTCTGAATCAAGTTAACTCCTCGTTCCAGTCCTGTATTACTGAACCGGTTTAACTTGCCATTCCAGCCATGTCTATCTTATGAGATATAAATCTTTACCCAATGAATTGGAGGGAGATATAGGTCCCACCCATCTAATAATCAAATCATTCTTACTTATGCCACAAAATAAACATACATCATTCATAATAACCCAACGAATAAAATGGGTTTCCTAAACATCATCCCATCATCACATAATCCATATAAAAGAAATGGATATCATTTCATAATAAGAAAAGTGAAACCATGTAAATCATAGAGACTTTAAACTTGAACCGTACACATATGAAATAATTTCATCTTAGTTGGAAAATGGTTTTTATAAGACACTTGAAATGAATTCCTGAGGAAAATATCCTTTCTTCTTCAAAATCAATTTATTTTCACAAAACATCATGCAATTTTAAGAGAAAAATATTTTGTTGAAAATATTCAAGAAACATTTTGGAGGAAGCTTCATGAAAAGAAGGATTTATAAAACCGTAATAATACTTTCATGATGTATAAGTTAAAACAAACATTCTTCTTGTACTTTTGCAGTAAATGTCAAAAAGTACCTTGTCACATAAACAAAATAATGATTCCTTACATACCATGTAGTAAAAGTCAAAAAATGGGTAAAAAGGACTTTAAACATACATAAAAACACTTTTAGAAAACATGGACATGGATGATAACAATAAAAAAAGTAAATACTTACGTATAAGAAATCTCGGACAAAAAATGAGATTTGCACAATTATCCCTTACCTTAGGCCCGATATGCTTCGTATGGATCCGAACGTCCTGTATATTGATTTAAATAGTGTCATTAACATGTTACATAATCATATTCATTTTTATGATATCATATATGTTTCACGTATGACTTTATATTACCCGTTCTTTTGTAAATTCCATGTTAAAGCAGCATTTTGGGTAAAATCATTTCATTTATCGTATGTGTTTCGACTTGTCGTTCTTGGTATTATTACCTATAACCTGATTTACATAATTCCATAATGTAAAACATCATTTATATATAATATATATTCATCATATACATATATATTATAGATCAATAAAAGGAATGAAATACACCGTTCATGGAGACGGGAGACCGTACGTACGAATGAACGCTGTTTTCGTTTCACTATTGAATTTAATGGAATTAAGTAGATGACATACATATATATACATAAATCCAGTATCATTATTATGTCATATATTTCATTATTACTTATTATATATACTTTATAATCATTAATGAATGGTTAACATGGAGAATAAATCTCATCGCATCGTGGAGACTGTAGTCCGTACCTACGCACGAGCGATGATATCGTTTCCATATTTATTGAATAGAATTAGAGTGGATGATATAATATATCAGAATCAGTATGATGTTATAATAACTATGTATAGTTATTCTTCACACCATTATACACATCCACGTAATGTGGTGTTGGAAAAACAGATTACACCACGGCGTAGAGACGGTATTCCGTACGTACGCACGCGTGGTGATTTCATTTTACATAGGATGGATGGAAGGTGAAATGGGGTTGTTTCATATATATAATAACATATCAATATATTAGTGATACTGATGTTATTACATTATAATGAAACAACTAATGAATAAGAGGTTGAAGAAGAATGGATCTTGAAAGAATCGGTAGAAGAGATTACCTCTTCTTGGATGCACCTCCTTTAAACTTCTTCCTAGGGCACTAGGGTTGGACTTTTGAGAAGACCAGTACCTCTATAAGGTTTCTAGGGAAGTGGGAAAGTAAAATGGGCAGAGGATGGCCGAGCATCAAGGCTCAAAATGGTGCGAGGAAGAGAGGGAGGAGATGCCCTTTTATAAGGGAGGAGAGGGGCACCTTTAGAAATCTTAAAAATATTAATTTATAATAAATCTAACCCCACTTAAAAACCTCCAAAAATGACTCATATTCGAATATTAGATGAGAAAGGGTAGTAATATCATCATCCAATAAAATTTAGACATGTTAGGAATTTATTTTAAACATTATCAACTTGACTTATCCGTTTTTAATCAATTTAATTTTATTTGTAGTAAAAACATTCTAAATTTTAAATTATAACAAATAATTACTTATTTGTTGTGAATTGTCTATAATTGGATACTTTATAAAATTTTAGACAATATAAATTTAAATTTATAATTTGTTAAAAAATTTTGTGATTTTGAAACAATTTTATAATATGTAATTTTTATAAAATTACAATGGTGTCAATTTTGACACTATTCATTTATTTGAATTTAAATAAAATAAATACAAAATATATGTTTGAACTAAAAGCTTTAATAGATTCATAAAATATCATATGTATCTAGAAAATTATTCGAGCACATTAAATAGTTCATATCATATGTATCTACAACATTTTTGTATAATTATTTGATATACTTATTTGTTGCATAACAATTAAAAATAAAATTCTATTTTGAAGATAAATATATTAAATTTCACAATAATACTTTTACTGGAATTTATCATCTTAAAATCACAATATTTAAATTGTTATATTTATTTAATTATGAAGGTGACAACTTTGGCATCATTTAAAATAAATTAATATAAGTGTCATAATCGCTTTTATAAGGCTCCAAAAGGTCAAATATTATACCATATGATTATTAAGGTTTAACTTTACATGTCTAGTAGGTTTTGGTCAGGTTTTTGGGCCATTTATGGTCACTATTATTTTAATAAAAACTATATTCTTGATTTTCACTAGATAAACAATTTCTGCATCACTATTGTGTCACAATTAATGATAATTATTTAATCCCTAAAAATTATAAATAAATTCATTTGATGTAGATAATTTTATTAGCCTTCTAGAGACTATTCATGTTTTAAGTTTCATTATTTTTATTACTAAATTAAAATTATTATAAATATAAGATTTAAGAAAGTGACATATTGTCACTTTCTTTGGTTTTAATAATAATTAAATTATTTTCATGGAACAAAGTCCATTAAATGATTCTAATCATCCCATTAGGTGATATGGGTCGACTTTTAGTCATCCAATAGGATTTTGGCAGGTGTTAGGGTAATTTTATATTCTTATATTTACCGTTAATTACCCGATTCACCTTTAACTATGGTAAATAAAATTTACCGTAGTTACTATTGATAATGCCCAAAAATAAAAAAGTATCCTATTAACATAATCATGACCCAATGAATCCAAATATGGAATCCATTTTTCCAAATTCAATACACAAAAGTTGCAGAAATTAAATTGAAATTAATCCCGTTGGTGAAAGAAAACGGGGTTTTGTTTAAAACATTGTGAAAGATTGAACTGATTTAACCTACGAATTCAATGTAAAATCAATTCTAATGACATAAATTATATTAAATGGTAAAAATATATTCTATTTATACTTTAAAACCATTCAATATTATTATTTAACCACATAAATTATTATGATGAAAAAAGTTGTTTTTAATTAAAATATACTGTGTTTGTACTATTCAATAAAATATAAAAGTTATCCGAAAAATATCAAAACATTATCCAATGAAAATTTTTATATACTGATTCAAAAGAAGAAGTTTATTTTAAAACATTAAGCTTATAAACATGTCAAAAACTAGATTTAATGTGTGTGCACCATCAAAAGGCGGCAAAACTGCATTTTTTAAAAAATACTTATTTTACCCAAAAAATTTATTTTGTTCTCTTAACATGTTCTAGAAAATGTGTAAGATGAATAATAATGTTATAAAATTCAAAATTTAGTTAATACTATTCATAACGGCTAGACCATAATATAATAATATATCATTGTTTAGTGAAAACAGGTATTGCGTACAACACACGCTATCGAGGAAGGTCACGATTGCGTGTAATGCAAGCCTAGTCAGGGTTGCATGTAGTGCAAGACTTCATTGTTGTTTTTTATAACATAATACAACCATATTTCATTTATAAATTGAATATATATATATATATACATATATATATACACTCAATGTTGCGAACTTGAAATTGTGTGTAACAAGATCCAAGAATAGTGTTGTGTATACTGCAAGCTAATACGGTGTTGCGTATAGTACAAGATTATCATGGTGTAGTGTACAATAAAATGAATTAAAAAGAATATATCTCATAAAATCTCAGGGTTTTACATTATACCCCCCTTAAAATGAATTTCGTCCTTGAAATTCATTGGTGTTATAAATCATTTACTATTAATAGAAACCCACATCGTAAAAAGGAATACTAAAACTTAACATTAAAAAAGAAAGTTAGAAACGTAACGGTCACCCAAGGGTACTCAGCGTTGGGTTTCCACATAGGAGAGTATAGGTGAAAATATGGATATGGTGGAAAAATCTAACGATCATGTTCTGATGGAGAGTGGTAGAGAAATGGCTATGAAAAAGCCAGCAATCACAAAGCCATATATTTGTGATGATCTAAGGTACCATATGATTCATCGGATATAAGAGCACTAGGAAAAAAAATTTGGTTTTCAATATCACTTCCCTAAAGTTGAAAATTTTGAATTAGAAGAAATACTTTCTTTATTTTGGTACAATCACACTATTGTTCATGCATTGAACAATTTCCACTTCATCTCTTAAAGAAATGAAGTTGAATTTGTTATCTGTGAAGTGCTAACAGATCATTTGATAGAATGATGGGTCATTCCATCTGTTTCAAACAATAGGTTAACAAAAGTTATCAAATATACATAAGTCTAACTATGGTGAGGTTAATCATATACGATTCCAAAAATGAACTTATACTTCATATATCATACCACTTAATAAAATAAAACTAGTTTATACTAAACAGGGACTTCCTGTAGGCCAGTGGTAGGCGATAAAGGCCAGTCGCACTTTTGTTGTCGGTTCGATTCCCACATCCTTGTCCGACACGATGGGATGTCGCTCGTCCTGTAGGTTGTCCTTTTTCTAAAACGACATTACTATAACATCCCATCAATAATATCAATAAAATTTCTATCCTTAAACAATACTATCTTTTGTCCAATATAATCCATTCCAATCTTTATCTAAAATACTTCGGTCCAAGCCCATAGTATAAAGAAAACGATTACATGAAATGTCATCAACCAACCATCATTTATCCCCCATATATCTTGTTGGTCACATTCCAATCATGTGAATACCTTAATCATGTATTCTCTTTAAAAATGAATACCCATTAAACCTTAGTGAAAACATGAATGCTATCAAAAGTTAACTCTTTCCACATACCCAAATCGAAAAATTCTATATACTCAATCCATGATATAACCTTCTCCCTATATCAGTCATGAGCTCATGAATACTATCAAACATTTAATTTTATCATTATCCCTTCATTATGCACATATCATCTACTTTCCAAAAATATCTGAATAACCTTTCATGGTTACTGGTACCATTCATCATACACTTTCAAAACATAAGGAAAGACAATAGTTTAACAATCCTTAGATGCCTCTTTATTCCATAGTACCACAACATTACACTTGATAAACATGTAATCATTCCACTACCTTCATAAACCATTGACCGATATTCAACAATTCTTTCATCTCACATATCATTTGTAGTCACTTCATCATCATCAACATAAATACTACCCATATGACCATACTGATTCTCTTCATGGGACTTTCCCTTAGGGCATTGGTGTGCATAATGCCCATACATTACACATTTAAAACATTTAACCATTGTTGATGTCGTAGAAATACCATTATCCTCATCCATGGTGTAAACTGAACCTTTTCCTTTGCACTTACTAGAATTATGTCATTCTTTTCCACACCCAAAGCATCTTCCATTTCCTTTGAATCATTCTCCTTGATGCCCCTTCCCACATGATTTACATAGGGGAAATTGAACTTTCTTTCCTCCATGATCACCATGAAACTCTATCTTTTCTTATTAGCTAAGTCAGGAAACTTACCAAATTTGAGTATATTGATCATATTATGAGATTTCTAATTCGGCATAATAATGATGTTTGAACTTCCAAATCCCATTTCATTTGTTTTCTCATGAAGAATATCATTCCATTTTCCATCATATCCTCCCTTATCGTGAATCATCTTCTTTCCAGCCATTTTCTAAAACCCAAAAAGAATAGTGTGAGAGGAAAAAATCATAATAAAGGGGGAGTAACTTAAATATCTAACATCTTAGGTTTAATCTAATATCATCACCATAATTCTTGGACTATAACCTATACTTATATTTATCCTTAGGGACATCCCTAGACATACCATAGAAATATCTCTAGGGATCTCACTAAAGTTCTCGCATCCTAATTTACAAACGTTGACTAAACATTTCCTATGATCCAACTCTAGAGACCCAAATCTTGATGTTCATGGACAATACATTACTTTTCTGGAATACTTAATACACAACAAAAAACAGACACACAAGCATCGTAATAGTTTAGTGTCTTTGGAAACTCGGAATAAAATCTTCTAATCGTGGTGAAAGATCTTCAACATCTCCTAATAAATATCATCCCCTTTTTTCCTAACTAAAAGAATTATTTATATCCTAGGAAAAATAAAACATAAAAGGGGTGAGATCTAATTCCCAGTAAGGGTAAACATAGAGAACATAAAACAATCCATAAACATTTGAATGCAAAAACTTGAACATAATATCTAAACATCAAAATCTTGAGAAAAGACATGAATCATGGAAATACGTAAGGAATATATCATAAGGGAACATCAATAATGATAAAATAGCATGGGAATAAAACATGTAATTGTTGCAACCATTAAGCACATGATATTATTTCCATACTAGCCAAGGCATTGCTGCCAAGACCATCTTAGTGGACAAAGTCCCTTTCTGAATCGAGTTCACTCCTCGTTCCAGTCCTGTATTACTGAACCGGTTTAACATTCAGTTCTAGCCATGTCTATCTCATGAGATATAAATCTTTACCCAATGTATTGGAGGGAGATATAGGTACCACCAATATCATAATGAAATCATTCTTACTTGTTCCACAAAATAAACATACATCATTCATAATAACCCAACGAATAAAATGGGTTTCATAAACATCATCCCATCATCAAATAATCCATATAAAAGAAATGGATATCATTTCACAATAGAAAAGTTAAACCATGTAAATCATAGAGTCTTTATACATGAACCGTACACATATGAAATTATTTCAACTTAGATGGAAAATGGTTTTGATAAGACACTTGAAATGAATTCTTGAGGAAAATATCATTTCTTCTTCAAAATCAATTTCTTTTCACAAAACATCATGCAATTTTAAAAGAAAAAGATTTATTTGAAAATATTCATGAAATCATTTGGAGGAAGCTTCATGAAAATAAGGCTTTATAAAACCATAAAAATCCTTTCATGATGTATAAGGTAAAAAACATTCTTCTTGTACTTTTGCCGGAAAACTCAAAAACGTACCTCGTAACGTAAACAAAAGAAAGATTCTTTACATACCTTGTAGTAAAAGTAAAAAATGGGTAAAAAGGACTTTAACCATACATAAAAACACTTTTAGGAAACATGGACATGGATGATAACAATAACCCCAGTAAATACTTATGTATAAGAAATCTCGGATAACAAATGAGATTTTCACAATTATCCCTTACCTTAGGTCTGATATGCTTCGTATGGATCCGAAACTCCTATATAATGATTTAAATAATGTCATTTACTTGTTAAATAATCATATTTATTGTTATGTTATCATATATGTTTCACTTATGACTTTATATTACCCGTTCTTTTGTAAATTCCATGTGAAACCAGCATTTTGGGTAAAATCATTTCATTTATCGTATGTGTTTCGTCTTTTCATTCTAGATATTATTACTTATATCCTGATTTACATAATTCAAGAATTTAAAAAATTATTTATATATAATATATATTCATCATATACATATATATTATAGATCGATAAAAGGAATGAAATACACCATTCATGGATACGGGAGGCCGTACGTACGCATGAACTCTGTTTTCGTTTCCTTATTGAATTGAATGGAATTAAGTAGATGACATACATATATATACATAAATCTAGTATCATTATTACGTCATATATTTCATTATTACTTATTATATATACTTTATAATCATTAATGAATGGTTAAAATGGAGAATAAATATCATCGCGTCGTGGAGATGGTAGTCCGTACGTACGCACGAGCGATGATATCGTTTCCATAATTATTGAATATAATTTGAGTGGATGGAATAATATATCAGAATCAGTAAGATGTTATAATAACTATGTATAGTTATTCTTCACACCATTATACCCATCCACGTAAGGTGGTGTTGGAAAAACAGATTACACCACGGCGTGGAGACGGTATTCCGTACGTACTCACGCGCGATGATTTCGTTTTCCGTTGGATGGATAGAAGGTGAAATGGTGTTGTCTAATATATATAATAACATATCAATATATTAGTGATACTGATGTAATTACATTATAATGAAACTACCAAAGAATAAGAGGTTGAAGAAGAAACAAGCTTGAAAGAATCGGTAGAAGAGATTACCTCTTCTTCGACGCACCTCCTTTAAACTTCTTCTTAGGGCACTAGGGATGGCCTTTTGAGAAGACCAGTACCTATATAAGTTTTCTATATAAGTGGGGAAGTGACATGGGCAGAGTTTATCCGAGCTTCAATGCTCAAAATGGTGTTAGTAAGAGAGGGATGAGGTGACCTTTTATAGGGGAGGAGAGGGGCACCTTTAGAAATCTTAAAAATATTAATTTATAATAAATCTAACACCACTTAAAAACCTACAAAAATGACTCATATTCGAATATTAGATGATATAGGGTTGTAATCTCATCAAACAATAATATTTAGGCATGTTAGGTATTTATTTTAAACATTATCAACTTGATTTATCCTTATTTAATCAATTTAATTTTATTTGTGGTAATAATATTCTAAATTTTAAATTAGAACAAATAATTACTTATTTTTTGTGAATTGTCCATAATTGGATACTTTATAACATTTTCGACAATATAAATATAAATTTGTAATTTGTAAATATTTTTGGTGATTTTTAAACAATTTTATAATATGTTATTTTTATAAAATTAAAATAGTGACAATTTTGACACTATTCATTTATTTGAATTTAAATAAAATATATACAGAAGATATGTTCAAAATAAAAGATTTAATAGATTCATAAAATGTCATATGTATCTAGAAAATTATTGGAGCACATTAAATAGTTCATATAATATTTATTTTAATTTTTTTAGAACCATTTATTTGGTTTATTTCTTAATAAAATAATTACTACAACATTTTTGTATAATTATTCAATATACTTATATGTTGCATAAAAATTACAAATAAAATCCTATTATGGAGATAAATATATTAAATTTTACAATAATACTTTTACTAGAATTTATCATCTTAAAATAACAATATTTAAATTGTTATATTTATTAAATTATGAAGGTGACAACTTTGGAATCATTTAAAATAAAAATAATATAATTGTCATAATCACTTTTATAAGGCTCAAAATGGTCAAATATTATACCATTGGATGATTATGGTTTATATTTACATGACCAATAAGTTTTGGTCTGGTTTTTGGGCCTTTTATGGTCACTATTAGTTTAATAAAAACTATATTCTTGATTTTTCACTAGATAAACAATTTCTGCATCACTATTGTGTCACAATTAATGATAATTAAAAAATCCCTAAAAATTATAAATAAATTAATATGATGTATATAATTTTATTAGCCTTCTGTACACTATTCATGGTCTAATATTCATTAATTTAATCACTAAATTAAAGTTATTATACTTATAAGATTTAAGAAAGTGACATATTGTAACTTTCTTTGGTTTTAATAATAATTAAATTATTTTCATGGAACAAAGTTCATTAAATGATTCTAATTAGATTCTTAGGTGATATGGGTCAACTGTAAGTCATCAAATATGATTTTGGCAGGTGTTAGGGTAATTTTATAATTTTATATTTACCCTTAATTACCCGAATCACCTTTAACTATGGTAAATAAAATTTACCATAGATACTATTCATAATGCCAAAAAATATAAATTTGATTATTAACATAATTTGGACCCACTGAATCTAAATATGGAATCCATTTTTCCAAATTCAATACACAAAAGTTTCATAAATTAAATTAAAATTAATCCTGTTGTTGAAAGAAAATGGGTTTTTGTTTAAAACATTGTGAAAGATTGAATTGATTTAACCTACGAATTCAATGTAAAATCAATGATAATGACATAAATCATATTAAATGGTAAAAATATATTCTATTTATAATTTAAAACCATTAAATATTATAATTTAACAACATAAATTATTACGATGAAAAAAGTTAATTTAATTAAAATATAGCGTGTTTCTACTATTCATTAAAATATGAATGTTATCAGAAAAATATCAAAACATTATCCAATGTAAATATTTATATCCTGATTCAAAAGAAGAAGTTTATTTTGAAAAATTAAACTTATAAACATGTCAAAAACTATATTTATTGTGGGTGCACCATCAAAAGGCGGAAAAACTGCATTTTTTTAAAAATGCTTATTTTACCCGAAAAATTTAATTTGTTCTCTTAACATGTTCTATAAAATGTATAAGATGAATAATAATGTTATAAAATTAAAAATGTAGTTAATAGTATACATAACGGCTAGTCCATAATATAACAACATATCATTGTTTAGTGAAACCCGGTATTGCGTACAACACACGCTATCGAGGAAGGTCGCGATTGCGTGTAATGCAAGCCAAGTCAGGGTTGTTTGTAGTGCAAGACTCTGTTGTTGTTTTGTATAACATAATCCAACCATATTTCATTTATACATTGAATATATATATAGATATGTACATACATATATATATAAACTCAATGTTGAAAACATGAAATTGTGTTTAACAAGATCCAAGAATTGTGTTGCGTATACTTCAAGCTAATACAGTGTTGCATATAGTACAAGCTAATCTTGGTGTTGTGTACAATCAAAGGAATTAAAAATAATATATCTCATAAAATCTCTGGGTGTTACATTCTACCCCCCTTAAAATGAATTTCGTCCTCGAAATTCATTGGTGTTATAAATCGTTTACTATTCATAGAAACCCACATCGTAAAAAGGAATACTAAAACTTAACTTTAAAAAGAAAGGTAGAAACATAACAGTCACCCAACGGTACTCAGCATTGGGTTTTCACATAGCAGAGTATAGGTGAAAATATGGATATGGAGGAAAAATCTAACGATCTTGTTCTGATGGAGAGTGGTAGAGAACATGGCTATGAAAAATCCAACAATCATAAAGCCATAGATTTGTGATGATCTAAGGTACCATATGATTCATCGAATATAAGAGCACTAGGACAACATTTTTGGTTTTCAATATCATTTCCCTAAAGTTGAAAATTTTGACATAGAAGAAATACTTGCTTGATTTTGGTAAAATCACACTGTTGTTCGTGCTTTGAACAATTTCTACTTCATCTCTTAATGAAATGAAGTTGAATTTGTTATTCGTGATGTGTTAACAGATCATGTGATAGAATGATGGGTCATTCCATCTGTTTCAAACAAAAGGTTAAAAAAAGTTATCAAATATACATAAGTCTATCTATGGTGAGGTTAATCATATACGATTCCAAAAATGAACTTATACTTCATATATCATACCGCTTAATAAAATAAAACTAGTTTCTACTAAACAGGGACTTCCTGTAATCTAGTGGTAGGCGATAAAGGCCAGTCGCAGTTCGGTTGTGGGTTCGATTCCCACAGCCTTGTCCGAGGCGATGGGCTGTCACCCGTCCTGTAGGTTGTTCTTTTTCTAAAACGAAAATACTATAACATCCCATCAATAATATAGAAAAAAGTTCTATCCTTAAACAATACTAACTTATGTCCAATATAATCCATTCCAATCTTTATCTAAAATACTTCAGTCCAAGCTCATAGTATAAAGAAAATGATTACTTGAAATGTCATCAACAAACCATAATTTATCCCCCATATATCATGTTGGTCACATTACAATCCTGTGAATACCTTAATCATGTATTCTCTTGAAAAATGAATACCCATTAAACCTTAGTGAAAACATGAATGCTATCAAAAGTTAACTCTTTCCACATACCAAAATCCAAAAATTCTATATACACAAACCATGATATAACCTTCTCCTTATATCAGTCATTAACTCATGAATACTATCAATCATTTAATTTTCTCCTTATCCGTTCATTATGCACATATCATCTACTTTCCAAAAATATCAGAATAACCATTCCTGGTTACTGGTGCCATTGATCATACACTTTCAAAACATAAGGAAAGAAAACACTGTAACAATCCTTAGATGTCTCTTTATTCCATAGATCCACAACATTACACTTGATAAACATGTAATCATTCCACTACCTTCATAAACCATTGACCGAGCTTCAACTGTAGAGACCCGTATCTTGACTTACATGGACATTACATTAAATTTGCGGAATACTTAGTATATAACAAAAACACACACACATGGATCGTAATAGTTTAGTGTTTTTGGAAACTCGGAACGTAATCTTCTAATCGTGGTGAAAGATCTTCAACATCTCCTATAAAGATCTTCCTTTTTTTTATCTAAAACCTTTCTTTATATCCTGGGGAAAAGAAAACATAAAAGGGTGAGCTCAAATGCTCAGTAAGGGTAAACAAAAGAAATATCAATCACATCGTATTCATAAGAACATAACATTTTGGAAATCTTAACCTGAAAAAGAGAGCATAATTTCATAACATGGGATAAATCATGGCAGTGAAATGTAATCACAATAATCATAACTTAAAACATGAAACTCTGTGGCATTCACACATAACCATAGAGAATCATTTCTTGTTAGTCATGACTCTTTTCCAAGACTATCTTAGTGGACAAAGTCCCTTTCTGAATCGAGTAACCCTCGTTTCAGTCCTGTTTCACTGAACCGGTATAACCTACCGTTCCAGCCCTGTCTATCTCATGAGATATAAAATCTTTACCCAATGCATTGGAGGGAGATATAGGTCCCACCCATCTCATAATGATACCATTCTTATGTGTGCCACAAAATCATAAAACATACATCATAGCATAACCCATGTAATAAAAATGGGATTCTTAAACAACATGACATCATAAAACCATTCATATAAGATAAAGTAATTCATAAAAATATCTCCATCACAACATAATCAAATCCATGTAATAATAGGGATAAAAACAGAACCCTTTTATTATCTTAGATGGAAAATAATTTTGATAAAATACTTGAACTCCATTCTTGAGGAAAATATCCTTTCTACTTCAAAAACATTTTTCCTTTCATAACATGTCATACGACTTTAAAATAAAATAAGTTGATTAAAAATAAACTTGAAAACTTGTAAAGGAATCTTCTTGGAAATAATGTTTTAAAAATCCATTCATGCCGTATAAGTTAAAAAAACATTCTTCGTACATTTGTCGGAAAAGTCAAAAAGTACCTCATACGAAAAAAAAATGACAAAAGATTCCTTTCATATTCATTACTAAAAACTCACCAAAGGGTCAAATTGGATTTAAACTATTTTAAGTAGATGGAAACAATATTACATATTGAGGGAACATGGATGTGGATGATAAAATACACCCCAGTAAATACTTACGAATAAACAATCTCGGATAAAAATGAGATTGTGATATTTCCCTTACCTTAGGTCCGACTTGCTTTGTACGTGTCCGAACCTCCTGTATAATGATTTTCATAATGATATTGACTTATTACAGAATCATATTCATTGTTATGATATCATATATGGTTCTCTTATGGCTTTATATTACCCGGTCTTTTGTAAATTCATGTTAAAGTAGCATTTTGGGTAAAATCGTCTTATTTGTCATTCGTGTTTTTAACTTGTAATTATTAATATGATTACTTGGATCATGATTACTTATATCCAGAATGTAAAACATGATTTATATATAATATATATTCAGAATATACATATATATATTATATATTGATAAAGGAATGAAATACACCGTTCATGGAGACGGTAGTCCGTACGTACGCATGAACGTTGTTTTCGTTTCCTTATTGAATTGAATGAAATTAAGTAGATGACATACATATAAATATACATAAATCCTGTATCATTATTATGTCATATATTTCATTATTACTTGTTATATATGCTTTATAATCATTCATGAATGGTTAATGTGGAGAATGAATCTCATCGCGTCGTGGAGACGGTAGTCCGTACGTACGCACGAGCGATGATATCATTTCTATAAATATTGAATTGAATTGGAGTGGATTATACAATATAACATAATCAATATGATGTTGTAATAAGAATGTATAGTTATTATTTACACCGTTATACCCATCCATGTAAGGTGGTGGTGGAAAATAGATTACACCACGGCGTGGAGACGGTATTCCGTACGTACGCACGCGCGGTGATTTCTTTTTCCGTAGGATGGATAGATGGTGAAATAGGGTTGTTTCATACTTATAATAACATATCAGTATATGAGTGATACTGATGTTATTACTTCATAATGAAACAACCTAAGAAGAAGAAGTGGAAGAAGAAATAAAGATGAAAGAATTGGTAACGGTAATTACCTCTTCTTTGAAGCACCTTTTGGAGACCTCCTCTTAGGGAACTAAAATTGGTCTTTGAGGAAGACCAGAACCTATAGGATGTTTCTAGGGAAGTGTAGAAGAGATTTTGGCAGAGGTTGGACGAGCTTGAGTGCTCAAATTGGTGTGAGGAGGAGGGGGAGGAGGTGTCCTTTTATAAGGGAGGAGAGGGGCACCTTAGGAATATCTCAAAATTTTATTTTATATTAAAGTCAAAATCGGTTTATAATGGCTCCAAAGGGTCTTATTTAGAAGCTAAGGTGGGTATGGGTCTAAATCCTATCAACCAATAGGATTTAGACATGTTTAGGGTATTATTTTAACCTTATCAATTAGATTTAACTCTAAGTTAAATAATTTAACTTTTACCATGTCTTTTTGTTTTCTTTCACTATATGGTGAATACACTTACTATAACATGCCAAACGAACCCCAAATTGTTTATTATTAATATATATATCCTTATCTAAGTCATTTGGCCGAACCTTAGATTTTTAGGAATAAAATAACAATTAGTAATATAATATTTGATTTAAAAACTATTTTGTGTCAATTTTGACACTATTTGATATATGATTTTTGTGAAAGTCATAACAGAATTATATGTTCGAACCAAGTTGATTAAATCAACACTAATATATCATAGTAACCTATAAAATTAGTGTAATTCATAAAAAGTCTTAAATTACATTTATTTTGGTATTTATATTATCAATTATGTCAATATTTCATTAATAAGATAATTACTGCATCATCTTTGTGTCATAAATATATTAAATTATTTGATGTCTAAAAATTAAAAATAAAATACCATCATGTAGGAAATCTTTTTAGATTTCTAATGAATATTTACAATCGACTTTATCTTATGTATAACCCCATATTAGAAATGATTTACTTATTAAACTTTGATTTTAACTATTTTAACCCTTCTTTAAATAAATTAATAATAAATGTCCTAATCTAATCCAAGTGGGCCTAAATGGTCATATTTTATTCCTAAGTTTGTTTTTGGTCGAATTACACTTGTCCAATAGAATTAGGACATGTGTTAGGGTAATATTAATATCATATTTACCCTTAGTTACCCTATTTACTATTAACCGCGGTAAAAAAGGTAAAAAGTTACTATTCACCAAAAAATTATTTTTATCTCATTGAACCACATTTTACTTACTGATATCAACCGTGTCTGTCGGATTTTTGAAATTACATTCACAGAAGTAGTAAAATTAAGTTTTATGCAAAATTCAGTTTTTAACCTACCACTTAGTGGTTTTACTATTCATCAAAAATTGAATGTTTTCAGAAAAATACCAAAATTTCACCCTAGGCTAATTTTGATATTCTGAGTCCAAAAATGAAGTCCATTTTGAAAAATAAAATTTATAAAATTTCAAAAAGTGGTTATTACTATTCATAACGGCTAGTTTTAATAATATTTTAATAGCATATCGTTGTTTAGTGAAACTCGGTATTGCGTATTACACACGCTATCGAGGAAGGTCATGATTGCGTGTAATGCAAGGCAAGTCAAGGATGCGTATTGTGCAAGATCCTTTTGGTGTAGCGTACAACACAAGACATTAATAAAATTAAAAAGAATAGTTTTCATAAAATCTCGGGCTGTTACATCAACAATTCTTTCATCTCACATATCATATGTAGTCTCTTCATCATCATCAATATAAATACTACCCATACGACCATATTGATTCTCATCATGAGACTTTCCCTTAGGTCATTACTTTTCATAATGCCAATACATTCCACATTTAAAACATTTAACCATTGTTGATGTCGTAGAAATACCATTATCCTCATCCATGGTGTTAACTGAACCTTTTCCTTTGCACTTACTGGATTTATGTCATTCTTTTCCACACCCAAAGCATCATCCATTTCCTTTGAAACATTCTCCTTGATGCCTCTTCCCACATGATTTACATAGAGGAAATTGAACTTTCTTTCCTCCATGATCATCATGAAACTCCATCTTTCTCTTATTAGCTGAGTCAAGAAACTTACCAAATATGAGTATATTGATCATATTATGAGATTTCTGATTCGGCATAATAATGATGATTGAACTTCCAAATCCCATTTCATTTGGTTTCTCATGAAGAATATCATTACATTTTCCATCATATCCTCCCTTATCGTGAATCATCTTCTTTCCATCCATTTTCTAAAAACAAAAAAGAATAGTGTGAGAGGCAAAAATCATAATAAAGGGGGAGTAACTTCAATATCTAACATCTTAGGTTTAATCTAATATCGTCACCATAATTCCTGGACTATAACCTATACTTACACTTAACCTTAGGGACATCCCTAGGCATACCTTAAAAATATCTCTAGGGATCTCACTAAAGTTCTCGCATCCGAGTTTCCAATGGTTGACTAAACCTTTTCTCTAATACCAGCAGTAGAGACCCAAAGCTTGAAATTCATGGAAAATAAATTAATTTTGTGGAATACTTAATACACAACAAAAACAGACACACAAGGATCGTAATAGTTTAGTGTCTTTCGAAACTCAGAATAAAATCTTCTAATCATGGTGAAAGATCTTCAACATCTCCCAATAAATATCATCCCCATTTTTTCCTACCTAAAACCTTTCTTTATATCTCGGGGAAAAGAAAACATAAAAGGGGAGAGCTCAAATGCCCAGAAAGGGTAAACATAGAGAACATAAAACAATCCATAAACATTTGAATGCAAAAACTTGAACATAAAATCTTAACATCAAAATCTTGAGCAAAGACATGAATCTTGGAAGTAAGTAAGTCTTATATCATAAGGGAACACCAATCATGATAAAATAGAATGGGAATAAAACATGTAGTTGTGGCAACCATTAATCAGATGATATAATTTCCATAGTATCCAAGGCATTGCTGCCAAGACCATCTTAGTAGACAGTGTCCCTTTCTGAATCAAGTTCACTCCTCATTCCAGTCCAGTATTACTAAACCGGTTTAACTTTCCATTCCATCCATGTTTATCTCATGAGATATAAATATTTACCCAATGCATTGGAGGGAGATATAGGTCCCACCAATCTCATAATGAAATCATTCTTACTTGTTCCATAAAATAAACATACATCATTCATAATAACCCAATGAATAAAATGGGATTCATAAACATCATTCCATAATCACATAATCAATATAAAGGAAATGGGTATCATTTCATAATAAGAAAAGTGAAACCATGTAAATAATAGAGACTTTATACTTGAACCGTACACATATGAAATAATTTCATCGTAGGTGGAAAATGGTTTTGATAAGACACTTGAAATGAATTCTTGAGGAAAATATTCTTTCTTCTTCAAAATCAATTTCCTTTCACAAAAACTCATGCAATTTTAAAAGAAAAAGATTTTGTTGAAAATATTCATCAAATATTTTGGAGGAAGATTCATGAAAATAAGGCTTTATAAACCTATAAAAATCCTTTCATGATGTATAAGTTAAAAAAAACATTCTTCTTGTAATTTTGCAAGAAAAATAAAAAAAGTACCTCGTAAAGTAAAAAAAATAAAGTTTCCTTACATACCATGTAGTAAAAGTCAGAAATGGGTAAAAAGGACTTTAAACATACATAAAAACACATTTAGAAAACATGGACATGGATGATAACAATAACCCCAGTAAATACTTACGTATAAGCAATATCGAATAAAAAATGAGATTTGCACAATTATCCCTTACCTTAGTTCCGATATGGTTTGTATGGATCCGAACCTCCTGTATAATGATTTAAATAATGTCATTGACTTGTTAAATAATCATATTCATTGTTATGATATCGTATATGTTTCACTTATGACTTTATATTACCCATTCTTTTGTAAATTCCATGTTAAAGCAGCGTTTTGGGTAAAATCATTTCATTTATCATATGTGTTTCGACTTTTCGTTCTTGATATTATTACTTATATCCTGATTTACATAATTACATAATGTAAAAAATTATTAATATATAATTTACATTCATCATATACATATATATTATAGACCGATAAAAGGAATGAAATACATCGTTCAAGGAGACGGGAGGTCGTATGTACGCATGAACGCTGTTTTCGTTTCCTTATTGAATTGAATGGAATTAAGTAGATGACATACATATATTTACATAAATCCTGTATCATTATTATGTTATATATTTCACTATTACTTATTATATATACTATATAATCATTAATGAATGGTTTACATGGACAATAAATCTCATCACGTCGTGGAGACGGTAGTCTGTAGGTACGCACGAGCGATGATATCATTTCCAAAATTATTGAATTGAATTGGAGTGGATGGTATAATATATCAAAATCAGTATGATGTTATAATAAATATTTATAGTTATTCTTCACACCATTATACCCATCCATGTAAGGTGGTGTTGGAAAAACAAATTACACCACGACGTAGAGACGGTATTCCGTACGTACGCACGCGCGATAATTTCATTTTCTGTAGGACGGATAGAAGGTGAAATGGGGTTGTTTCATATATATAATAACATATCAATATATTAGTGATACTTATGTTATTACTTTATAAGGAAACAACTAATGAATAAGAGGTTGATGAAGAAAGAAGCTTGAAAGAATCGGTATAAGAGATTACCTCTTCTTCGTCGCACCTCCTTTAAACTTCTTCTTAGGGCACTAGACTTGTCCTTTTCAGAAGACCAGTACCTATATAATGTTTCTAGGGAAGTGGGGAAGTGAAATGGGTAGAGGTTGGACGAGATTCAAGGCTCAAAATGGTGTGAGGAAGAGAGGGAAGATGTGCCCTTTTATAAGGGAGGAGAGGGGCACCTTTAGAAATCCTAAAAATATTAATTTATAATAAAACTAAACCCACATAAAAACCTCCAAAAATGACTCATATTCAAATATTAGATTAGATATGGTTGTAATATCATCAACCAATAAAATTTAGACATGTTAAGAATTTATTTTAATCATTATCAACTTGATTTATCCTTATTTAATCAATTTAATCATATTTGTGGTAATAACATTCTAAATTTTAAATTATAACAAATAATTACTTATTTGTTGTGAATTGTACATAATTGTATACTTTATAACATATTAGACAATATAAATATAAATTTATAATTTGTAAATATTTTTTGTGATTTTTAAACAATTTTATAATATGTTATTTTCATAATATTACAATAGTATCAATTTTGACACTATTAATTTATTTGAATTTTAATAAAATATATACAAAATATATGTTCAAACTAAAAGCATTAATAGATTAATAAAATGTCATATGTATCTAGAAAATTAGTGGATCACATTTAATAGTTCATATAATATTTATTTTAATTTTTTTAAAACCATTTATTTGGTTTATCTCTTAATAAAATAATTACTACAACATTTTTGTATAATTATTTAATATACATAGTTGTTGCATGAAAATTAAAAATAAAATCCTATTATGAATATAAATATATTAAATTATATAATAATACTTTTACTCAAATTTATCACCTTAAAATCAAAAAATGTAAATTGTTATATTTATTAAATTATTAAGGTGACAACTTTGGCATCATTTAAAATAAAATAATATAAGTTTCATAATCGCTTTTATAAGTCTCAAAAAGGTCAAATATTATACCATTTGATTATTATGGTTTAAATTTACATGTACAATAAGTTTTGGTCAGTTTTTTGGGCCTTTTATGGTCACTATTAGTTTAATAAAAACTATATTCTTGATTTTTCACTAGATAAACAATTTCTGCATCACTATTGTGTCACAATTAATGATAAATATTTAATCTATAAAAATTATAAATAAATTCATATGATGTAGATAATTTTATTAGACTTCTGGAGACTATTCATGTTCAACGTTTCATTAAGTTTATCACTAAATTAAATTATTATACTTATAAGATTTAAGAAAGTGACATATTGTCACATTCTTTGGTTTTAATAATAATTAAATTATTTTCATGAAAAAAGTCCATTATATGATTCTAATCATACCCTTAGGTGATATGGGTCGACTTTTAGTCATACAATAAGATTTTGGCAGGTGTTTGGGTAATTTTATAATCTTATATTTACCCTGAATTACCCGATTCACCTTTAACAATAGTAAATAAAATTTACCGTAGTTACTATTCATAATACCCAAAAATAATAAGTAGCTTATTAACATAATTTGGACACACTGAATCCAAATATGGAATCCATTTTTCCAAACTCAATACAAAAAAGTTGCAGAAATTAAATTAAAATTAATCCCGTTGTTGAAAGAAAACGGGTTTTTGTTTAAAACATTACGAAAGATTGAATTGATTTAACCTACGAATTCAATGTAAAATAAATTCTAATGACATAATATATATTAAATGGTAAAAATATGTTCTATTTATAATTTAAAATCATTCAATATTATAATTTTACCACATAAATTATTATGATGAAAAATGTTGTTTTTAATTAAAATATAGCGTGTTTTTACTATTCCTTAAAATATGAAAGTTATTAGAAAAAAATCAAAACATTATCCAATGTAAATTTTAAATCATAATTCAAAATAAGAAGTTTATTTTGAAAAATTAAACTTATAAAAATTTAAAAACTAGAATTAAAGTGGGTGCGACATCAAAAGGCGGCAAAACTGCATTTTTTTTAAAATACTTATTTTACCCGAAAAATTTATTTTGTTATCTTCACATGTTCAAGAAAATGTGTAAGATGAATAATAATGTTATAAAATTCAAAATATTATTAATACTATTCATAACGGATAGTCCATAATATAACAATATATCATTGTTTAGTGAAACACAGTATTGCGTACAACACATGCTATCGAGGGAGGTCGTGATTGTGTGTAATACAAGCCAGGTCAGGGTTGCATGTATTGCAATACTCCTATGTTGTTTTGCATAACATAATCCAACCATATGTTATTTATACATTGAATATATATATATATACATATATTTATACACACTCAATGTTGCGAACTTGAAATTGTGTGTAACAACATAAAAGAATAGTGTTGCATATACTGCAAGCTAATATGGTATTGCGTATAGTACAAGCTAATCTTGGTGTAGTGTACAATCAATGGAATTAAAAATAATATATCTCATAAAATCTCGGGGTGTTACATCTTCCCACCGTGGGTCTGCCGTGTCACCAAGCGTGCTCCTCATCGTAGCCTGCTTAGGTAATTATCTTGCCCAGTACCGTGGGTCTGCCACAAAAACAAGTAACTCCCCACTTAGGGACTGCGTGACACCAAGGAACTCCCCACTAGGCTTGTCGTGTCAATCCGAGTCAAAATGGTCAGTTGTTGTTAGGTCTCTGCTAACTACTAGTTCTTCGCTCTATGCTCGGTCGTCTCTAGGAGGATCCGCTCCATGAGCTACTGGTCGATACTCCAACAATCACTAAGTCCGACAATAAAGTACCTCAACATTCTGCCATGTCATAGGTGTATCAACGCAACAGACGATGCGTCAAATGGACGCCCGGTCTGTGAGTTATTATCCTTCTAGTCTGAGGGGCCTGGTTGGATTCGTGCTCAATCCAACCTGACTGTTTCCCATATCAATCCAAAACTCCAGTGGAGTATACTCAAAGGGACTGTGTTGCTCCAAGATTTCTAGTGACACTCACGGTTCCTCAAACGGACATCCGGTGACATAATTATGGCAAAAAGATCTTAATGGGTTGCAATGGGCCCAAGTCCAGTCTCACCCAGTCGGACCGACCAAGCCCGACCTCGCAAGGGTCGAACCGGTTCAGGTCGACCCGACCCCACACACTGTGTCAGGCCCGACCCGTGATGCAGCCAGGTCTGCTGTGAGGTATGGTATGCCGCGAGGGCCATGAGGGCCCGCGGAGCCCACGAGGGGTACGAGGAGGCTCGGTCGCGGAGGATCCACAAGGGTGCCAGGACGCATCAGTCGGGGCGCCGCAAGCGGTACATGCTGGTTTGGTCGGGGTACCTCAAGGGTGAGGCCCTGTTCGGCCAGGGCGCCGCGATGTGCGGGGGGCCGGTTCGGTCGGTGCGCCGTGAGGGGCACGGGCTGGTTCGGTCGGGGCGTCGCGAGGGGCACGGGCCGGTTCGGCTACGGAACTGCGAGGGATGTGGGACGGTTCTTCTGGGGCGCCGCAAGGGGTGCAGGGCCAGTTTGGCCGGGAGGCCGGAACGTCGCGGAGTGACTCGGTTGGGGAACAGAGCAGGGTCATGTGGCCGGTTCAACCAGAAGGGCGGAGTGCCACAGGTGACTTGGCTGGGGGTAGAGTCAGGGTACGTGACCAGTTCGGATGGGAGACCAGAATGCCACAGTGGCAGTATTGGTCGTAGAGGCCGCAGGTGGCAATTCTGTTTCCTCTGTCAACTTCATCATCTTTGTCGCCTTCCTCAGTTTCGAAGAGTACACCAAAGAAGAATTACATAGGGGTTGAGCCACATTGTTTTGGCCCACACCCTCTGCGTTTTGGGTGGTAGCATTTGGATCAATAAGAAATAAGAACGATGAATCTTTAAATTTTACAACCTCTGTAATGATTCATTCCCAAACTTCTAAAGAAAACAAGGAATGTATTATCACAAAAATAAACCCCCTAACTTGAGTTGATACGTCGACGAATTCATGGGGAAGAAGACGAATCATTGGGAAAAGAGAGATGTCGGTTCATCGTAGTCGAAGACGTCCTACATCGGAGGAAGTCATGAGAAAGAAGGTCGACGTTGGGGTCGACAATCTTTGTTGGCATTCTCTGTTATAAGAATGTGTTATATGTTCAGAGATGTAGTTCTATTTTTCAGTGCTTTTCTCCCAAGGTTCCACCAAAATGATAAGTGTGGAAAAATAATAGATTTTGAAATATAATATTTTGTTGGAAGAATTCAAAAAATTTCATTAATTATGGTGGGTGGCATAACTAAAGCATGAGGGTTGGAACAATTAAAGGTATGTGCATTGGAATAGTTAATGTGGAGGATTTCAAGAGGCTTCTCTACATTAATGATGGGGGTTGATAGTTTCTCTCAATTAAAGGGGGGTTTAGTCCTAGGTGGTCACCACCACCATAACCTCTCATGGGAAGTTATGGTTCGGGTAGTCCCCACCACCATAACCTCCCATGAGAGTATATGTTCTGGTGGTCTCCACACCTCAACTTCCACATGGAGGTTAAGTTTCAGTGGATCCCACCTCCAAATACCCACTTGGGTGTTGAAAATAAAATTAAAAATGTCATACACTTGTTTTTTTATTTTATTCTTACACAAAAAACACAAAAAATAAATTTCATCCTCGACCAACTGTCATCGAAGTGAAAGTCTTCTTATGTGAATATCGGTGCTACGAGTTCAACAGTGTCCTTTGATTTCAATTCTGAGCACCCATTGACAAGTTATAAAGACCCACTCGCACGTTTACTGAACGTACATGAAAAAAGTTCAGAAATTCATTTCCAAAACTCCGGGCCTCGGAATCACGCGTTGTCAATTTTCACGGGCTTGTAAAATTTCCGTCCACACGTTTACTGAATGTACCCGAAAAATAGTTGAGAAATTCATTCCGGGAACTCCGGACCTCAGAATCACGTGCCCTATATTTTCACAGACTCATAAAATACCCATATATTTTAAAAAAAATACATAGATATTTTTTGTCTTTATATTCTCCCCACCTCAGTCTTTATGTCCCCGTAAGCCACAACGCAAACTAAGGGAACAAGTGGGGGTACTAAGAACATATTTGAGACTCTGTATCCCATGTTCTCTCCTGGAGGTTCCTGTATTTCCAGCGAAAACACACCATAGTTATCAACTATCCACGAAGGACCCACTCTTATCTATCCTCAATGTCTTCTGAAGCCTCCATAATTGTCACCTCATTATCAATGTTCAGCTCTCCATGGACGATGATGTGAGAATGGTCATCCATGTATCTCCTCAGCTAGGATACGTGGAAGACGTCGTGCACCCGGTTCAACTGAAGTGGATAAGCTAAGCGGTATGACACCTCGCTAACTCTGATGGGGACTTGAAAAGGTTCTATGAACCTCAGAGATAACTTTTCACCTCATCCATCTCTCTGTAGACCTCATCGGGGTGAGATAAGAAGAAAGATGTGGTCGTCATCCTCGATCACCAGAGGTCTCTGTCTCCTATCAGCATATGAGTTTTGCCTACTCGGTGTTGTCTTCATCTACTCCTAGATGATCTACACGTTCTTGGTGGTAGTATGAACCATCTATGGTCCCAATAGTGGTGACTCCCCAAGGTCAGTCCAGCACAATAGTGATCTGTAAGGTCGCTCGTACAACACCTCAAAAGGAGTCATCCCAATGGTTGAGTGATAGTTTTTGTTGTATGCAAACTCCACCAAAGATAAGTGATCCTCCCAGATTTAACTGAAGTTGTGGAAACAATCATGTAGAATTTCCTCAAGGGTCTGAATGGTCTGCTCAATCATACCATCCATTTGAGGATAGAAGGCGGTGGTCAAATGAAGTTGTGTCCCAAAATCCTCTTGCAACCCCTTCCAAAGATGGGATGTAAAACGTGCATCACGATCGGAGACAATCGTTAAAGGTACTCCATGTAGCTGCACGATCTCCTGCACATAGAGGAATCCAAAGATCACTACTGAACCCTTCTCTCTGATTAGTAAGAAGTGGGCTGACTTGGTGAGTCGGTCGACGATCAGCAAGATAGATTCATGACTTTTGGATTTACGTGGAAGTCCTATCACAAAGTCTATAGATATCCAATATCACTTCCACTCTAGGACCTCTAATGGCCAAACCAATCCTGTTGGTGCATGATGCTCCACCTTTACTTGCTGACAAGTGAGGCATCAAGAAACAAACTATACAACTGATTTCCTCATTCTCGGAAACCAGTGATATCGTAGGAGGTCCTGGTACATCATCACCACTCTGGGATGTACCTCTAGAGAGGATGTGTGAAACTCCCTCAACACTTCCTCCTGAAGTGGCACTCGTACCAAGGTACATATTCTGAAGAGGAGGATGTGCTCCCCAAATTCAGAAAATACATCGGGTGTCTTCCATGTGGATATATGATCACGTCATGTTTCGCACACATCGTCCCCATGTCACGCCTCCCTGACTCGATGAAGAAGTGGGGGAGTGAATGTAAGAGACTATAGAAAAGCTACTCTATCTCTATCCACAAAAGATATCTACAAAGCGGCCAGCTGATCCATCGCCTCACCTTGTAGTTGTATACAAGATCACCTACTGAGTGCATCTGCAACAACATTCACCTTCCCAAGTGTAGAGACTATCTCGAAGTCATAGTCATTAAGGAACTCAAGACTACATTGGTGTCTCATGTTCAGGTCCTTCAGGGGGAAGATATTCCTGAGAATCTTGTGATCAGAGTACATGGTAAAATTCTTGCCCAATAGATAGTGTCGCCACATCTTCAAGGCGAAGACCACTGCTGCTAACTCTAGGTCATGGGATGCGTAGTTCTTCTCATGTTGTCACGGCTATCAGGAACCATATGCAATCAATCATTGATTCTGCATCAGGACACATTCAAGACTGGTCCCGGATGTGTCACAATAAATCACGACACCTTCTCCATCCTCTGGAAGCCTCAATATTTGGGCACTGGTCAGCCTTTGCCTCAGGTCTGGGAACCTCCACTAGTATTTCTCCGACCAAACGAAGGGTTTCCCCTTCTTCTCCAAGGATGATAGTGGTGCTGAAACTCTGGAGAAATCTGGAACAAATCTCCAGTAGTATCCATCCAAACCTAGGAAACTTCGTACCTCTATCACACTCTTGGGTGGCTCCCAAGCAGGTGTCACCTCAATCTTCATTGGATCTACTGCAACTCCATCCTTCTATATGACATGTCCCAGATAGTGAACTTCTTAGATACAAAATTGGAACTTTGAGAGCTTACCATAATGATTGTGCTCTCAGAGTGTTCCCAGTACTACCTACAAATGACAGGCATGCTCCTCCTCAGTAGCCATGTAGATCAGAATGTCATCGATGAAGACCACTAAAAAGCGATCAAGGTATGGCTAACCTATCCAGTTCATGAGTCCCATGAACACTGTTGGAGCGTTGGTCACAACGAATGGAAAAACCAATAACTCGTAATGGGTATACCGACACCTGAATGTTTTCTTAGGCACATCCCCATCCCGTACACTGAGCTGAAGATAGCTTGATCTAAGGTCTATCTTCGAGAACCATTGTAATCCCTTCAGCTGATCAAAGAGGTCGTCAATCCCCGAGATTCGATAATTGTTCTTCATGGTCACCTGGTTTAGGCATCGATAGTCAACAAAAAGCCTTAAGCTCCCATTTGCCTTCTTGGAAAATAGAATCAGGGCTGCCCAAGGAGAAACCATGGGCCAGATGAACCCCTTCCCATGTAAGTCCTCCAACTATACCTACAGCTCACGAAGCTCTGTGGGATCCATCTGATATGTTGGTGTAGATATCGGTGCCATCAAGGGTACAAGCCAATATAAAAGTCCACCTCCCTATGAGAAGGCAGACTCAGAGAATCATCAAGGAAGACATTCATGTAATAGTCCACCACTATAGGATAACTCAAACTCTCCACATCAATTGCTCTGAGGGTAAGGCTAGCCAACTGATGAGTGATCAGGTGCACTCTCCTCTGGGTAAGTCCATTCTATGCTATAAAGGATCCATTCTCGGTAGTAAAGGTAAATGTAGTCCTTTATGTGAGGAAAAACCTCACTTTGTTCCTAATAAAGTCTATCTAGTCATGGAATATAGATAACCATTCCATACCCTAGATGACGTCGTAAGACCACGACGCCACTACTAGGAGCTCCCAGCCGAAGCTCTCACCTTTTAGAGTAAATACAAACTAGCAGCACCATTGTGTAATCATCAAATCTACTCTCATTAGAGTCTCTAGTCATATGGATCGAGCCAACAGCTCTGTCGGAATCTCCAAGCTCCGAATGAGGGTGGTGGCAATGAAAGAATGTCTATAACCTGTGTCTATATGTAATGAAGATAAGGTAGAGTAGACACAGATCAAACCTCGTTTCATCTCAGGAGCGATGTGTTCGTAGGCCTCAGCTTCCTGGAGATGATATCTCCACTATCCACCTGCTCCTTGTGGTCGAGGTGAACCTCATAGTGGTGGTGACAGAAATATCTCGAATTGTTGCCCACTGCCAGCTGCACGACCAGCTCCTCTGCCACATCCACCAGCTCCCTGCAGACCTACTCGGTCTAATCTCAGTCTCTGCTTGGGCAGTCCTTCGACCGTTTGCTGATCATCTGAACGACAGGTCGGACAGTCACGAGCCATGTGACCCTACCTGCCACATGTGAACCACTTCCCACTCCTGGGATTTCTGTCTCCGCTTCGGGTGCCCCGCAAAACCGATCATGAGTCATTTAGTTGTCCAACTTTAAGTTTGGTCTTCTTGGACCTCTGTGACATCTTTCTGTTGTCAGCTGTAGATTAATCTACTATGTGATGACTGGTAGTGGGTCTCGCTGCTGGTGTCTGCTCATAAAAAAAACACTTTACAAAGAGGACTCTATCTAACACCCTTTCCTACGTCAGGATGCTAACTGAGATCACCGAAGCCTTGATCTCCCACCTGAGTCCCTGATTGAAGGTTCGGGCCTTGAAGAATGGGTCCCGAACCATATCTCTGGAGTAGCATGAGTGGTCAGTGAACCTCGCGGAGTAATGAGCTACAGTCATGCTGCCTTGGGGTAGATGAAGTAGCTTCTGAATGCAAACTCCGCGAAGAGTTTCTGGGAGAAACTCTACCCAAAACAGGCTCTCAAAGTCTACCTAGAAAATTGTCACCTCATAATAAACCTGGATCATCAAGTTCCACCATCTTCTGGCTACTTTCTATAGAAGGTTTGTGGCAAGGATAACCATGAGATTGGCTGGTGTCCCTATGATTCGGAAGACTCTCACCACAGCCTCCAGCCAATCCTCAAGTCTTGCAGGTCCGTCTCTCCCCGGAACCTGGGTGACCACTGGTGTGGGATCTCGTGCAACGCGCTCATGTGGCTTGCACCATATACTGCTGGGGATGGTGGCATAAGTTTCCCAACAGGGTGTGGTACCGCTGGTGCCTCTGCTGACACCTCAACTAGAAGAGGACCCTGCAACGAAGCCTCGTCACTCAGTGGGATATCAGTGCATACAACACTTGGAACTCTAGTCAGCTGTTTGCATAAAGGCATCTAGAAAAGAAACAATTACACTATGGTTAAAAGTTATACCTGGTGAGTAGACCTGGTGAGATGACTTAAAGAAAACATTTGAAAACACACACGAAATCAGTGTTTTTGTGCACTGAGTTGGAAATCTGATGTTAGGGTTTAGGTGTATGGATATACTGGCCACTGCCCTAACACTGGACTCTCTGAACTGAAAACTGAACTCACTAAACTTAACACTATTTCTTCACATAAAAGATCAGAGTCCTATATTCTGTGGTAGAACTGACTCCTCTAATACCAATTTGTCATGACCCATCCACTGGGGCCCATGTCATGACCACCCAAATCCTTCCTTCCATAGTTCAGGGGCAGGAAACTAGTACCAAAGGCATATTTCCCTAAAACTGGGAAGGCATTGCCATTATAATATGTAAACACACACACAAGCAAGCACACAACTGGATACGAAACCACAATTAAAAATGTATAAAAAGAGTTTTAAAAGTAAAAGGGGGCTAAAATACAAGCCCCATAGTAAATTACAAGAAACTGAAAGTACATGTATAACAAAATAAAAAGGGAAAAAAAACCGGGTCATCCTTCGAGGTTCTTACCTGAAAGGTAGGTACATATTGCGTCCTCAGCACTCCTCACCCATCCGTCTCATCCGTGTACCGACTTGTTGTAAAGTCCACCTATGGGTACCATCCAGTCCTGGTACTCTCGTCCTCAGACAGCGTTCTCCGTCGTCTGCATCCAAAACAACAAGGTGCAGGCATAGCCCGTTCAGGGGTGAGGATAACGATACTCAGTAGGGACCCCAAGATCCTCACGGTCTCAAAGAATCCACCAAGGATAATCCACAAAGAATTAAATCAACAGATAACCCTATATAGGTATATTCCCATACATATACCTATGTTATCATGTGATCCATCTCAATCATGAGGAAAACAAAAAAAACTGACTCCACTCAAACCAGGATTTTATTCTAGGCGGTAGTATCAAGTAACAACCCCAATCACATTTTTGAAACCACAGCTGCTAGAGATCTCCTCCTCTATCGAGTACAATGGGCCTGCCATGACACAAAGCGCACATCCCACTAACCTTGGATAGTGGAGGTATTCCTTCTGTCGAGTACCGCAGATCTGCCACATCACCAAATGCCCTCCCAACTGTGGGTCTGCCGCGTCACCAAGCACTCTCCCCCTCGTAGTGTACCGATGTATTCCTCTTGTTGAGTACTGTGGGTCTACCATGAAACCAAGGGGCTCCCCACTATGGGTCTTCCACAACAACAAGGCGCTCCCCACTGGGCTAGTCAAGTCACTCCGAGTCGAAACGATCCAGAGTCGTCAGGTCTCTGCCAGCTACTAGGTCTCCGCACTGTGCTCGCTCATCTCCGGGAGGATCCACTCCACAAGCTATCAGTCAATACCTT
The DNA here is from genome assembly GCA_963277665.1 of Viscum album. Lineage (NCBI taxonomy): Eukaryota > Viridiplantae > Streptophyta > Magnoliopsida > Santalales > Viscaceae > Viscum > Viscum album. The sequence continues at coordinate 934,444,196 of OY728133.1, read as the reverse complement.
AACTTTCATGAATTCCCATGAATAAGTATTTAAGAGGACCACCATGTCATATTGGTCTCAATGCAATAAAAAATGCGTCAAACGGATGCCCGGTCTGTGAGTTATTAGCCTTTTAGTCCTGGGGTCCCAGTTGGATTCGTGCTCGATCCAACCTAACCATTTTCCATCTCAATCTAGAACTCTAGTGGAGTATAGTCAATGGAACCATCTCACTCCAAGATTTCCAGTGCCGCTAACGGTTCATCAAACAGACATTCGGTGCCAATGTTAAGGCCAAAAGAGCGTAAAGGGTCGTAATGGGCCCTGGCTCGGTCCGACCCGGTGGGACTTAACCAACCTGACATGGCTTGGGTCGATCATGTTCAGGTAGAACCAGCCCAACCCATTGGGTCAGGCCCAGCCTGTGACACGGCTTGGTCTACTTGGAGGTCTGATAGGCCACAAGGGATTCTAGGGGCCGTATATCCCACAGGGGCTTTGGGGCGGCTCAGCCACGGGGGTGACGCGAGGTAGTGGTGTCGGTTCGGTCAGCGTACTGCAAGGGCACATGCGGTTCGGCCGGGGATCCCCGAGGAGCGTGGACCGGTTCGGACGGGGATCCATGAGGGGCATAGGCCCGTTCGGTTGGGGCACCACGAGGGGTGCGGGATGGTTTGGCCGAGGCACCACAAGGGGCGCAGGCCGGTTCAACTGAGGATCTACGAGGGGCGCAGACTAGTTTAGCCAGGGTGCGTGGCCAGTTTGGCTGGGAGAAAAGAGCACCGCGGTTGACTCAACTGGGGTGTTGAGTTGGGACCACGGCCGGTTCAACTAGGAGACCGAACTGCCGCGGGGGCGGCGTGGGTCGCAGAGGCTACGGGTGGTGGCACCGTAGCCTTCATCACCTTTATCGTCTTTGTCTCCTTCCTCCATTTAGAAGAGTACACCAAAGAAGAATGGTATAGGGATCGGGCCATGTTGGTTTGACCCACACCCTCCGCGTTTAGTGTGGTAGCATTTGGATCATCAAGAGAGAAGAACGATGAATCTTCAAATTTTACAACCTACGCAAAAATTATTTCCCAAAATGAAAAAGAAATCAAGGAGAGTATTATAATAAAAATAAACCCCCTACCTCGGCTTGATACGTTGACAAATTCGCAGGGAAGAATATGAATCATTGGGAAAAGATAGGCATCTATTTGTCATAGTTGAGTACATCCTATATCAGAGGAAGTCTGGTGGAAGTAGGTCGAAGTCGGGGTCGGCATTCATCATTGGCATTCTTCATTAGAAGAACACATTTCTTCATTTGGAGAAGTAGTTCTTAATTAGAGATATTTTCTCCCAAGGCTCCACCAAAATGAAAAGTTATCTAAAATAATAGATTATGAAATCTATTATTTTGTCGGTATAACTAAAAATATTCTATTATATATGGTGGGCGGTATAATTAAAGCATAAGGGTTGGAATAATTAAAAGTATGTGAGTTGGTATAATTAATGTTGAGGAAGTAAAGAAGCTCCTACACATTAATTAGGGGGGTTGAGGGTTTCTCTCAATTAAAGGGGAGTTTAGTCCTGGGTGGTCCCCACTACCAAAACCTCTCATGGGAGGTTATGGTTCGGGTGGTCCCCACCACCATAACCTCTCATAATAGGTTAAGGATTGGTGGTCCCCACACCTATACTTCCCCATAAAGGTTTAGGTCTGGTGGACCCCACCCCCCAACACCCACATGGGTGTTGCAAATGAAAATAAAAATGTTATACATCATTCTTAATTCTTAAACAAAAAACCCAAAAACTACCATTCACCCTTGACCAACTATCATCAAGGTGAAGGTCTTCTTAAGTTCATACCAACATTTTGATTTCAACAGTTCCCTCAGATTTCAATTCCGAGAAACGGTTCAAAAGTTAGAATGACCCGCTTGCACGTCTATTGAATGTACCCGAAAAAAATGTTCAGAAATTCATTCTTGGAAATCGTGGCCTTGGAATCACATGCCTTTAATTTTCACAGACTCATAAAATTCCCATATATTTAACAAATATTACATGGAAATTCTACATCATTACATTCTTGAATATGACTCCACAACCATTGTGTATGAAATTAGTAATGTATTATCTATCTTTCGTGGAAGATCACTTCTTTATGGGGAAACTTTATAGACTCGATTTTATCCATGAATTTTATCATTACTCACTATTACTAGGAATATAACTCCTTGGATTATGGTATTTATAAAAATGGGATCTCCTCTAATGATTTGAAATTACACAATGACGTTACAATTGACTTCTTTTCATTCATTCAATCTGACTATTGTAAAAAATCCTAATTTCATTTGGAGTAATTTTGTTTCATTTCAATAATGTAGAGTTTTACTTGTGGTAATATTTTCAATTCTCCAATGAAATCATCAATCACACCATGTTATAAATGTTTTGTTTTTTTTTCAATGACATAATTGCACTATGTTTTATAATAACGATTGAGTTGTGTTAGTATAAATTTTTTTAAAATACTCAATGACATCTTGATTAAGATATCCTCAACCCAAAACATAAGTCGATTTTCATTATCTTCTTATCATAAATATTCTTAACATCATTATTTAATTCCTAAAATATCTTAATATAATCAATATTATACATCAATAAAAAATAACTATATTATAAACCCATCAATACAATTTATGAATTAATATTATCCACCTCAAGGATATATTAGGAAACAGTACACTAAAATCTATATATACTAGTTCTAACTGCTTCACAGATTTTTAAATGAACACCAAATAATGTAAACGCCAATTATATACAACAATGATTTATATTCAATGGTTTTAACTCCAATGAATATAAATACCATTCTTCATATGATTTTTATTGATTATTATATTTCACATGACCATGTTATGGATTCCATAACTGGGTATGACACGAGTATTGTGGACATGATTTTTTATATATCTCAATGAATTTATTTTTATATACTAGTATGTGATTACCATTATTGGGATTTTCAATCCCAAAACGTTTTATAAATATATAATAGAAGTTTATCTTATTTTTAAACACGAAAATAAATCCATGCATGTCCAAATTGGAAAAAAAAATACAATGGTTTTTGTTACACTAGGAACATAATTAAAATTCAGTAAAACTAGAATCAATAAAGTAAATAATATGAGATGGAAGTCACATATATATAGTGAATCTAGTATCATTATATTTACATATTTAGTATCCACCTTACATATGGTAATCTTATAGAATCTACATGGTTTTCATAATTAAAAAATGAGAGAACCCAAAATTATATCTCAAATCCAATTTATAGAAATGTAGTTATACATATAAAACATCCCATTTCTTCTTATATGATTATAATATATTTATTAATTTCCTTTCATTGAATATGTATAACAAAATTAATTCTATTTTATAACCTCATTATATATATTTATCTTCTTGGAAGTGTAATGTGAAGGTGACTTATAAATGGAGTTTGTCTTAGTAATTTTTATATTTTCATTCATCTTTTTCACCATATGGACTAATTTTATTAATTATAAATGTATTAATCCATTTGTACAATTAGATTAAATAGATATGGGAGTTTCTTCACTATATTTTTAGGTAAAAATTCAAAATAATTTGTTACAATCTTGGAGGAAGATAAGAGAGTTACTAGTTACTGCACAATTTCCTATGCATGTAAAAAAAATATTTTATAAATTCTTAATGTTGGAAATTAACTTAAATAATTTAGGTATAATTATCATACATTTTCCTATATTTTATAGAAATAGTTAATCATATATTCTATACCTCTCTTATCTTTCTATCTCCATATAGTGATCGTGAAGATTTGACAACATGGTGTATTCATTGGTATCTTAATAAAGATTATAGAGCATACCGGTCATGTGATATAACATGGATAAGTTGACTCTTGATGCATTATCCACATGTTTCTAGAATGTTTTTAGTACTTAGTCACATAACTCCTTGTAGGCCTCCAAATTAATGGGTGAATACATTATATAAAAAATCCCATCATAACATATTATAATGTGTAACCTCCTATACAACTCCTAGATTTTTTCACTATTCTAGAAACATTATTTCTAGAAGATGGATTGCATGTATATTTTCTGGGTTGAACAGATTATTTTTTTCTATAATAATTATATATGTATTTTGGTACTTTATCCTGATTTCCACATGTGGTGTAATAAATTAATTTTATTGGTCAACCATTATTTTAACATATTCTAATATGCCTCTTAATTTGATTCATAATAACATGTTACATGGATATGTGAGTGTAATGAAAAAATATTCTCAAAAAAATAATCAAAATGTGGAGGAAAATTATTTAATGGGTTTTGGGAAGGCTTTCATTTTTAAATTCATTAACTCACAATTCATTTATATGTTGAGTAGAGTCCCTTATCCTTAAATCCCATACAGAGAAATCCTTAATTTTTTCCTCTAATTTACACAAAGCATAGATAAGGAAATAATCCTGTGATGCTAACCAGGTTATGTGAATCCAAGACAATCATTAGAACACCATGATATTTTAAATCACTCTAATTATGGGTAGAAAATAACTTCAACCTATAGTTTCATTCTAACACAAGTGATGGTAGGAATTTACTTACATAAAACTTTCATAGAGGTATTTTCATAAATTATTTATAAATATAATCTCAAATTTATTCTTCAATTTCATGGAAATATTATTTGTATTTTATATAATTAATTTACAATTCCTGATAAACTAATATACATGTAATTAATTTTATTAATTTTTCTTGAAATGATGGATAGTTTATTCTCCTTATGTGATTATGTTTAATCATCCCAATAAACTATGAATCAATTAAATAAATAAATAACCATTCACATGAAATGTAAAATAATAGAATGATATGATTTTGAAATTTTATTTTTCTTGTTGTTTTATCATGTGGAAGATTACCCCATTTATAACCCATTGGAAATAGATCCTTAATTAAATGTATGTATGGAGTTATAAAATTCTTCAATAAACCAATATATCTCCTTGTTCATGGTCCACATAATCTTGGGTCATCAACCTTATCCTGTTACAGGGAGCTCCATCTTTTAAAAGTATTTAATAACTCATAGATTAGGGGTTAAATGTGTCTATGGATGCGTAAAATAACCCTTGGGCATAAAGTCATATACATAATAATATTGGGATGGATGGTGCATAAATCCTTATATTTAATTTAGTAATACATTTCTGACAAAAAATCATCCAATAAATAATTAAATTAAATAACCCCAACTCATACACATGTCAATCCATCAAACGATCATTAAAAACATGGTACAACTATGAATTAAAACTTTATAGGATTAAATTAAATTTGTTTAAATTAAGATAAATGTATTTGAAATAATTAACCAACTTATAAATTAATAAATTATTTATATAAATATTCTGTCGAAACTATAATTGAGATATTATTATACTCCCACTGAGATATAATTTTAAATAAATTAATTAAATTACAATTTAATTTAAAATCATTTAGTACACATTTTGTATTAAATATATCACATGGAATGTTCCTTTTATAGTTCATATTAAATTCAATAAGATAATTTCTAATATAAATTGAATAAACTTGTGGTTACATAGTTTGTAGCATTATTCATCTCGTGAAATCCAATTTTTAATTTAATACATACATAAAAAATTGTGTTACTCGATATGTTGTGTGAATTTAACTATATACGGTTTGTGACATTTTTTGTGTACTTACACGACATATATGCCTACATGATGTGTCAGTATATACGTGACCTATTATTTTTTAATATGAATCCTTTAAACAACATGTATGGCCACCAGACATGCCATAAATGTATGAGGTATGTACCACTATTAATTATCACCATATAGATGGTGTGAACAGTTAAAATACTATCATGTAGTGGCTGAATAACATGGAAATTAATAATTAAAATTTTATTTACGCATGAAATGAAAAAATTTCTAGTTGTGAACTCGATGTATAATAACACTTGTCACACAATGTTTACATCTAGTTTCATGATATTTATTTTCTACCCAACTTAATTATATCATTTATTGAATCACATGGTAGACTTATATATCTCGACAACACACATGGGTTTGTACATGTTACATGATATGTACAACTAGAAATATTCCTTGTAATTTGTAATTTTCCATCAACAGAACAAACAATGAATCTAAGCTTGTAACTCAACAGGGTTTTTGTATGGTACATGAGGTGTATAACCTTCTACATGTCATATAATATATCTTTGAAGAATCTCTTAGTTGTTACTCAATACACGATGTTTAATGAAGAAGTATAATTTGGACTATTGGGTTCACATTATATAAATGGATAAAATTTTATGTGTATTTACATTGTGTGTACAATAACTTCATGTTGTATAAAATATGTCAAACCATGTGTCAGGTGGGGGTTAAACACAACATATAATTAATCCATGTTCCATCAACAAAATATAATTCCATGATTATCATAGATCACACATTTTTCATTTAAGCATGGGAACATTGTTTGCAATTTACTATTAAACTTCATGAATTTTTGTGATTCAATCACAAACCATGGAACCTCATTATATGTTATTTATTTATTATTCATATTTTCTTGTCTATAATTTAAAATGTGATAGATTCGATACCACTTGAAGGTTCTGAGTCATAGTGGAAGCCTTAGGTAAGTGACCGATAATTATTTTATCATTTAATACAATGAATCATCTTAAGAAACATGAGGAAAAACCTTTAAATAAAATTGATATACTCTGAGGGACATAGAAAACTAAATATTTGAATTTTTCTATATGTGATCTTATAAATTTAATTTATAATAACTTAAAATAAGAATTACCTTGAATGCAATAATTACTTGCTTTCACTAATCAGCCTGGTTACTGTTATCAGTATATCCTTATAGGAGTTATGAATATAAAATATAATTATTTTAGAAATAAAAATATATGCTTAAAAAATCAATCAATAATTCTATAGTAATTTTGTATGTTAGAAAAAAGGAACCTTGTTCTTTGAATTTATTTCCCCCATCAAAATAAAGAATCACTCTTATTCTATTTATTTTTATTAGAGGAAAAAAGGATGATCTCACTTTAGGTCATGAGAAAATTTTAGAGAGGTTTCATTTTTCATAGAATCTGTTACCTATATAATTAGATTACCATGAAATTCTAATTTGGGTAAAATAATTATTAATTGTAATGGTCCTTTCTCTGCATACATGATGTAATTAAATGTCCTGTATAATAATAATAATAATAATATTATTATTATTATATTACGAAGACATTTTCTAATACAACAGTTTAATAAAGAATCTCCATTATGACCTTAACTTAGTCCGAAAATCCATTACATAATTTATCAAATAATTAATAATAAAATATTTAAATTAAAAATGAATATTTTAGTAACTGAACTCAAAAATAAATATTTATTATAATATTCACATAAACTAATAAATATTTATATTAATATATAATCTATCACGGTGAGTAAATAAGTATTCAGGTACTACGTTATTAATAATAAATAAGATATTAAATAATAATAATTCACAAAATGTCTGAATAAATATTCATTTCAACATTCCTCTCACATATTCAAAATTCAAAAAACTAGTGATTGAATTTATGAAATCAATGATATTTGAATAAGTTTTATTCCATAAGATAATAATGACAGTTATTTTTTTTTAAAAAAAGTCAATAGATTTTAATGTGATTCTGAAGACACACAATGTATGACCCTCTATACATTTTTCTCAATGGAATTGGGTGAACTTACCTAAAGTTCATTATCAGCATCCATCAATACATTAAGGAACCCCTAAATAAAGAAATTTACATCAAGATTATAATATTCATCCTACAAATGATACTATATAATATAATCACCTTATCTCAATATATCATAAAACATGTTTTGTACTTGTTTTATCTACGTATATGCTTGATTTATCGTTCTTTAAATCTATGATATGAAATTTCTGTTGAATTAGTATGACTATGGATTTAATCAAACAGTTCCACTTCAATCAATAGAAAAAATACATCTTCTTCCATTAACCCATAAGTGATTTTTTTTAAAATATTTAATTAATGTCATATCATATATATAACACATCAAACATATGTAACATCACTTCGAGCATATGTTACCACTGATTTAATCCATATATCAAATTATGTGATCCATGATATATTTTTATAAAACTATCATGTCTAATGAATTATACACATGTTATTGGATGGTAATATCCAATGACACATATACATTATGGAATTCATATTTGATGGTTTGTCCTAAAAACATCACTTTTTTTTTACCAATTGAAAACTACATGATAAGAAGTGTTAATATTTATGAGCCTCCAACACATGTTAGTCAAATTTTTTCTCTATCCAACTTAGTAGATATTATATATAATTTTGAATATTGGTTTAATAATATTGTTTTTACATATCTAGGATCTTATTTTGGTGAGAAACTATTATTACCATTTGATGCAACAAATAATGTAAAGACTTTATTGAATTAATGTTATGTTGATCAAAATATATCACAGGATAATATATTTATTAATACTTGTGATTTTAATGTACAATATATAGTGGTTATAGGGAACTAATTATAATAAAAAATACATCATGAACCTTGTTATAATTGTAGATCATGTTATCACTGGGTGTTTTGAAATTTAGTACGCACTATAGGTTTGAGTGATGTTTTCATTCACTTGTTTTGAGTATAATGTAATGGAATATGTGATGCGAATATTGGTATTAATAGGGATTAAACCTCTCTTTTGGGTTCTTGAATTATATTAGAAATTCATAGGTTGAAACATTAAGTTATCCATATCATATTTCATGATTTTATGCACCTGTTTCTACATAGTGTGAACCAAGTGAGATTTGTATTAACTAAGAAATGCATATTATTTCTAAATTTAATATTCTTGTATATTTATTTATGTGATGATTTGGATAATATGAACTAGAATTTGATTCATCATACTGATATAGACATGTTTATTTTTCTAAAAGATAATATGTATTATTTTATGTATCATTTTTTGAATCTTGACTTTTTTATGATTTTATGTTCAATACTAATCATGTTTCGTGAATATTAATTATAAATTAACGTTTGGTATAATATTTAATTTTTAGCTATTATTTTCTATTGAGTATGTTGATTATTTTTATAATTCATATTAATTAGATTACTATTAATATCTTTATAGTGAAAAGGTTTAAAATTCCCTATATATTAATTTCCTATAAGAAATGTTTTTAAAAATGAAGTAATAAAACATGCCATTCACTAGAAGTTGGTCATTTATTTGAGAAAAAATGTAATATGATATGATTAAGTATAACGATAATGTTAGATTCATTAAAAACTAATCATTTTATAAAATTTTGTTTCATAAAGTGAACAATGTGATTTAATGGAAATGTTATTAAAACAGTGGTACACTTTCAAAGAGAATTATGTTTGTTATAAAACTAGTTTCTCATGTCAATCAATGTTCGGTAAAAGAAATGTGCTTCTAAATTGGAATTTTCATTTAGGGGATTAATAAAAAATTAATTCACAATTAATTTTGTATAAAATGGGGGGAAGATTCAAAAATAAAATGGGTTTTTTCAAAAATATAATTGAAGAATGATCTTGTGATGAAATTCTATTTTTATTTTTAAGTGAAATTTAAATTCAATATATTTATTTTTTATACTCAATCTTATATAGGAAGTATGGTTTTTATTGAAATGTGATAATTTCTCTCCTATAACAGGTATTTAATGATAGGTATTTTTCGTAAAAAATTTAATATTTAGAAATGGTTTTGATTATGTTTTTTTAAAGGAAGAATAGTTTTCAATAATCCATATAATAAATGTAACTCATTGATAAAAAAAGATATAATATATGTTATTAACTGAGTTACCTAGTAGAATCCAATTATTGGAAGTTTTTAATATTTTATTTGATTGTTTGATGTAATTTGGAAAGTCATATGGATGTCGGTGCATCTGTTAGTATTAATTAATCACGATGATTTATGATTTTCCTCAGTTATTAGATTCATTAATTAGATCCAGGGTGTGATATGAAGGGGATTATAAATGTGATAGTTGTGAATAATGGAATTTTTATGTCCTTAATTATTTCAGTAATATTTGGATTCCTTGAGTTAAAAATGAGTTTGGTTTTTTAGATACATTTTGTGGTGTCTTTTGGGTTGTACATCAATGATATGAACATTATTTGAGGATTTAGGATCTTGAATTTGGTTGTCCTTGATGACCTGCTATAGATTTTGATGTTTTGAATCATGGGTTTGGTATAGTACTTAGTTTATGTATTCGATACATAATGATGTTGAACCATCTGTAAGAATCTATTGTGTCTTATAATGGTTGATAAGTCATATGGTGGGGTGGTTTTAATGGATCTTTCCATGACTGACATATTTTATGTTTCGCTAAATCCATAAAAATGAAATTTTAACAAAAAATCAATTGTTTATTTGAATATTCATGTTCATTTAAGGGGCCATTTTTCATTCAAGGATTTTTATTTGGTTTCATGGGTTTGATAGTGAAATATAAGGAATTATTGTGTGTGGATTGGGATTTATATGATAGTATTGGGGTTGCAATATTTCCTAGAGGAGGAACCACATATAGTTGAACACTATTTGTGTCACTAGGTACCTTGTTGGGTGGTATCATGTTCATAGTGATCCATGAAAAAGAAATTTATGCCTATAGTTTCATAAATCACTCGACATCCCCAGGATGAGTACCTGAAGGCCCTGTATTTTCTTTGATTTCTAATTGATAAAAAAATTTCATTTCCCCTTTAATATTTATTATTTTTTATTCATTCTCCCTTATTATTATTTACCACCATCTTCTAGGGATCTCTCTCAATCTCTCATATTGGTCTTGATTTCCCCATCAACATAATCTTCTGAATGAAGGCTGATCTAAGGCTCTTTATTATGCCAAATCCAAGGGACAGTCACACATTTCCTTCCCCATTAAGAATTATTTCTATATATTTATTTTCACTTGTTAAACTATGGATTATTGGGAGAATACTCTTAGATTATGGTGAAATTCACCATAGATTATGAAGATTCAAATTTTTTTCTTCGTAAAGGATTCTATGGGTTGATTTATCATCATTCATCCCTTTTATGATGAAAGTTGATTGAGGTATGATTTGATGTAGTAATTATTAAATTTTCTATGTAATTTTGTGGATTTTTTTCTTCGAGTTAGTTATAAATTTATAATATTATTATTGTAAATGAATTTTATCTGTTTTCACCTCGAATTTCAATGAGGATAAGACCTCCTTTGTTGTTGTACTGAATTCATTGATTTCCTTTTTAGAAACATATTTGTTTAATGGTTTTAAGGGAAATTAAATGCTCATGTATATTTGATAAAGATCATTATTGGTATTGGTAGGTGGAATTTACTCACCTATTCAATCTTTGGCTATGCATGCAACATGAATGTACTCAATATTCAAAATTACTAAAGAATATTACCAATATTTTGAAAATATTAATGAATGTTTTCCAATTATAGTCTTATGTTATGTATAAAAATGTTTCTAAATTGGTTTTCTAGATCTATGTAATGGAAAACTCATTCCCCCATCTTATCATGTAACTTTTATTTAACCAATTTAGTGTTTAGATTCTATAAAATTCATGATCTTTATTATTAATTCTCCATTTATGTGTGAGCTGAACAACAAAATATTAATCCATTAAAATAAACTAGATTATCTAAATATATTTGATTCTACCAATATTATTAGTCCAGGGATAAAATGAAATAATTGGTTCACTGTTTTTATAAAATTAACACGAGGACAAATCTTTTATCAAGATAATTCTAGGGTAAAATCTCAATATTTTTTATAACATTTCTTAATGATAAATTACATGTGTCTCATACGAATTATAAATTGGAATAAATTACATTAACATAAATCATAATAATATATAATTCGATAAAACAAACATAACATATAATTAAGAGAGTGATTTAGTGGCGATGTGGTCGCTAGGTTTATGAGGTGTTAAGATGTCATTTCATATAGAAAAAATAATATTTTTTTTGACATTGGAACAATCTTGAATCTTGAGAAATACTATTTTACTTACATGGGTTAACTATATGGAATGTTTTATGAAAATAATTCTTTAAAAATGTTTCTTTTTTAAAATTATTTTTAATTAGAATCTTCTCTTTCTCACTTTCTTCCCTATTTTAGATGTTATTCCAATTTGTTTTCCAAATAACTCAACTGTCTTCTATTTAAATTTTTTGATATAAATAAAATTAAGTTTTACAATGTGTCAATATTAAATATTCTATAATATAACGTTTTATAACTTTTAACATTCATAGTCCACAATAAATATGAATATTATTTTACAAACATATTCCTATAGTTGAATATTATTCTGTTTCCATGTTAAAAACAAATATTCCAAAATTATGTCTTAGTTTATTACTACATTTGGATCATTTATTACTTTTTAGAGTAACTATGATGAGTTGTAAAATTCATTAATTGACACATTCATAGTGTGTATTGGGAGTTGTGTATTCCATACTCATGTGGTTCAATTGGGCCAATTTATTAATATTTCATGAATATATTTGTATATAATATCTCTTGGATTAGCATACTTCTCTAATACCTACATATATTCTTTTCAAGATAATTTCGTTCTCAGAAAGGTTGATAGTTTGCAATACATTCCATTGTTACGGTTTTATAGTATAAAACATATTGTTGATTTATCTTATCAAGCATCCTAGTCAATATATATTATAATTTCATTTTATTCATGTATACAGTTTATTTTATAGAATAGTTATTGATATTGAACATGAATTTATCATTGATCTTCTACATTATTGTGATAGATTTCTTTAGTAGGTATGTTATACAATGATATAGATGTGAAACATGTGGGATAAATTATTATGCCATAATAAAGTATTCATGTTTATGGTTTGGGATGGGTTTTAAAAACCATGAAATATTCTTAGTATGAGTTACATTATTTCACTATCTCCTTATGCCCTTTTCCCTTTTACAATAGATGTGCTTTGTGATTTAATTAACTCATTATACATGATTCCTTTCCCTTAGGATGAGTTGTAATGACCCTAACTCCATTTTAACATGTATACTCATTTGGGAGTGTGAATAGGTATATATTTGGGGGATATTTGTATTTAATGGTGTATAATACCATATGGTATAACCTTTGATTATCACCTCAAAACCCACTGAGCCTCGATGTAGGTATGTATGTATGGATACTCTCAATATATGTGGTTATCAGTTTTAGATGGTATTTATCTATATAATTCTTCATTATTGATTTGATATTTGTCTATTATTATTAACTCTTAAAACTATTTTATCATATATATGTGTGTGCTTATTTACAAGTTCGTGTATACTTCTGTTATATCATTATTTTGTTAAGACACCATTGGTGGTTCCCTAGTTAGTATTTATGTTTATTCCCCACATGGAGACATTTTTGTTCATTTAACCACACTTTTATTTCATTTTGAGGAATGTACATGAACACGAGTAGATATTAGGTCATCTAAATTCAACATTAATGTGTTTAATGGAAGTCTAATTAGTTAATATATTAGAGTTAGAACCATTAATGATGGTTGGATGTTCTATTCCGCTCATCATCTATTCATCTTATATTTTCATCTTTATTATTATTTATTTGGCTTGAAATATCCATATTCTTATTTATATATTATTATTTATATTGTCCAATTTTTTATTAATTAATATATAGATTCATGTGAAACTTTGGGTGGGGTGATTATTTCCTTGTAATTCAACCCTCTAAAGACGCTGCTTGGAAATGTGAATTTTTAGACTGTTGAATCCGCAAATGAAATTTCTTTGGCCCTAAAAAACATATTTCTAGACTTGGATGGAATAATGACCACTTTTACATAATGTATTGTTAGAGTTTCCAAATGGTCCTTTAGAAAACTTCTTGATAGGGAGCCCCATATTATTTTAGATATCCCTTTTATCATAAACTTCATATTTCATTAAAATCTATTTAGGTGACTATGAGTTTTACAAAGTTATTCCATCATGATGAAAAATTTGTTGCAACCATAGTCTATCACAAAGGGAAATTGGTAAAATATTCTAGATTGGATTGACTAATCCTTCTAATATTTGAATTCTTAATTTAGATATAGAACCATGATGTGTCAATCAAGGTCTTTATCCTAAAATGGTGTTATTTTTTCATCCACGACTTCTTAGAAGAAAAAGATATCATGGCCCCATCTTTAGAGCTTTGTCAATGTGTGAATATAATTTTATTCTTTTAAAGTGGTCCATGTGCCTATATATGTGGAAAAACTCTATTATGAATATGGCGTGGATTCATATTTTTAGGTCTCCCACACCCTTTCTACAATCGTTATATGTTGGGAGGGATATGCAACACATTGATTCATTTCCATTATTATGATACTACTACTTGATCATGAGGAATAAAATGATATATTTATTATGTGTGGAGATGGATCTATTGGAAATTTTTTGAAAATTGATTGTTCATTTTTTGGGAAAATCTTCTTTCTTCTAGAAGACCACATTCTATTTAAAAATAGATTGATTACATTCAAAATTTCATATTTTATGGAATTATTTTTATAATTAGAGAATTTGTTGATATATAATATCAACCTACTTCTATTATCATTATTGAGTTATTGTACCTCCATTGTATTCCCTGGTCCTTTTTTCCTCTTCGTTGTTCTCCTTGTCAATGTTGGTGACATGAGTCTAGTTCTATTATCCTTACTACTATAAGTGATTCTGATATGACTGTGTCTTCCAATAAATATTTGATCCTGGAACTGATAGTGGTTTTCATTATTAAAATTTGTGTGGGTATTACCTCATTTGAGAAATTTTTCCTTCTACTAAATATTCAATATTATTTGAAGCTTCTTCTATACATTCCCATTCTCTCATTTTTTATGGATCCCAAGGTCTCTATATTTTTTTCACCATAACATTAAATAGTAATTTTTTCAAAAAGAGTGTAATGGGATGGTTTTATAGTCCCCATCTTGGATGTGGAAATTGTTTATTTTAATTTTAATATTGTCTTTCAACCTTTAATGTTGTATTTTAAGGATTCACTAAGTCAGTCTATATCCTCTAACATAATGAATTTTTTCTACTCCACATGTTATTAAAAATTATATTTATATTGTTTCATTAGTTCTAGTCTCTAACACCTTTAGTTATTTTTAATAATAGGTCTTATCAAATACCCTAAAGATAACCTAAAATTTCTAATGATACAGTAAATTCAAGGTGTCATTCCATGATTATAATGGTATGTCTACAAGAAAAAGGAATAAGATAAAAAATGAAGGTATTATTCTTTAGTTTAAATTGATTCAAATTCTATCAAGGGGTTCAATATCTTATAATTATTCCATTAGCCCTTATATATAACACCTTGTGTATAGGACCCATGTCTAAATGTAAATATATTTATTTTTATACCTCCCATTTTGATATATCAATTTCAAATATTATAGAATCAGAGAATGCTTTTACCTTAATTTAAGACATTTCTATGAGGCTCTACTAGTGTCACTTCATTTATGATATGCCTAAAAACTATTTTTTTGTATTATAGAATGGATTTTTTTTTGTTAATTTTTATAATTATTCCTCCAATAAATATTCCATTATGGTAACACAACCCTCCCATACATACTATAATGGTATTTTTTATTATAAATGTGATGTGAAGAAAACAAAAGTTCTTTGGATACCCATTTATATTTTTAACCCAGGTTCTCTAGCCTAATTCATTTTCTGGGCTTCGACTCCATCCTTGATCATTTTGATAAAAAGGGTCGATGTATTTAATCTAGGAAATCCCTAAGTTATTATAATGATTTTATATCTTCAAACATCCTACTTGACCTTGAATTATAAGGGGATACTTTTAATAGTAAATAAAACAAGAGAGGCAGTCCAATAGTATAGATATAATTAGATATGTTCTAAGAAAAATTGTAGTATATAACCATTATTTTTAATTCCAATATAAAACATCAAATGGGATATTCTTCAGACCAATATACCTTAGTAATCAAGTAACAAGGTGAAAATGGCAGTTCCCTCTTGTTTTCATTCTCAATACTGTGGACCATATATAAGGGCTTCATTAAGGTGATGAAAAAGTATGGGGTATGCCTTGTGTATAAAAATAGATTGGAATTTTCAATAATTTAAACTCATATGATTTAGATAAGGTCTTATTATATGGGCCCACATAAGGATTACTAGTATTACTAAGTTGAAACCATATATAATGAGGTCACATTGCATGAAAACATTATATAAGACCATTATGATGATTTTTTTCTACTTTCATGGATAAACAGTAACAGATTTTAGATAATATTCAAAAAGAGGGAATCATTAATAATAAGAGGGATTCAAGCCAATGAATTAAAGAGGTTAATTTTAAAACTTGTTTCATTCATTCCTATATAAAATAGATAAAATTCATTGGAAATATAATATTCAAAATAGTGGATGAAACATTTAGTTATGAAAAAATTACAATCATCCCTAATGGGTTGGATTGCTTCAATTACATAACAAAACTCAGAAATACAGTGGAATGATTTACTATTTTTCATTTTGATAGGATGTAATTTTTAAAGATATGTAACCCCATTTAGAATCATACAAATAGTAGTCAGAAATATTTATAGAAAGTGGATAAAAACAATAAGGATATAAAATCATTTAACCTAAATAGTTATATGAACCTGAGGGTTTTATTGGGTCACTTTGTATGTCTACCTAGTATGTTACCAAGATTGATTTCATTATATCCAATATAGACTACTTTATATGTAGTTCTCTTACCATGGAAACATATTCTATAAACCATATCCTCATTTGAAAACAGCAAAACATAGAATATTTCAACCATACCATACCCATTAGCATGTGAATCTTTTTTATAATATATTTATAAATATAATCAATGATATATTCTCTCATATATTTCCATAGTTTTTTGTGAAAAAATTTAATTTCACCATAGATATGAGTGTTCGGGGTGAAATAATGCTTTTATTAGTGATAATTATTGATATCAATAGGAATGTCATAGGTTTTAACCCTATTATTAATATGTAAATAGAAAAATATTATGAAATCCTAGAATATAGTTTTATAATTAAATAAATTCATTACTTTTTCTTTAAAAAATTATTATATGACATATAATTTCATTGTTTCTCATCTGCTTTATTCTTAATCTCATTAATGTGGAAGAAATTTATTTTTTAAAAACCTACTTAAGGTCTTAAATAAGTTTACCAATTATCTCTACAATGAAATAAATTTATTAAACAAACAAATTCATATGGGTATGCCTGCTAAATGGCCTACGATACATTACTAAGTGCTCTGGGATGATATCTTCTGCATGGTTATTTATGCTACCTTAGTTGGAATAATTTCACCCTCAAAATCCAATAAAATATAACAAGAATTACAACCACTAATTGTATGTGAAATTTCTATAGGTTGGACCTCCATGCAATGAAATAAAAAATTTATAGTAATATAAATCATTCCAACCATTGTATATGAAGTAATGTTATGATAAGAATCCATAACCATAATAAAACAAAACTAAATAATGAAAAACCAAACATCACATAAATAAATAGAAGAGTAACAATATATTATAGGATACATTTATTTTTCCAAAACTATAAATCCCAAAAAAATTATAAGATCTAAAAATCCAAACTGAGATAACTATATGTGGACCATTTTCCACCACCAACCAATACCATAAAAGAAGACATAGGCATAAAGATTCCTATCTGTGAGAAAAAAACTCATTTTATTGTTATTTTATCATGCATAACTAAGTATATATATGAACAGTAATATATAAAATGTGTGACAAAAGGATTACTTTGACACCACCAAGAATCTAAAAACCACTTTTAAAATTAATAACTAATAGTTCTAGATTGATTGCATCAGTTTAAAATCTAGTACTTCAAAAAAAAATCATTTGGTTTTTATAAATTTTGATATTTAGATGAGTAACATGGAAACTTAAATCATAATATTTTTACTTTGAGAATCAATATATATTCAAAGTACTCATAATCAAATAAAATCGGAATAAAATAAAAGTAAACCATAATAATATTAAAGTATATGTTAAACGCAGGGGAGCTCCAACTTATGGGCTTATATGTATATGAATAAATCGTGAAACACAATTCAACATATATGAAAGTAAAAAAGTATTATGACTCATTTAATCTTAAGTCCTAATTGAAAATGACCCCTACCTGCCTCATGAAATTGTCTATGGAAGAACCAATCCCAAATCTACACAACCTAGGTATCCCTTGTGCAACCCGTAAATATATATGCATAACCAAATAATTCAATAATCAACAAACAATGATTCATTTAAATTTACATTTTATTATTAATTTGATATATAATTTAAAATAAGTGTTTTCTTGAATACATTTTATTATATTATTGGTATGTATGAAACTGATTTTCAAAGAGAAAACCAAAATTAACCATTTTTGTATACATAATCCATGAACCACGTTAAATACATATATATATATATATATAACCTCAAAAAATAAATACATTCATAATATATCAATGAAAACAATTTAAAACACTATAATGATGTTATGCTAATGGAAAATAATAGATATATAGAGATGGAAACATGAAATTTGATAAAACATCATCATATTTTCAAAATAACACATGTATTTAAGAGGAGGTATCATCAAATATCTAAAAGTCAATGGATTATGGTTAACCAAGGATAAAATACATAAATATTAAAAAAACTATATGAATATTAAATACATTAAATAATTATACATTCTAGAGGATCATAAATGTTTAGTTTATTTGGAGACTATAAATACAATCAACATAGGCTATAAAATATCATCAACATCTCCCACACATATCATCATACTTGTAACCTTCTAGATTTATCATACGTAGAACATTCCATCAAAAGCTTGGTAATGAAAAAATAGGTAAGGGTGAGATCATGTTCTCAGTAAATGAAAACATGGGAGATATGAATCGTAAGATCTCAAGGCAATCAAGTATTCTTTAGATGAACAAGATTCGTACCTAGAAAATATAAGACCATAAACTCAAAAATCAGGTCATATCTAAAATCATGATTAATAAGGGTTTCAAAATAGTAATATTCTTTTAAGAGTAATAATATAAGAATGTATAATAATCATAATTGGAAATCATTGTTTTATGAATATAACTATTTTTAATCATGTATATGAATAATCTTGTGTGCATAGTTAGAATGAATCATACTCACACATTATAGTGTGAACCTATCTAGAATCAATCATACTCACATATAAAAAAGTTAATATAATGTATTCTCAATAATGACCAATATTATGATCATAATCTAATGATATATCTAAATCACATTACCCTATGAATTGGTTAGTTATAAGAGACCCATCCAATGAATAACCATAATTCATTCTAATATATATGATAAGTCTATGAAAAATTTATCATTACATCACAAAATAATCCATGTAAAAGAAAATGGGTTTCATCATATTTTGGATATTATAAGAGATAACAATACCGAGAAAAATAAGGATGTTATTATTGGATCATATACAAAGTGAAGCATAAATAAAATCAAAGGGTGTAATCATAATGTAAATAACATAAAAAATTATAAGACCATTTCCTGAAGAAAATACACTTTTTAATTTAAAATAACATATCTAAAATCTATAAATTTCTAAAATATTAGGTATTTTTCTTTCAACAGATCCATAGAATCTTTTGAAGGAAATATCCAAGAAAAGATTATTAATTATGACCAAAATAATAGTTATAGAAGTATTTGTAAAAAAATAGTTCATTAAACCTTTGGTAAAATGCAACTCATTAGAAAAATGATAAGAATAATATTTAAAAAAAATTTATATAGAGATTATAATGTTGGTAAAATTTTATTTAAAAAATCAATGAAGAATATTTATAAAATTATTCAAAACATGATAATGAAAAAGTAGACATTGTAGAAAATGTTCTTTTCCCAATGCGGAAACACGTTACGTTTTTTATTAAAATAATTTTATTGATCATTTAAATAACGATGAGAGGAAAATGGTAATATTACATTATAATTAAAGGATTATCCGTAGTAAAAAAAATATTATGTGATTAAATGATTAAATCCATATAATTACACTCTATAGAAATTCAATGTTGACAATATTGAAAATATATGTAATTTAACATAAACCGTTAACTAAATTGTTGTAATTATCTATATGGATTAAAAACACATATATAATAAATTTAGATTTATTATAAATCCATTCCAAAAAAATTAATATATAAATTTATAAATTGCATGCCTTCGTAATTTATAATTATCCATTTCTTAAAAATTTCATTATTAAAAATCATTTTTGTGATAAAATTAGGTTGTTTAGAATGATTGTTTCTATTCAGTGGTTATAGACCATTCACCTTGAGGATGGTTACATAATATTATTCATGAAATAATTATCATATAAATTTATTATATAAAATTTTGTAACCCTTCAAATAAATTAATGATTAAAAAAAATTTACATCACTCTTTGGTTATGTTAGTCTGTACATATGCATGATCGATGTTTTCAAATATCTATGGATTGAATGATTGAAATGTAAATTATATTTTAATTTTTTTATAATAATTATTATATCATAAAAATTATATATATTACTTAAATCTATTCTTATTACCATCCATGTAAATCACAAATGAAAGACAATTCAAATCACATCATGGAGGTGGCAGTCCACATGTATGCGTGAGAGACATTATCATTTTTCAATGGAAGAGAATATTACAAGATAGATAAGATATTATAATTATAGAGGACTAATTATTTCATAAATGTTATATATAAATATTAAACATATCATAATGACCAACCATGAATTAAGGTGAGAAAAAATGAATCTTATTGCTACATAGAGGTGGTATATCACAAGTTCACATTAGCAATTCATTCATTTCCTATTTGAAGAAACAATATATAAAATTGTTTTCCCATAATCATAGTTGTTAAATTTGAATTAAATGTGCCTGAATGAGATACAGGTACAATTTTATTTCATACATGATATATATATATATATATAATTTATGTTTTATAATGCATGCATATGATGCATGAATATATATAAATATATATATATATAATTTGTTTCTCACAAATGTTTTATTCACAATTTTTAATCCATTAAAAATTAATTAAGTAAGAGGAATTTAATTTATTGATTTTTTAATTAATAATACAACAATGTTTCAAAATAAATAAAATGTGTTAAAATTTACTTAAACTTCTAATATATAAGAGTATGTGATCCTCTCATGTTGTGTTTGTGTGGATGGTATGATGTGTTTGAGCCTATACTGAACTCTCTTCCTCCCAAAACACTCTTTATCTCTTTTGAGAAGGATCCATTACCCCTTTGTATTTCACGTATCATTAAAAATATTTCATGGATTCTTTTGATGGTGTTCTTCCTCAAAGGTAGGGTGATTTTTTTACTAATTATTGTGATATTCATCAACAATTCTCCATCTAAGGATAAAGATGGATATTATAACTTGGTTTATCTAGATACTCTATTATTATAGATTATTGAAATGTTATTTATCAACAAAATGTTTTTGGGTTGTCATTAATTTAAAACGGTGATAATATTTTCATAAAATATGTGTTACTAGTTTTATAGAAAAGTTTAGAGGTGTTTTGATTATTGATTATTGAATAAAAAAATGAAAAACAATGTTATCAAAAATCTAGAAAAAAGTATAGACAATTAAATGAGTTTCATATAGATATATTTGATTTAGACTTAAAAATGTTATCTATGTAAAGGTATTACCTTTATAAATAAGATCTATGTATGGTTGACCTCTATATATCCTTTATGAAAATAATTAGGGTAACGGTAGTACCCTTAGAGAAGCGATTTTATTTAAAGGTCGTCGATGTTTTAAACATTCACATAAGGGTATTTGAGTTTTTGTGTTATTGTCCCTAAATTTTACATTTCCATAACATAATAATTTTTTAAATTTACCTTATGTAAAAAAAGTTTCATGAATGTAAGAACTTTATATATGCAAAAAATAAAAGATTACTACCATTATACTGAGACCTACCCTTATGTGAAGCATTCACATAATATTAATATCCTCGATACCCTTACACACAGTGATGTGTGTAAATGTAATATTTATATTACATTTTCAAAAAAATGTGAAATATATGTCGTATGAATGTAAATAATGACCTACCATTACCCAAAGGGTTTTGGATGACATAATAAGGGTAATAATGCGATTCAATTATATAGAATTGGGATTTTATGTAAGGGTAAAAAAGTGTCATTTTTTAAACATATTAAATGATTTTCTATAGGCTATAAATTGTTTATAAATTATGATAAAAGTTTTTTGTGATATTTTATGTTTTTATAGATCATATGAATTAATTAATTTATATTAAATTATTTATAATTAATTAAATAAATTATTTTTACACATTTTTCCCAAATATTGCAAGAAATTATTTTAAAATACCTAAAAAATTTAACGAAATTACTTATCATTAAAAAAAAATTATTTTGAAATCATAATAGGTGATTTATAAAGTGTTTATAAAATACTAAATATATGATATTTAGATTATATAAAATGTTTACATGATAATTATTGAATTATAAAATGATTAAAATTCCCAAAATAGAATATAAATTCCATTTGATATAAAATATGATTTTTATCTTATTAAAATGAATATAAAATGCTTACGATATTAATAAATTTTAAATATAAGTATAATTAGTATTTATTTAAGAATAATTATTAAATTTATCATGTTATGAAAAAAATTAATTGTTTGTTTTTTTGTTAAATTTTCTTGTTAATAATGTCTAGTAAATTGTTTTTGAAGTATTAATATTTTATATGCTATATAATCTGAATAATTTCTCCTTGGATAACACCTTACATACCATTCTAGGTTTGATATCATAAAATAAAATTTTCATTTATAAAGAACTTAGTTTGTAATTTTTTATTATATTAAGAATAGTTTTCAGTAAGAATTTTATGCATATTGGGTGTTTTAATATTCATGAATTGAATCCTATATTGAGTAATGTATCCCTAGTTAGTGGGACTTGGTACTAAGACACATATATTCATTGAGGTTTTTCATTCCTTATAATTTGAATGGGGTTACTATTTTTCAATTTATGCATACTCATTTGAAGTTTGTAAGTGTCATATAACTCTATCCCTTCAAATGAATCCATAATGTTATTTATTCAAAATATTCATTGAATATGTATAAATATATGTGACTTATTTTTTGGTGATTAATTAATTTTTGTGTGTTGTGTAAAAAATTTAGAAATCAATTTGGTGTGAACATATTATTTTGGTCTTTAGATTAATTATTTTCAAAAAAAAAATTTATAAGAATAAATACACAAAGGGAAAGAAAACAATAATATATAATGTTTACATATTATTTTATTATTATGAATTTAATATGCATATGATATATATTAAATTGTTTAGACTAAAAACACCTCAAATAATAACTGTTATATTCCTTCCAAAATGAAACTTTTAAAGGCCTTAATCATTCAACCAAGAAAGTTCTTCCTTATAAGGTATCATAATAATTCTCTTATATAAGGGTAAAATTGATAGAGAACATTATATAATCCTCAGGCAGTTTCATCCCTACAATGGTTCCCTTGTATTTTTTTGTAAGTATGATCTTGGTACTTGTTTTGTGTTTAACTAAGCAAAGAAACCCTTAGGATTGATACTAGAGGAATTGATTTGATATATCAATATGATGGATTTGGATAAGTGGTTATCAAATAAACTATCCAAGAGTCAAAAATATTGTGATTGAGAATATTCCACATAAAAATAATTAATTGATGAGGGTAATTTCCTAGAAGAGTCATTACAATGTAAAATATGGATCTTA
This sequence comes from Viscum album, assembly GCA_963277665.1. NCBI lineage: Eukaryota > Viridiplantae > Streptophyta > Magnoliopsida > Santalales > Viscaceae > Viscum > Viscum album. Next base: position 934,419,866 of record OY728133.1, on the reverse strand, counting down.
ACTCACTAAATGTAGATGATATACATGGTTATCATTTATAGTGGGATCAATTTCATTTAATGACCATAATGAAAATATAAAATAAATGATACTAACTTACTAATATGTCTTTGATATAGATCATGCCACACCTCAAACTAATCCTGTTGAGAGCATTAATATTAATGGACTGTAAAATTGTTAAATATTGGTATCTACGATTGAGAGGTATCCTCAAGGAGAAACAATTTGGGTAGGGAAATATGAATTGTATAAAAATATATTTATCCTCTACAAACACATTGTTATTATACATTTCTTGAATTTCACACATTTTTGTTAAAAACATATACCCCGATTTAGTATCTAATTGATGATGGGTGAAGCTAATCCGCTTGTCTGTAAAGGAGAAAAATTTACATTGTTAGTGGCTAGACCTTATGATATTATGTTAGGAAGTGAACTAATCCTATAATAGAAAAACTTCTACTATATTCCTCCCATAAATAATAATTCAATTTTTGTATCATGATTAGACATGATGGAATTCCAATCATTATTAAGAACAAAATTTATTTAACATATAAGAATGAAATGTTTTAAGGAATTGGTAAAATTATGAATCACTTTTATATTATTGTTAGGGATAATTGAGATTGTATAATTTAGAATAACTTGTTCAGGACTGAATCTTATCAAACCCTCCTTCATCATTTATGACTTGGACATAAAAAATAGAAACAAATTCAAGGACTCCATAGATACATATTGTTTTACTCATTGGATGTGAATCATTGATAGATCTGAATCTATTTTATTGAGAAAAATGAAACACAATTGTTTTTTGGGAAATGGTGAGAGGGATAATCGATTATTTGATATCCTATATATTGAAGTATATGGACTAATGAGTACTCAATAAATAGGTGGTTTTAGTTACTTCATTACTTTTAACAATGAATTTAGTCAGTATGAGAATCAGTTTAACTAGAAAAAATATGAAACATTTGAAAAGTAAAAAGGGATTAAAAATTAATTACATAATCATTTAGGAAAATTTATTATAATCAGCTGATTATATCAAGGTGGTGAGTACATTATCTAGGAATTCATAGCTCATTTGAGATATTGCGGAATTGTTTCACGACTAACTCCACTGAGAACACGAAATTGGAATTGTGTATCTATACCAAGTAATCACACCTTATTAAACAATATTTTATTGGTGGTGAGTCTATTTGACATCCCGATCACAATTAAGGGTTATTCTATAGATAATTCTATATTATTTTGAAACTATATACCAAATAAATTATTTATAAAGCTACTATATGAATTATTCTATGAGAAATATCACATTTATATTTTTTATGATGATTTTGGGTGGTGAATAATTCATAAGACGATTGGACTTAGGAAAACATAACACAAAATTTGATAGGTGCTTATTTTTTGGTTAACCTAATGAAACAAGGGGATATTATTTTTATAATTATATTTATCAAAAATTATATCTAGAATTATTTTCTACACTACATGAGAAGGAACACATTAAGTGAGGTGTTATGGGGAGGGAAATTGATCTTTGATAATTTCAAACCCAATAAAAATCAATTATTTTTGAGATAGAGGTTTTGATCGTTTATAAATTAGTTATGGAAGGAAAACTAACTCATGTCACACAAGAACTTCCAAGGTCTTGTGGAATTCATTGGGAATCTAATAGATATGGATTTCTCAATGATAATGATAATTAAGTAACATTCATTATCGAAAAACTAACATCAAATCAAGATTCCATTTAATGTTTTGATTATGAGAAATGGTTAAAATACATAGAATCTAAGGTGGACTCATTGTACACTAAACAAGTTTGTAACTTGGGGAATTCAGTTTAAGTGGTGATATCCATAAGGTGAATATGGTTTTACTCAAGGAAACTCACATGTATGGTAGATTTTATACCAATAACGAATTCCTAGTGGAAAAGGGTTAAAAATAGGTTCATATTATTAACTATGAATCGAAATCATCAGTTATAGTGATGATAAATTCTGTTAACATTTTTCTATGAATAATAGCTCATCATGATTAATAGATATGTCAAATGGATGAAAAAACCACATTCCATAACCATAATTTTTCTAAGGATGTATATAAGGTAGAAATTGATGTTTTTGAACTTCCAAATGTGAATTCAATGGTTTTTAAGAAGCAATGATCTATTTTTTGTCTAAAATAATTTTCTTAGATCTGGAATATCTCTTTTTATAATGAGACCAGAGTGATTGGTTTCATAAATAGAAGTGGATGATTACAGTTTATACATGCAACATAGTGGGAGTATTGTAGTTTTTTATATAATTTATGTAGATGACATAATGATTATTGGAAATAATATCTTTACACTTTAATCTATAAACATATGGGTATGTGAATGATTCTCAATGAAAGACATGGGTGAAGCATCTTACATACTTGGAAACAGGATCTATGGAGACAAGTATAAGTGGTTGCGTGGATTGAGTTAGAATACAAATATCGGTGAAGCGTTAAGGTAGTTTACCATACAAAACTAAAATGATGGGTCTTTACTAGTGTTATGTGAATAAAATTTTTAGAAGATTCATGATCCTTCTAATGATTCAGTATTGATAAGATACCTTATTAATCCACCATAGGATCTATCATGTATTCAATGTTATGTAATCGACCTAATGTCTCATTTTATTTAAGAATAACAAGTAGATATCAATTCTATCCTATAGAGAGCCACTATATTTATATAAAGAATGTCCTTACGTATTTGGGAAGATCAAATGATATGTTCATGATATTTACAGTAGATGATTATCTCCATGTAAAGGGTTTATAAATTCTAGTTTCTTGTAACATCCTGACCCAGATCCCCTCTATGATGGTGGCCAGACCGGTGCATCACATGACCTCAAGTGAATCTCCCCAAACGCCATAGGCTGCCAACTAAAGACGATGGAATTTTTGTGTCCAAGGGGGAGAATATGACTTCATAGGTAATAGGTATTATCACAGTGGAAGTAAAAAAAAATTAATATTAAATAGTGGAATCATATAAACGAATATACTATAGAAAAAATAAATAAATAATCCCAACTGAACACATAATAAATGCGGAAGCTAATAAATGAAACCAGGTAAAAAAACTATGTCATGCCATGATGTATTTCTAAACTGAAAATACAAAAAACATAACCCAAGCATGATATCATCAAAAAAGAAATGAATCAAAGTGCGAAAAAGATATCACGAGCAAGGCTTGGTCCTATTACCTAGTCTCCATATTAAAAAGAAACAATCAATCAAGATTCAAAAGTATCACAGTTCCCTTTTTCAATACCAAAAATCATATAATCTACTCGGCTGTCAACAACGCCCTAGTAGAGTGTGAGATAAAATCTCAGTAGGCCGGTACCCAAGGTCTCTAATCCTTTCCATTTCCTGAAATAATAAAATTTAGTGTTCCATTATATAAATATTTCATATAATTAATTAAGTGTAATGGAATAAATAAGTCGGCCCAGGTTCCAAATGGAACCCGTGCCAAATCACCTGACTGGGCCTAAGCCAGAAGTCTAAAAGGAGTAACTGTAAGTATAATACCCATATGTATATATATGAATCCTGAAATAGGAAGGTAAAATAAGGAAGAGACACACCACCAAGATTGTGATTTAACTTGGGGTCTAGGTCATGTGTCAACCAGGTGTGCTTCAATATACAAGAAAATATCTCAAATCTCAAGAGACTAATAGTGACATTAATTTAGACCACCAGTGCATCATTATTAAGGTTCAAGTTGAGAGTTGGAGTCTGAGCCCGTCCAGATGTTATTCTACGAAACATCCTTCAATTATCAAATACCACCGAGCCTGCCCAAGGCAATCTTTCGAAATACCAAGTATCGATTGTGGCATGGCTTTACCCTGAGTTTGTCCCGATCTCACAAAAAGGGGTCGAGTGTCATCTGGGGATGGCTTAGAAACATTTCCAACAGATCCATACCAATGGGACCTTTTGGAATCGGTATCACTCATAAGTATTTGAAAGCCTGAGGATGTCTCGGTTTGGAAAAGCCAAGAACACCAGCCCAGGAACATAGAGATTACCATTAGGAATGAAGGGTCTAAGAGGGGACCTTAATATAGGACCCACCTCATTTCCCCACCCTGAAATTAGTAAATGTTGTCATAACAACAGATATGATATCATCATATGTAATTTCATATTGAAACCAAACAGGTACACCCATGCACTACATAGTGCAAATTAAATTTTCGAGCATAGAAATCTAAACAAGGAAATGTACCGTATCAACATAAGCAGATAAATTAACTATTAAATAATAAATAAATAAAACCAACCATCTACCAGGATTCAACAATTCCATAAATCATAATTAATATATTTTAATTATTAAAAATAAATAAAACAAAATATGTTGTGCAAAACATGCAGAGAATGAATTTTTTGTAATACATAAACCAGCACAACCAACTACCAATGATTCAACAATTCAAGATTCATAATTAATCTAAATTAATTAATATTATCAAACACAACCAAAAATAGGCTGCAAAATATATGTAATTAAATAAATTAAAGGTTTTGGGCTAACAGAAATTACACTGAGCATTTCGGAACACCCTAAGGGGTGTCAGACCAAATAGCAAAAAATTATAACAATTAATTCATTATTAACAAGAGAGAAACAATAAAGAGGAACAAAGAAATTAATGAATTTGGGTGAATTTTCACAAAGCCGGTTGGCTCCTTCTAACGGAATAATGGTGCATTTTTATAAATTGCAACAAAACAGAAGGAAACAGAGCAGATTCCCTACCTTATGGCCTTAGTTAATCTTATGATCCATAGGAGGCCTTGATTTGACCTAAAATGGAAGAAAACTGAATATTTTAGAAAAACCCCCAAAATAGGGTAAATTCCTACCATGAAGAACTGCACAAAGGATTCTGAACGAGATCACACGATTTTTGGTGCGTGGGATAAGCCTTACTGAGAGGTTCACATCGCACATGACGGCGAAGAAAACGGACGTCGAATGGAGGTATGAAGGTCTTTCAAAGGGAGGAGAAGGTGTGCCACACACATGATGGGATGAGTAGAGGAGGAGAGAAAAAAAATAAAAGGGAAAGGAATGAAAATAAAACAAAAAAATAATGAAAAGATAAATACATAAAATAATAAAAATAAAATGGCGGAAGAAATGAAATAAATAATTAAAATAGGGTTACCTCAATTTAATTATTTTTAATTTCTTCCAACTGTATGTGTTTTATTATTTAATTTCATATCTCTTTAAATTTAATTAATTTCCTAAAATCCTTTTTAATTATTATTAATCTGAACCCTGTGCTATGGGGTGATGTAATATTTTACATAAATCTTCAACAATCATTTAATTAATTTTAATAGTTGTCCGGGACCCGCAACAGGGTGCACAGGTGCACGCCCTGGGTCACTTTAAAAATTTGGATTAAAAACATAAAAGTCCACAACTTGATTTAAGATGACATGTTAAATGAATTTATGTATATAATTAATAATAATTTATGTAACCTAACAAAAAATATCCACCCATGTATATACGTGATATATATATAGACACACATATGCATATTCATATATATACACCCACACATGTATATATAAATATAAATATATATATATATATATTTAATCCCATCTATATAGATATACCTTATATATATATACAATGATGTTTTTGTCCCAATATAATAATAATAACGATAATTAAAATAATAATAATTATTTAATTAAACCCATCAATTACACCATTAATATTTTAATGAGAAAAACCATTAATAAAAAGTATAACGGTTACTAAATAAATATTGATTTTGCATTTATATTTAATTGGAACAATTAATTATATCATATTTATTACATTATCATATTATTATTTACATCGCAACATAAATTATTAATTGTGGTTCTGCATTCCCATTTGTGGATATCAATGAAAATAATAATATTAATAATAAAATATTTATTATTATTTCTAATAGACAACACAAATATTTAACACAATTAAATTATTTTCGAGTGCGATATGACCAAATAGCTACTGCATGCAAAGGTTATACCCTACATAGGGTAAACCCAACATCCCTGAACTATCGGTGATGTCAGATTTCTCATTCAACTCCCCATTTGAGAGAAAATAATTATTTATTTTATAAAAAATGGAATAATTAATTAATTAAATATAATGATTTATTTATCATGTGTGAGGCTGCTAAACACCAGATTTGAATCATGGTTAAACCCTTACTAGGGTAAAACCGGTATTCCAGACCTAATGGTGGTCATAGATTTCTCATACAATGCACCGTTTGAGAATTAATTCATTTTTTTGAAAATAAAAAAACACATGTATCAATAAAATAATCTCAATATTTTCATTCTATCAATGTCGCAGTTTCGACTATCAGAATAAAATGTTTTGACCCTTGGTTTTAAAATTATATTGCATAGTTAACAGAAAAATTTTATTTCCCTAGTTTTTTCATCCGGTTCAAAAAATAGGATGATACAACCTTCTCACCTTAGAAATTCTCGTCCCCATGAATCCTTCGGGAACAAAGTATCCTTCACCCGGTCTATAAGTTCATCATGTCTCATACAAATGGTTGTGCTGCATATCTAAATGCTCAACACACTCTCAAACATTGGTTAAGAGAGCGGCACCTATGTTATTAAGGTCTCTGTCAATGCTCATTTTCCAACTGAAACACCGAGACAATACCTATGCAAACACATTCAGCTAGAGATAGAACCATGTCATCATCTCATTAGCTTCTGGCGCAAGGTTACTTTCCACCTTAGTTTTTAAAGATAGAAAGAGGAAAATTCTGAGTCACGACACCTTCCTCTGTCAGAATTTTGTACATAACATGACCTTTAGTTTTCAAGCGACACTTCACTGAAAGCTTCTTTGATAAAGAGATAGAACTAGTCGAGGCACTCTGACCAACTATTTAAGGAGATGCTCGGCTTAGATGACCAACGTTTTATAAACTAAATAACGATGCCTTCTTTAAAAGTATCTCACAGTTACCATGAATACGTCCACCAAAGTTCATACCTGATCTTTGGTGGTGTTTCTTGATTTAGGCATCATTGAACCATACAATTAGTATAGGGTAACCTCATATTGGCACAAAAAGAGTGAAAGGAACTAACACAAGGTGGTCCATACTCCATGTTTACGAGTGAGCTGTTGGTACAAGGGAAAGATGCCCATATCAAAATATTGACCAAGCCTAGAGTGGAATCGGCTTGACAGTCAAGTTAGAAGAAACAACTGGTGTACTAGAGTTCGTCCATAGAATTACATCATGGAAATCTGAGGGTCACTCAAGACTAACCAAATCATTGATGATAATGACAAATCAGCATGCAACACCGAGAAAACCACCCTAAACAAGCCCAAAAACTTTTCATGCTTTAGCATGGCCTTAGACTAATGATCTCTTAGTGCATCAAAGATGAAGGGAAAATAGGGGACATGCTCGTCACTTAAGGAAGAGTACACTAATAGGATTAGAGGAATACCAGATAGGAGACATTTAAAAACCTAGCATGATAGCCCATCTAAACTGACCGGTGTGTCAAAACACCTGAGTTTCTAGAATTCATCCCGAGCATTGGAAAGAACTTGATTCCTTTAACCCTGAAGTCACTGCACTACATAGATGACCCAAAACATATTTAACAGTGCATGTATTTATCGTTACACTGAACTCAATCAGATCGTCAAAACATTCAGAACACAACGACACCATGTATGTGAATGCATACTCCCCTAAGGTGAAATAGAAGAAAAATAACTTTTAACTCAGATGACGATGTACCAATTCATCCATCGCTATGGATAAGAGAGGGTCAAATGACCTATAATGTAACTCGGCATTTTTAAGGCATTCATAACCCGATGGAAGTGAGAATTACTGATGCTCAATCCCAAAACAAAAGTCAAGGAAAACATGGACCCCGTCCGAACAAGGTTGTCAGTTTATGAAAGGGGAGTCTGGCTACGGACATCGACATGTGAAAGGTTCTATTCCAAAGATACTCCAGAGAAACTCAAACTACACTTACATTGAGGTATTAAATAGAAGAAGTTTCTACAGGTTCCCTATACAAGCCCTTTATATTTAATCACATTTAATCTTCAATCATCAAAAGATTTAATCAAAATATCAGGTACCATTTTTCAAAAAAAACACAAGGTACTTTCTCTTAACCAACAACTCAAGGAAAAAGATAGGCAAGGTTTTTAAAACTCTATTTTAATACATTTTACAATAATTTACATCCTGTCCATAATTTGGAAATCTATCACATAAATTCATTTTTAGAAGATAAAGAGAACTACAAGGGCCCCACTAAGTTGACATGGGTTCATTATAATGCAAACCAAAAATAGTTGTTTAATTATTAAGAGTCAGAACACCCATACTAGGTTATCTCTTAAGGAACATGAACCAACTAGCCTACTTGTTCCTAGTTGTGACATTGGGTAGATAACAAAATAATTTGAAATTAAAACATGATCCAACACATATCAGCCTAGATATATGGGTGGATATCAACCTATAAAGCATCTATACACATTATCATTTTTGTCATTTGTCTATCATTAAAAGGAAACCAAATTTTTTTAGCCAAGCAATCAATTACATAACAAACAAGTTATAAGGTCACACAATAATCTAACAGAGAGAGATGTGATGTAGTCACAGAATAATAACATTTTAATCACAGAGACATGCTAATAGGCATATAAGCATGATACAAGACATACATGGTATTAAATAGGAAACATAGAAACTGACTAGTATGCTAAATATATCCTTGAAACATGGAATCTAAAAATGAATGATAAATAATTATAGGACAATGAATACATTCATGGAACACAATTTTAATCGGCAAGCATCCTAAAATAAAACTACATGGAATAGAAATATGCATGGAATGTGGACTCCTATGTGTCTATTATGATGCATGCAATGCTTCATCCTTACCTTAACGGGACAATGGTAAAATATCATAAATTCCATAAATTCATAAGCGGCTGAAATTACACCAATCACTGAAGGTGAAATTATATCAATTGTAACATAAAAAATCATGAACAACAATCCCAACCCTGGATACTTGGTCATTTCCCATACATGGGGTGACCAGTCCTGGGCACAACTATTAACCAAGCGCTGACACATTCCTAGTCTCTTGTCTACCAACCCAAAATAGTATGAAAATGGAAAAATACCACCTATGATACAACTTTGTAACATCCCGACCCAGCTCAACTCTAAGACGGTGGTCGGGCCGGTGCATCACATGACCTCAAAAGCATCTCCCCAAACACCAAAGGCTTCCGACTAGCAGCGAGGGCCTTTTTTTGTCCATGGGGGAAATTTTTCCCTCATAGGTAATAGGTATTATCACAATGGAAGTAAAAAAAATTAATAATAAATAGTGAATTCATATACCCAATTAAACTATATAAAAAAATCCTAACTGAACACATAATAAAATATAGAAGATGATATATGAATACAGGTACAAAAATAATGTTATTCCATGATGTGTCTATAAAATAAAATTACAGAAAATAGAACCCATGCATGCTATCAACTGAAAAGAAAATAAACAAAGTGTGACAACTGCATCACGATCAAGGCTTGGTCCACTACCGTATTATCCATCCTAAGCAGAAAAAATCAATCTAGAATTAGAAGCGGAACGCTTCCCTTTTCATCACCTATAATCAAATAATCTACTCGGGTGTCAACGACACCCCAGTAGGGTGTGAGATAAAATCCCAGTAGGTCAGCACCCAAGGTGTATAAACCATTCCATTTCGTGTAATGATAAAATGAAGTGTCCCATTATATAACAATTTCATATAATTAATTAAGTGAAATGGAATAAATAAGTCAGCTTGGGTTCCAAACGGTACTCGTGCCTAATCACTTGCTTTGGCCTAAGCTGGAAGTATGAAAGTAGTACCGTTAAGTAGAATACCCATATGCATATATATGGATCCTTGAAGAGTAATGTAAAACAAGGAAGACACATACCCCCATTCTTGTGCTTTAACTTGGGGTCTAAGACATGTGTCTACCAGGTGTGCTTCAACATACCAGAAAATATCTCAAATCTTAAGAGACTAACAACGACATTAATATAAAACTTCAGTGCATCCTTCTTAAGGTTCAAGTTGAGAGTTGGACTCAGAGAACGTCCTGAAGGTATTTCTATGGAACATCCTTCAATTAATCAATACAACAGTGCCCGTCCAATATAATCATTCGAAATACCATGAATTGCTCGTGGCATGGATTTACCCCGAGTATGTACTGATCTCTTAAAAATGGGTCGAGTGTCATCTAAGGCTGGCTTAGCCAAATATCCAATGGATCCATCCCGATGGGCCCTTTTGAAACCAATATCTCTCAAAAGTATTAGAATCCTGGGGAAGTCTCTGTCTAACAAAGCAAAGAACACCACCCCCTAGCACATAAAGGTAACCATCAGGAATGAAGGGTCTAAGAGTGGACCTTAATATGGGACCCACCTTCTTTCCTAACCCTAAATTTAATTAATGTTTTTATAGCAGTAGATATGATATTAACATATGTAATTGCAGCTTGAAACTAAACTGTTACACCCGTGCATCACACAGTGAAAATTAAATATTCCAGCATAACAATCTTAACAAGGAAAAGTACCACATCAACATAAGCAGATAAATGCACTTTTAAATAAATAAATAAATTAGTCCTACCATATACCAAGATCCAAAAATTCCAAATTTCATAATTAATCTAAATTAATTATTTAAATTAAAAACAAAATAATACGTTGTTCAAAAAATGCAGATAAAGGCACTTTTTAATAATAAATAAACCTACAAAACCATCTACCAAAGTTTAAAAAATTCAAGATTCATAATTAATCTAAATTAATTATTTAAATTGAAAACAACAAAAAATAGGCTTCACAACATATGAAATTAAATAAATTAAATGTTCGGGCTAACAGAAATTATACTGACCACATCGGCATGCCCCAAGGGGTGTCTGACATTGTTGAAACAAATTAAGAAAAATAATTCATGATCAATAAGGCTACAAAATCTTGTTGAAACAATGTAATTAATGAATTTCTGTGAATTTGCACAAAGCCGGTAGGCATCGACTAACGGTACAATGGTGAATTTCTATAAATCACAATGAAACAGAGAAAAAGAAAGTAGACTCCCTACCTTATGGTAATGGATGATCATATGATCCGTGGTAAGCTTTGATTTGACATAAAACAGAAGAAAACAAATGATTTTAGAAAAACCCCAAAATAGGGTAAAATCCTTCCACGACGAACTGCGCAAAGGATTTGGAATGAGATCATACGATTATTGGTGCGTGAGATAAGACTTACTGAGTGGTTCATAGTACATCTGATAGCATAGAAATTGATTGACGAATAGAGGAACGACAATTTTCTGAAGGGAGGAGAAGGTGGTGCACACCACCTAGGGTGGAGAGGTGCGCCACACACAAGATAGGAGGAGGAGATGGGAGGAAAAATAAATAAAAAACAATGGAAAGAAAAGAAAAGGAAAAAATAAAAAGAAGAAAAATAAATAGAATAATAAAAATAAAATTGTGGAAGAATCAAAAAAAATAATTATATTAGGTTTACCTCATTTTAATTATTTTTAATTTCTCTACAACCATATCTATTTTATTTGTTTATCCCTCTTTAAATTCTATTTATTTACATTAATCTTTTATAATTATTTTTAACATGAAAGTTGTGCTATGTCATGATATAATATTTTATATAAAGCCTGAAAATTCATTTAATTATTTTTAGTAGCTGTCTAGGACCCGCAACAGGGGCCAGATGTTCTCCTTAGTTCTTTTTAAATATTTGGATTAAAAACTTAAATTTATACAACTTGATTTAAGGTATCATATTAAATGAATGTATGTAGGTAATTAATAATATTTTATCAGACCTAACTATAAATATCCACCTATTTATATACCTGCTATATATTTATATATACACATCTGCATATTCATATATATACACCCACACATGTATATATAACTATAACTATATATATTTAATCCCTTATATATTGATATACAGTATATATATATATATAAATCAATGTTTTTTTCCCAATATAATAATAATCACCATAATTAAAATAATCATAATTATTTAATCAACCCGTCAATGTCACCATTAATATTTTAAAAAACAACAACTATTAATAAAAATGGTAATGGTTGTTAAATAAATATTTATTACACATTTATATTTAATTGAAAGAATTAATGATATCATATTTATTACATCACCAAGTTATTATTTACACTGCAACACAATTTACTAATTGTCATAGTGTATTTCTATTTTATGAAATCAACACAAATAATAATATTAATAATAAAATTATTATTATTATTTCTAATGGCGAACAAAAATATTTAACCATATTAAATTATTTTTGGATGCGATATCACCAAACGTCTACCGCTTGCAGAGGTTATACCCTACCTAGGGTAAACTCCACATCTTAGAACTATTAGTGATGTCAGATTTCCCATTCGACGCACTATTTTAGAGAAAATAATTGTTTATTATATAAAAAACAAAATAATTAATTAATTAAAAAAATATGGAATTATCATTGGCGAGGGATCCAAACACCCAATGTGAATCAAGGATATACCATGCCTAGGGTAAACATAGCATTCTGGACATAACCGTGTTCTCATATTTCACAAATGATGCACCATTTGAGAGTTATTTAATTTTATTGAAATGAAAAAAACATGTGTATCAATAAAATAAACTTATTATTTTTATTCTATCAACACTGCAGTGTCGACTATCAGAATAAAATGTTCTAACACCCGGTTTTAAAACCGACCATCCTAGTTAATAGAAAAACATTATTTCCGTAGTTTTTTCATCTGGTTCAAAACATGGGACGTTACATTCCAAATCCTTAAAAGATTATTGGAAATGTCAATTTAGATTTATGTTTTTTCCAAATTATAGACAACTTTTTTAGAAGAGTTACAATCAAGAAACCATTATATTCTCAAAATTAGGGGAAAAATACATCATTACATAAGATATTGTGATGGGAGATGTTAAGATGATGAATTTCATTTCTTAACACTGATATAATCATATAATCATGGTAGAAATTTAGTGATATTGTTAAAAAGGTTGTTGTTTCTCAAGATAAGAAACCCTAGTCTCATCAAAGGACATCACATATACATAAAGAATACTATCTTATGCGGGATATTATAGACAGGGGTGATGAGAAAATAATTTGAGTGCCTACAAATAATAATGTAATAGGTCCATTGATGAAACCATTATCATAGTAACAACATGAGTTTCTTGTAGAATATTTGCGAGTTAGACCACGACTGACTAGTTATAATGGGATTAAATGTATCATGTTATTATTATAAATAAAATATCTAATTACCATTCATTTATTCATACTAAAATATTATTTTACATGAATTGTCGAATGATAATATCACCCCAAAGTGCATCTTTAGTTATCCCTAATAAATGATCATTACAGGGTATTGTTTGTTGTAATGATATGAGAAGTTTAGAATTAATATGATCACATATTCAATACAAATAGATGTACATGAGAAAAAAATAATATAATCAAGAGTTAATTAGTAGACACTTAATACTTGGATTGATCTTCTAATGTATATCTCATGGAATGTCATATAAACCATAATATACTTAGGGATGTTTTCTTATTATCAATCATTATTACCGAAAGTTAGTGAGAAATCAGAATGAGAACCTTCACACTTTCATACCCTACTTATGAAAGTATACATGATGACATATCTAATATAAGAGTAGTTGGGTGTTTAGTTGATCTTGTTGTCAGTTGGAGAAATACCCCGATGAAATTTTCAACTTGTTGGAAAATTTTAAGACATATGGGGATTGATTGTATTTGACTAAGGAAATAAATGTCCATGCATATTTTATTCACAAATGACATGTTAAACTATTTGTATATGTGAAATGTTATGTACTTATCAGATAAATGATGTATTCATTAACATGGTCATTATATTTCAATGAATTGAGAAATGATGATTGGCCAATACTATATTGACAAGATCCATGTATAATGGTTACATCATATCATGGAAAATGGATTATGTATGTAATAATATGATGTATGTGATAGATCATGTGGTGTAAATATATAGATATATGATTATGTTTTGTGGAGATAACTCTAGTCCACTTTCTTCATGACTAGAGATGACTCATTCCTATATTCCACTTTTCAATTATATACTTGAAATATGTATTTTGAAGTTGTATTTAACACTATTAAGACCTATAGTGTATCATAGTGACGCCCTTGGATAAGGATAAAATTTGACATCAAGGGGTTGTAAAGAATTAATATAGATTGATTAAAAACTATACCACAAAAGAGTCATGATGGATTCACAAAGAGATGGGATGTTTTTCATAAATATGATATGTAATTATAGTTCATAGTGGGAGATTTTTAAATGAAAAATACAATATACTTTTAATTGATTAATGTACCCATTCATGTGATCCATGTACACATGAATTATATCAATGATAAATACATATTATTTAAAAATCCCTATTGGATATTTTATCAGTTAAATTTTTTTATAAATGTATTAAATTATTTTTATTAAATTTAATGAAAACATTGAATGAGTAATCTAAAACAGTCAGAAATACATACAATGAGTTTGAGATTTCTTAGGATTAATATATTAAAGTGGATGAAATCCTATATTATTGGGTGATTATGAATTGTGTAATGTAAATGATATTATACTAAACTATCACTCTGTTGAAAAACAATTTATCTCATTCGAGAATGTTTTATAAAAACTTCATATTTTAGGAACTATCAAAAATATTTCACAGATTCATTGGATGAAATAGTACCTTAGAGGCATGGTTTTTTTTCACTACTCCTTGTGATCTTTTTTAATAATTATATCATTATTGATGAATATCACTACTAAAAATTTTGTTTTCTAGGTACTCTATTTTTATATATTATTTACACATTATTTATTGAAGAAAAATATGCTTTGTTTTTGGGTTGTCTTCCATTGAATATGATCATAATGTGTTCAAAAAAACACATAAATTATAAAATATTAGTATATTGATGATACAATATTCATTATGTTAGTAGGGATATAATATAATTTGAGGATGTGGAAGAAGAATGAAACTTTAAAAGGATCATTTTGAACATATACCCTTTAATTGAGAAAACTCCCCTAAATCCCTTCTTAAGGACCCCTGAGTTGGTCTCTTAAGAAAATAAAATCTAGTAGGACACAGATAGGGGTTTTGATAAGTGATTTGGGTATAGAATAGTTGATATAGAGGCTTTAGGTGGTTTGTATAAGAGAGCAGTTGCACTGCACCTTTTTAACTATGTTGAGAGTCACACTTCATATTGTGAATATTAAAATATTATATTGTCATTCTCTCGGGAAAGTTCTCTAAATTTTCATATTTTTTATGATAAAAAGATATAAAAATAAAATACAATTTTATAAAATTATTTTTATAGGTTTTTATGTCATTTGACCAACTATCTATTTCAATTAACCCCTCATGAAACTCTTTTAATCGTTATGATAATAATGAATTTGTTCCTCGATTATTATTCATACTAACGAAAAATTATGTTTAACTTATTAAATAATATAGATAATTATAATTTAAATTAATAAATCTATATTATCAAATAAATTCCCAAAAAATAGTATAACTTCATTTTATAATAAGAGCATAAAATTCAATCAAATCCTTTTTAGATAAATACATTTTTATGAATAAAAATAACTTTATATTCATTATAAAATTAGTAAAGACATTTAGACAAATGTTAAAAACTATTATTTAATATACTATCAAAACATTTAATTAAAAAAATTTATAAATATTGATTAATTTATTTTATTAATAAGGATACTTATTATTCATATAAATTATATTTTTTTTACCAGAACATCCTTCTAAAATTCATATTCTTTTTTTTATTTTATAACCAATAGAAAACCAATTAATTAATTTCATATATATATAAAAGAATAATATTTTATAATAACTTTTTTTCTATTCATACTTTCCAATCCAACGACATGGTGGTAATTATTAAATTCAATAATTATAATTCAATTGTATGTCATAAATAATTTAAAATATTTTTTGTGTATAAAGGTAACTATAAATGATATTAAATATATATAAAGGGAAATATATCATTAATAATAGGGTGTTATATTCTACCCAAATTATAATAATTATTCTCTAAAAATTCTATCACTCTGATAAAAATAAATGAGGATACTTATGCCGTATCACATCTTCATGTTCCCATACAGCTCTATAATTTTATTGGTCTCACCAGAATACATTGACTAGGTGAGTGGTCTTGCTCAAAAACCTTTTTCACTATGATCCAGAATCTCCAATAGTTTTTCAACATATGATATATCATTCTATAGTGGTATGACCTATATGTTTAGTACATATGAAGGATCGAGTATGTACTTATTCTTAGAGATACATGGAACACATCATTAACTAGAATGAGATTCAGTGAATGTTTAAAGAGATAAAAAAAATGTATGGATACAATCATTAATCTGAAAGTGGATTATATATATTGGGATCAGATTTACCTTCTTTTCAAATCAAAAAACCATATTCCATGGATAAATATTAAGGAATACCATATCACTAAATTCAAACTCTAGATCTCATTGATGATTTTTAGAATAACATTTCTACCAGCTCTGAGCTACCCCAACTTGTGTATGAATAAGTCTAAACTTCTCTACCATATTCTTCGAAATGTCATGTTATAGTAGCTTTTTTTCTTCATCATCATACAAAAACATTGATTTTATTCACCTCCTATCAAGGAGGGATTTATAATGAGCCACATGAATTATTGAGTAAAATCTATTATAATTTGAAAAATCAACCAGGGAAAGGTGTTGATCCCAACAACATTTTTAATCCATATAATATTATCTTTACATATATTATAGAAATTGAATTTTTCTCTCTGAAAAATTATGTGTTTAATGATGATATGATGTGCTAAAGTTTATCTCTGTATTCAATTCCAACTCTAGACTTCTCTAGAAAAAAATTATAATACTATGATCTTAATTAGATACAATATAATGGGGCACTCTATAAAACGATAAAATTTTCCCAATGTATATAATGTAAATATAATAAATAGTGAAATATTTTCATATTGTAATGATAGGTTCTTACTTCGTAAAGAAATTAGATGTAATCCAAATAATATTGAGCCCTATAATTTTTTTTGGAAGTCCGATGATGAAATCCATAGTGATATTTTCCCATTTATATTATTTTATGTGTAACGGTTGTAACATCCCCATACACTTCTTCCTATAATCCTTAAGTTAATTAAATTAAGGACATTTAGATACATAGTTTTCAATTACCATTTTTATGTAATCCCACATGAAATAATCATTCATATTTTAATACAACTTTATACTTCTAGCATGGATATAGAATGATGATACACAACCTTCCACTAGATTCAACTTCTTCATGTATGGTATTAATGAGATGAATACTCATTTATGAATCTTATAATTACTTCCTTGTCATGGTTGAATTGAGGAATTGTTTTTACCATAATTTGTAGTTACACATCCTTCTTCTACACCTCTATAATCCTCACATGGATGGATGGTTGAACATTCATTTAACAATGATATGACCTATCCCATTTACTCAAGATTTCAAGGTATTTATTATGAAAATAATTAAATATTGTATCTATTTCACTCATTATCTTATGTAAACAAGAATTATCCTTCTAACTCAGAGCTTCAACCACATTTTTAAACTTCTAGTGATAGAAGTGTACTGAGTAGTCATAATATTTAGTCACCTCCAACAATATCCTTTGGAATGTATTCATATTTCTCCATGTGAATATATACTTAAATATTTTATAATAAATATATATATATAATATTTCACCATTAGGATAACGCCTCTATATTATTAATTCAAAAATTATCACTTACAACTATAAATATTGAGTCAAGTATTTTTTTCTCATGAATTTTCATTTGGAATTATTAAAAAAAAGTCACCATGTCATTCTACACGAGCATTTATCCAAAAAATGTATTTCTTATATAATTATAAATAAAACACTATACACCACTTTGGGGAAGTGTGATCATTCAAGTACTGGCCAACCTTCTTTTCAACTCCTAAAAAATACCCTCACATTCATCTACCCATATGATCTTGGATCCCTTCAATGACATGTTGGTTAGTAGAATATATATCTATGAAGTGTTAATCATAAATCGTTGATTGTATATATCAAACCAATGAAAACTATGAATCTCATTTAACATCTTATGTCTAGACCCCTAGCTAATATCTTTTATATTTAAATGTACTACATATATTCTCTCACATGGGATTATATAATCCAAGAATCAAACCCCATATATCCCAAATTAACGCTTGGAATTTTATTCATACAACATATCCTTGATTAGGGTCTTCAAAAAAAATATTCAAACGATCTTCATGTTCTACATTATTTTTTTAATATAAAATAATCTCATCCATAAGGACTAGAAAAATTTGATCAGGTTAATTTATAAAAACTATATTCATTATATCCATGAAGATAATGGGGAATTGTTATGTCAAAAGAGAATTAAATTAATTTCATAATTACCATACCTTGCATGGAATGTTTTCTTCATCGTATCATTTATCTTGACCCTAAATTGAATATTTATATAATAGAATTGAGATCTAATTAATTCATCAAAATATATATCTATAAAGGGTAATGTTTATTTTTTATCGATAGTAATTTTGTTATGTTATTGATAATAAATATGAAGAGGTATTTATCCATATTTTTCATAATGAAAAGAATAGGTTTACCCGATGTTAATGAACCTGAATGTATGAATCCATTATGTAAACTCTCTTAGAGTTTATTCTTTAATTATTTCAAAAAAGGGGCCATTCTACAAGTATACATTATAATAAGTGTAGAACTAGGTATGAGTTCTATTGGAAAATAAATTTCATGATTCAAGGGAAGAATAGGAATTACATTTGGAAATACATCTTCATATTATGAAAAGTATATATAAAAAAATGTATATTTTCTTTTAAACCATTTTAGATAAATATTCCTAATATATAAGTAGTAAAACCATATAATTGAAGTGATTCCCATGTGACATTTTTGGTTATCCTCACAGTAATATTAAATCATAGACTGATTTTAAATATCACATTTGAGTTCTCTTCCATGGAAATAAATATGGGCTTGGAGTATATAAATTAAATCAATGAACATAATCACATCAAATTTAACGAGAGGGAGAATCAAAATATTTATAGGAAACACATTCCCAAAATCATCTATCAGATAATATTTATAGACCTGAGATGTGATCATAATTACTCTAATGGTTTTACAACCAACTGAAATTTTAATCATTTATGTGGGGATGAAATAATATTTGTAAATTATTCATATATAAAAGAAAGGGTAGTAATATAAACCAATAAGACATTTTCATTTCTTGACTGGATGGTACATGTACCTTTCACAATGTCTTTCCTCTAAATCACATCAATGATGACAGAAAATATCTTCTTTTTTTCCTTTTAAATGGTTTTTTGAGATCTAAAATAATCCTTTGATGTTGGATTTTTTCATTGAATCACATAATAACAAATTTCTATAAATCTACAACATGGAACTTTATTGTTTAAATGATTCTTATTCTATGTTACATTATCCAGAAAAATTTCCCACATATACAATAACTACCTTAATGGACAAACATTCTATAATTGAATCATTTCCAAGTTACTATTTGAAAACATATTTATTACTTTACCCTATATTTTTTGTTTATAGGTGGTTACAATTTCTTTCCTCTATGAGATTCCCCAATTTAGTTTCCATGATGCAATTTATTTCTCTTATTATCACTAAAAAATAAAAATAATTAGAGTTATAACTATCCATTTATTCTTCCAAGGAAAAATGAGTCATTTATTTATAGTTATAAATGTCTAGTATTGTTAATTCCATTCCAACAAAATGGTTTCATGATGATAATGAATCAAACAATTTTTCTCACTGGGTCCATTATAAAGACATAAGAGTACATTGAATGTCTAGTAAATTTTTCTTGATATGTACTAAATGATTCATCTTCCATCTATTTCATATACATAAAATCCATTTTAATCTTAGTAAAAATATTTTTTATGGATGTATTTATTGATAATATCTTTTTAAAATT
This sequence comes from Viscum album, assembly GCA_963277665.1. Lineage (NCBI taxonomy): Eukaryota > Viridiplantae > Streptophyta > Magnoliopsida > Santalales > Viscaceae > Viscum > Viscum album. Next base: position 934,399,338 of record OY728133.1, on the reverse strand, counting down.
CTTTAATTCAATAGAGTTTACTTAGTCCTCTTACCACATGTTTTTAATAATATTACACCATTAATCGGATTCAACATCAATGTGATAGACTACTAGGAACAATTTCTCATATTCCACGCAGTAAAGAACAAAAAATACCATTTAATTTCATTGGTCTATTTCGTGGTAACTAATCGATCAAAATACCCATATAAGGATGGTTGATGGTATTATAAAAAAGGATTAATGGAATTTTTCTTCATACATGGTGAATTATGAAGCTTAGTATGATTAAAATTACTTCTTATATATTTAGATAGTCGGCTGAGAATAAATTATTATATTTCATCCCAACTCAAAATCCATTTAGTTTATCATGAGGATAGTCATTGTATCACCTATCACATTCATTGGTAGAAGAATTATTTTTTGGTTCCACCCATTGACTAAAATAAGATATATCTAAAATAAGTATTGAAAAATAATAAATAGAGTATGAAAATATATGAAAATCATTCTTGAGATGCCTGAATTTATCAAATCATCTTATCAAACTATGAATCTTTTCGTTCATCCTAAATAATATTTGGATTACAATAGGCTTTCTTAGGTTATATCCTCAGATTTCCCGTAACCCAATCTCCAAAAATAACTAAACCTTCCACTAATACATACTTAGGAAACCCAAGAATAACATATACCAATATTAAATCATTTTATTGTAATATTAAACACATATCACAATTATACACTCCCAAGGACCATAAATGTTTAGGGTATGTAGAGAATAGATACATAATCGAATTATTTATTTGAATATCATCAACATATTCCACAAATATCATCATACTATTACCCTGATATGCTGATCATACAAAAAACATTCCATCAAAACCAAGGGAAGGAAACCTAAAAAAGGTTATCTAAATAACTCAGTATGCTTAAAATGGGATATATCTATCAGAACAAAATTATAAGATCATGTATGATATCAAAATAAAAGGTGCATATGTAGGAAATGTTAGACCAAAGAATCCCAAACCATATCTTTTTATATACATGATTGATATGGTTTTAAATATTTTTATCATCATTAAAGATTCATAACAAAATAATTTATCATCATAATCATATAAAATGATAATATTGTGAAAATAGTTATTCATAATCATTTATATTCATATACATTTGATAATATCTATAATAAATCATACTCACACATCAAAATGTTAACATACCCATTCAAAATTATTTCCATGCATAATCATGTCTGAAAACGAAGAATCAATCAAACTCACACATCAAAATGTTGACATAGCTATTCATAATAATGAACATCCTAATAAAAATAATACCATGATATATCTATATAACATTTAAAAATTCATTGGAGGGATATAATGGGACCATCCATCAAAAAAAATTAATTCATTTATATGTCCACCACAAGATCATGAAAATTTTATCATGTAATAATAAATTAATAATTCGAAAAGAATGTTGGTTTCATTATGTTTTCATCATATAATTAATAACCATATACATAGAAATAAAATTAAAATCATTGGATAATGTACCCAATAAATCACAAGTAATATTAGTGGATTTTTTCAAAGATGAAAGTATCTATAAATGATCACTAGAATATTTCTTCAAGAAATTGAACTTTTAATTCTGAAATAACTTATTTGAAATATATAAATTTCTAGAATATTCTGGAAAAAAATTGTTTTAAAAGAACCATGGTATCTTATAAAAGAATATTTAGATAATATATTAGTACCATCAATGGGAAAAGTTGTTCATGTGGTATATATTAAACAAAGATTTTTTCAACACATATGTTATAATGTATCTCATTCAGAAAAGGAGAAAAATATTATTGGTAAAAATTGTTATATAATGTAATATATGGGTAAAATAACACTAATAAATATTTATAGAATAGTAAAAAATTATTAAAAATATGTTAATGAAAATATGGACACAAAAGAGACGTTCATCACCCAAAGAGAAAATAATGTTGAATTTTCTAAAAAATAATAATTATTTTATGTAACAAATATATTAATAGGATATTCATAATGTGAAATTATAGAATTTATGAGAGGATTAAATATAAATTTTATTTAATGGATTTGATAAATATGATTTCCATGAATAGAAATTTATTACAGAGAGTCTCAAAAATAAATGTGTCTATAACATAAATATTTACTTCATGTATCCTAATACATTAGATGAATCCAAAAATCTTTTATATAAATATTTATTTATTTTAAATATATTCCAAAAATATATTAATATATAACATATTATGTATTATTAAATTATAATGTCTAATTATCCTTTTATTTTCAATTTCATCGTTAAAAAGTGCATTCAGGTGAAAACTGGTTTCTCTTCAATGTGTGTATTTTTTTTATGGATCAAGTACATTAGCCTTGGTCATTGGTATAATATATTAACAATGAAATAGGTATAATATTTATTCATTTGATACAATTTTATATAAATTCATGTAAATTAATAAAGAGAAATTAATTACATCACTTCGTAGAGTTGTTAGTTCATACATACCCCAAGGTGATGTTTTATCATTATGATAGATGGAACAAAATAAAAGAATATTACAATTCACAAATAGGAAATAATTATTATATAATAAAAATCACATATATTCATCAAATATAACTTTAATCCCATATATTTAAAGTAGAAATGAAAAATTAATCATGTCACTTATTGTAGTCTGTAGTCCACATGAACACATGAATGGTGTTATCATTTTCTAATGGAGGAAAAGGTAATGCAACACCGTGAGATTTTTGGGAATTATTTTATAAATTAATTTATGTTTTTTGATATTTTTCATTTAATGAAACATTTAATATGTTTATTTAATATTAAATCAGTATGTTTGGATTACATTATATGAAACACCAATATAATCAGGCACTACACACAACATAATAATTGGCCCACTCTACATAGAACACTGAGTTTTTCTTGTGTTATACGCAATAATTACTTTCCTGGATGATTGGCGTAACATGAAAGATTGAGGATTCATGAAAAAAAGATTATGATGATATTATTATTTAATATAATAAGATAAATCCATGAATTTAAATTAGATTTTATAAATATTATTTACTAATCTCAAATAATATTAGGTTTACAAAATATAATATGAATTCATAGGTTACAAATTAGTTATAAATTCATATGAAAATAGATTGAATAAAAAATGAAATATTATTATGGTCCAAAGATATTATTCATTAATAAATTAAATTTTCATGTAAGTATTTCAATGAACTATTCTAAAAATTCATTTTATATGGAACATACTTTGTGTATGTTACATGAAACACAGGCTTGGCATACAACTTTGTGTATGTTATATGCAATACCAAATTGTCTTACAATAAAAACAACACTGAATTTATATGAAATATATATTTTTTTATATAATTATTTAAATGAGATAATTATAAACGTGACATTAATATTTGTAATAAAAATAATAAAAAGTAATTTTAAAATATTTTTCATAACTATTTTTTATAAATAAAAAATAATGATTATGTAAGATATGAAATTTTGTAAAGTCCTTTGATGTTAAAAATTACATTTTCACGAATGAACCACTTTCAATTATAAATTTTATTATAGACGGATTTATAAAATTAATTGGATAAAATAAATATCATTTTTGAATTTATAATTCTGAAATTATCATATGATTAATATTTTGGATTTTTCGGAGAAATTTCATTTTTATGAATATTAAAAATTACACTTTTTAGTTGAAAATATACTCATTGTTTTATTAGTTATTGATGTTAAATGATATTATAAATTTTCAATTTGGTGAAATTTGATAAATATTAAATCAATTAATATAAATAATTTAATTATAATGAATTTCACTATGAAATAGAATACAAAATCTTAAAAAAAAATTTAACATTCTTCTACTTTAAAAATCATTGTTTAACCACGTCTACGAGATTAGCATTAATATTATTTTTTTGATTCAGTGATCTAAATTTTGAAAAAATAACATGAACCATTTTATTCAGTATAATATTTTGAATCTATTGATACTATGTTAGAGTTTGATAATAATTACTAGAAAAAGTGTATAAAATTATTCATAGAAATTAAGGAAAAATTATGCTTAATTAGGAACAAAACCTTAAAAGTAAGGGCTTAAATGATCTAGAAACGTTTCCATCACCAATTCTATGTCTATAGTTTTTCTATAAAACAATCATTATTTAGTTTTTTTATTTTTATGACATCTTTTAGGTATAAACATGTGTACACGTAACTTATTTCAAAGAACTCCATGTGAGTAATTTTCTATCCCTATAAAAATACACCAGCTCTCACACTTCCTGAAACCTATAAAAACAATTTAGTTTGAAAAATATCTACCAAATACAATTTAAAAACCCCTTCCTTACTACTAGAATACATTTCTTTGGTTGAAGTAAATCCAATGAAATATTTTGGGACAAACCAAATGGAGATACCTAATTAAGTGGAACGTCTTCTATCATGTGTTTTATTTTATATTCTTTTTCCACCAACTCCAAATATCATTTTTATAATATTATATAAAAAATAGTATCTTAAATATATTATTATTTTTTTATGTGTATTTTTAATCCTACAGGTATACACACCACCATCTAATAGGTAACAAATCATATTGTTTCTGTGTATGACAAACTACTGGATCACGAGACGTTGATTGTTCATTTATCCATTACGACCTATCATGGGGGACATTATGATATGAAATATATTTATATATGATATATATTATATTTATAATTTCTTAATTCATCATAAATTTTTATTTAGAACATACCATTATGATTTACATATTATGTAAATACAATAATTTCATTTAATGAAGTATGAACTACCATCCCTCAAAGCGATATGATTTGTTCATTAACTATATATATTGTGTTAAAAATGGTTTTAGTGAATATATATGATACATATGATGTCATAAAGATAAATTAATTATAATAATATATATATTCTTATTTTTCTTTTACTTTCTTTATCTCATCACGATAATTAAATGGAAATAGCAATCATGCGTACATACGACCTATCGTTCTATAATCAATTTCATAATTATATATTCTATAGATTATTATAATATGAATATAATGTATATAAATTATATTTATACCATGGTTTACAATATGTAATCATGATATATGTATAAGGGCCAACAATATATTAAATTAAGGCACATATGAAAAAGAACGTGAATATTACCTTAAGTGAAACCATAACATATAATGGTTAATAATAGTGTAATATATTGTAATAATTAAAACTTATATGGTTTTAGATATAATATTATGTTTATTTAAAATATTTATAATAAATTTATATTTATTATACATGTGTTTTGAATGAGTACGAGAAGAGTCAAGACACAATGTAAGGGGATTTCATCTCACTTTTAATTCTTGTGAGATACATACTATTTTTGCAACTATTTTGTTTTTTGTTGGGTATTAAATTCCCATAATTTTATTATATATATATTATAACTATATTTATGGTTATTAAAATATCATTTTTATGATCTTTCTACCACAGGGTTTATGAATCACATGTTTCCAAATTAGAAAAAATGTTTTCTCTCAATTTTCCTTCTTTGACAATCATATTCTATTATGCACCTAAACTCTATATAAATATATATATACATACATTTTACATGTTAAATCATGAATCTACATATTTTTATGTTTTTAAGTTTAATTTAATTTCCTTTTCTTACATTGAGAGTATGATCCCATGTTTCCAATTTATAATCATTTATAGAGACAATCTCGTCGCTTTTCAAGATTGTTTACGTTTATGTTTCCATTGATGTGTTCTTAAGTTAAATCTCTCAATATATTCATTAATTTTCATGTACTATGGTTATTTATGATATATTCATGTAGGAGTACCATTTTTTACTATTTGTTACACAATATAGTAAATAATCTGTTTTTAAGAAAACCCGACATTACCCCCTCATCAGTTGGAAATCGATGTTCCTTCAAAACCAGATTTTCTAAAAAAGGGTTTCAAAGAATATTATAATAATCTATAATGATCATTAAAATAAATTTTTTCCCTTTTTAAATTTTATCAATGTTTTAATAGAAATATTTTCATCACTTTATGAATGAAAGAATTTTTCTTCCTTTTTTCTGTAAAATGGAATGTGTTCTATACCTCATACGATATGTACTGATATATGCACCACCAATCCATTAAAGATACATTTTTCATTCTTAAATGATATTTTTTTTTAAAATGTTTTTTTAAAATAGATTTTATATGAAAATGGTTTTTAGAACAAATGGAAGATTCTTTTATAATTTTTCTAGGAGAATGGATTTCAATATGTTTTGAAGCATTATTTATAAGTTTTAAAAGTATTTTCAAGGAAAATGGTTTTCAAAATAGAATAAATGTTATTTTATATGTTTTCAAGAAAATGGATTTAATATTTTTTATGATTTATTTATATGTTTTCAATGTATTTTTGAAGAACTGATTTTCAAAATGTTTCAAGATTACTTTATAAGTTTTTAATTAGTTTTCGATGATTTTTTTTAAAAAATGGTTTGAATATTATTTTATATGTTTTCTAGGAAAAATTATTTTAATAATAATTTATATTTTTTAAATGTATTTTCTATGAAAATGATTGTCTAATGGTTTTATTTAAAAATAATCCTTTTTAAAAGAGGAAAGGTTATTTTCCTCAAGAAATCTTATTTTAATGATATATCAAAAAAATTCATCTAAGACGACATCTATTGATGTTACACATAATCTTTTATGAAATGGTCTAAATTATTCATTCATATCCTTTCTATGAATGAGTTATGATTAATTTCATATTCTTTATGAAACCTTCTCCACTTCCATGGTTTTAATGTTTTTTAAATCTATTTCCCCTTCATAGGTTATATATTTAGGTAATCTATTTCAATTTTATGGGAAATTATTTTGATGAAATTATTATGAATCCTTTATCTTGTCTACAGGTTATGATATGTTTACATGTTAATTGTACCCATTTAATTTCATGGTTTAAGATATGATTGTTTATGATTTTGTGGAACATGTATGTGTGATTTCTATATGATATGGGTGTGACCTATATACCCCTAAAATGTATTGGGAAAATATTTTTATCTAATGAGATTGAATAATATGGTATTTGAAGTAAACATTCACTAATATGATGTCCATGGGAGTAAACCATGACTACCAAGATGGTATGAGGAGAGAAATCAAGCTACAAAGATGGTCCATGGAGGGAACCATGACTAATAAAATATGGTATGAGGAGTGAACTGATGCTGCCAAGATGGTAATAGAAGTCAACCATGATAACCAAGATTGTAATAGATATTAACCATGACAACCAGGATGGGATAGGTAGTGAACCGATACTACCAAGATGGTCATAGAAGTGATTCCATGACTACTAAGGAAATCACATTATATTATTATGTGTCTTTCATAATTATATGTTTTATTATTATGTTATGTTTTAATGGTTTATGTTATTTATTTACATATGACTCATGTCTTATGAACTACCATTATTTATTTAATGATTCATGTATATGATCATTGATATGCAAGGTATGATATTATATTTTCATGATAATGTTCTTATACCATTATTCTAATGATTATGCTTACATATCTCCCTTGTTTACCCTTACCGAGAATTTATGCACACCCCTTTCTTATGATTCCTTTCTCTGGGTTATAAAGAAATTTTTTAGGTAGACATGAAAAAGGTGGCGATCATTATGAGAGATATTAAAGATGTTTCACTAGGATAGTAGATTTTGTGATGATGTTTCCAAAGACATTAAACTATTACCATCCTTGGGCATGTATTTTTGGTATTTTACTAACTATATATATTAAATGATGTAATATCAATATATTTTAATACTGAATCACTATAATTAGTATCAAAGGAAATGATTAGTTATCCTTTTGAAAAAAGGATTAGAAAATATTAGTGAGATACCTTTCTATGTTTCTATGGATACGAATAGGGATGTTTCTAAGGATAAGTTTAATTTCCAGTCAATATATATGAGAATTCACTATAATTTTTATGAAGGATATAGTGTGTGGTTTCCATGAAATAAATCTATATCAAGATACTAAATTTTATATAGATCTAGCACAAATATATTTTGTGGTAACAGATCTGAAAATATGTTCTCGTCCTGACATAATATAATCCGGTACACAAAAATATGTTGTTTTGCACACATGATTTTTGACTCTCAGGGGATTTGCTTTTGGAATTCACAAACTCTACACGAACCATTCTGAAAATTTTAATTACAATTTAGCTATGACTAAGCTAGGATGAACCTTGGGTGTTGTAAATTAAATAATGTTACATGATTACCAAATACCAAAAGTAAATCATTTCATGACTATGTGGTTTTCTACTATGATAACTAAGGCTCACACTGTGATTTTGGTTTTAGTCAGTGGAGGGAACCAGAAGGTACTAGATTAATGTTTAATGTGATGGATTCTTTGCTGATGAGAAGTCGAGTGGGACGACCACCAGAGTGAATGATGATGTTATCATTCCTAATAAGCCTCCAAGGAACATCATTAACAATGTGTACTTTAATAATCTTTTAGAATCACCATGAAAGAGAAAACAGAAATTCATTAATGGTTCATGAAATGGATACCATGGAGGAATGAAGATTCAATTTCCTTTATTTCATGAGTGTGGAAAGAATAACCAAAGAGAATGGATTATAGGAACAAGAAGATGTCTTTACTATGGAAGATAAGGATCCAAATCAAGTGACCAGAAGTAAAAAAATGAAGAGTCCCATTAACAAAATGGATGAGAATATTTGCCTCCACAAGTACTGATTGAAGGTTAAGAGTTTTATCTGTGGAATGAATTGATATTATAAAACTCAGTGTCGCAATAGGAACGCTCCTGGAGATAATAAGCAAGTAGTTGTAAATAATGGTTACATTGGTGATGATGAAGAGAATACAAATGAAATGTGAAAGAAAAGGGTATTATATAATATAATGATGTTACATTTTTAATGGATTATAGATTAAGTAGTCAATTTTTTTATGTTTTTGGTTTCAAAAACATTTATCTGAGATAATGTATTGACAGATTATTCTACTTATATTTTTTACTCTGTATTTACATGTTTATTTTGAATATTCCCAATGAACTAAACATGTGATTTAATGACATGGTGATTTTTTGACTAAGGGGATGTAACCATTAATAAATTTTTCATTTTAAGATAGTGATGTTTGGATAATGATTTTTTAGATATGAATAAGTTAACTAGATGATACTGATTACCATGGAACTAATTAATTACTTTTTGACAATTAGTTTATGCTATCATGGATGAAGTTTAAAAACTTCGTGTATTTTGATAATATATCCTGTAATCATAAGAATAATTAGGCTTGCAGTTTTTCCAAAATTATTTTTGTTAATATAGGTTATTAACATGTTTTAAGAGAATATATAATGAGTGTATTCACATATTGGAATAGTCCAACTAGGAAATACATTTTGTTATTTGGGGGATCAATATTAATAAAATATCCTGAGTTTCCTTCCAACACAATGAATTTAAATATTTCGGATGTGTTAGAATGCTAACCATTCATGAAAAATTTATGTTAAAAATATGAGGTGGTATTTAGTTATATAGTTTATATTAAAAGAATTTAATAAAAGGATATTTAGTGGTTAACCATATTTTTAGTATATCCATAATATTTATTTCTTAAATTATATTAGTGTGGTTTTAGAAAAGGAAATCATGTATATTGGGAGACAACAAATAAAGTTTGGTAACGCCAGGGGTCTTGAAGCCATGACCTATGGATGATAAGTGTCTCACACCTACCACTAGACTAAACGTTATCCTAGATTATGTATAATTATTTATGATGAATAATTATTTATAATGAAATGGAATTGTTACTTTTTGTTTTTAGATATTAATGTATTAACGACATTTATTTTTAAAAATATTTATAGATAAAAAGTTATACATTACATTATTTTATGGTATTTAATATCCTCTAAAAGTTTATTTTAAGGATTCAAGCGTCAATGATAATTTCTAGAAATCAATTTATAGATGTGATGGATGAATTTAAAATAGATAAAACTAAAATCGAAGTTTGAAAATTTTGTGGTATTCTTCGTCAATAAAAGAATTACTCAGTGATAGGATAATGATCAAAAAGAAAAAAAAAATTAATCATACCTTAATTTTTTGTTGAACAATTACCTTTTAAATCATCATTGATTTAAGACCTTTAGGCCCTAAAATATTCTTTGATCATTAACTTGTTTGTGATTGATTTCCTAAATTAGTACCTATAAATATTTTTTCTTTTCCTCTATGAAAAATCTTCTCTCTCAACATATGTTCTCCTATGTGGAAATCAAGTTATATATTATTTTGGGAAATCATTATTGTTAAAACATTCTCATTTTTAGGGATGTTTTACTATATATTATTATGATGTGGGTTTCTATGAATGAACATAAATGTATTAACCCTTTAATAAACCAGATGATTTTTAAGGGAGAAATTTATTTTAAGTGCATAGAATATACAACTCCAGGATTTTTTTAAATTATTTTTGAATTAAATTAACCTATTTGATAATTTTCATTTTTTTGACCACTAAATTAGTTCATTTTTTATTAAATAACTATGTATGTATTGAGTAATATGCTAGACCAATTTTATTGTGCACTACATGAAACATATAACTTTTCCTTCTCTGCATGGAACACGGATGTTAGCTTGAATTATATGCAATAATGAATTTCCTTGATGACTTGAGTAACACGAAGGACTAAGGTATATCGAACAATAATATATGATTAAAATATAATTATTTAATATAATAATATAAATCCTTGAGATTAAAATTGAATTGATGAATAATATTAAATAATCTATGACAATTTGTGGTTTCCACAATATAATATAAATTCATAGGTTACCAATAAATCATAAATGGATATGAAAACTAATTGAACATAAAATGAGCTATTATTATGGTTTCAATGATATTTTTCATTAATAAAATAAATTTTAATTTATGTCTAGCATTGAACTAAGTCAAATATTCCATTCACATGGAACTGACTGGGCGCACGTTACACATAATGTAACACCCCGAGCTTCCATGATACGCTTCTCATTCAATAATAGAATAGCTTCCATTGTACGCAACTTCAAGTTCTAAAACACCGTGACTAATCAAAGTAGCCGTTATGAATAGTAATAACCACTTTTTAAAATTATAGAAATTTTATATTTCAAAATGGACTTCATTTTTGGATTCGGAATATCGAAATTAGCCTGTGTTGAATTTTTTGTATTTTTCTGAGAACGTCTAATTTTTTATGAATAGTGAAAAATACTTAAAAACAACTTTTTTAATCAAAATAATTTATAGTGATAAATTATACTATTTAGTAGTTTTAAAGTATAATTAGAATATATTTTTACCATTTTATCCAATGGTGGTCATTAGAATTAATTTAACATTGAAATTGGACATAAACAATTGCCAATCTTTTGATATAAATTGTTTCTTAAAAACACGCTATTTGTTGTGACAACGGGAATTAATTATAAAATTAATTAATGCAACTTATATGTTTGGAATTTTTTATAATAGACATCATTTTTGAATTCGGAATATCAATTATAGCTTAGGGTGAAATTTTGGCATTGTTCTGAAAAACTTCAATTTTTGATGAATAGTGAAACCACTAAGTGGTAGTTAAATAACTAATTTTTCGCTTAAATGAAATATTACCACTTCTGTGTTTTGATTTTCAAAAATCCCACATACATGGTTGTCATTAAGAAGTAAAATGTGGTTCGATGATATTAGAATAATTTTTTGTGAATAGTAACTTTTAAGTTCTTAATCGCAATTAGAGGTAATTAGTGTAGTTTAAGGTAAAAATAATGTTTTAATAATATGAGATGAGCTTGAAACATGTCCTACCCTCAATGGATGTTCCATGTCCGACCAAGACAATCCATGGGTCAACTTGGGGACCCCATGGAGCCACTTTAGCTGGAAAATGACATAAATACCTTTTATTTAATGTTAAAGAAAAAAAATGACACAAACATGAAATGTTTTACTAAAACAATTTTTAAATGGGGTTATACAAGTCATATTTTTGACTATAAATATTAATTGAAAAGCTAAGAAGATTTCTTAAGTCATAGTTTTTTTTTATAATTTTTATACGTTAAATAAATTAAATTATTTATGACATCATTATAATGCAGCGATGACCTCATTATTTAACGATTTTAATAAAATGAAAAGATAATGTAAAATCCAAGGCTTACACTTGTTCAAAGACTATTTGATGGGTAGATTTCGAACCCTCATCACCTTAGACACGAATTATATAAGTGTGGGACCTTTAGAATCCGAAAAGCATTGTATAATAATGTAAAATTTCCTTACTTTCCAAGAGTGCCCCTCCTCTCCTCTTATAAAAGGCCCCCACCTCTACCACCTCAATCACACTTTCAAGCCATTTGGCTCGGCCAACCTCTGCCCAAATACTCTTCCAACTTTTCCCCCTTACTCCTAGAAGCCTCACTTTGGGCAGAATTCTTCCCAAGGAAGCCTTTGGCTCAAATCAAAATAGTTACCCAATTTTAAGGTAATATCTTCTCTTATGTTATTTTGTTTTATTTTGCTTCTCCAACCCCTTAAACTCTTTTTGTTACTTTATTTTGTAACAACACCAGTATCCTCAATATACTATAATGTTGTTATAAAAATTATTTGAGCTACACTTACACACACCTACATCTAATGGTTAAAGAACATACGGTTTCTGTGGATGGTGAATTTCTGCCTCACGAAACGATGATTGTTCAACACTCATATAACACCTTCAAAGGTGGAAATTAAGATGTCACTATATTTATATATGATATATAATATTTTTATGTTTTCCTTATGCTTCTTTATTTCTCATTTATGGAATACTTTATGATTTCCATTATGGGTAAACGCGATGATTTCATTTTAGGAAGTGCGGACTACCGCACCCTCAAAGTGATGTGAATCGTTAATACCATATGTGGGATGTATAAAGGATGGAGTAAATGATATTATATATGATATTATACTAGAACTATACTATACCTTTATATAATTATGATTTCATTCCATTATATACGAAATAGAAATGAAAGTAGCGTTCATGCGTACGTACGGCTTACCGTCTCCATGAACGGTGCATTTCATTTCTTACCTCTAAATGTTACGTAATATTATGAATGAATGTATATACTGGATATGTATGGTATATATGATAACTAAATCATGAATATAATGCTGGATATAATCAATATTTCACCACATGAACAACTCGTAATTATAAGAAGTTTATTGTTGACTCAAGTAGCACAGATTGACAAAACGACCGTTATTAACTTAAATAATTACATAATGTTCATAACATTGTAATAAGTCATATAAAAAGGATAATGAAATTGAAAATGGTTCTTAATAAGGTAGATATTAACTCTAGTTTATTATTCAGGAGGTTAAAGAACGGTTGAGTCAAGTCGGACATGAGGTAAGGGAACTTCTTAACCCAATTTCCATTCTTTGGGTTAATCTCCTACTTTCAAATTATGTCATGATATTATTATGTCCTATTTTGTATTTTTACTTTATTTATGTGTACCTATAGTGAATACATATAATAGATCTATTATATTATAAAAATTATCTTTTAAGGACTTCGTCTCGATCTCCTTTCATTGAGGCATATTTGGTTTTATACACAATTTTCTTTTATACGGTGTATAAACCCCTTTGACTTTTACATTTATTCAAAAGGATGCTTTTTTATACGAAGCATTTTACTAAACGACAAAAATGGAATGTTTTTCTTTCCGTACTTATGCGGCGACAATGACTTCTCCACCGCCGTGACTATTATTTGAGTTTCGACTTCCTCTACAAGCCATACCTCTTTTTAAAATGAAAAATAAATACAAAGATAAAATTTTCTTTTATTTTGGTATTGAAAATTGTTTTGAAACCGTTTTTATTATATTAATGTTTTTTATTAATATCTTATTGAAATGTGGAAATGTTATGTTTCTTTTATGCATGTTTTATGTGATACGATTATGTTATGGTTTATGATATGTTTAAACCTATTAATATGAGGAATGCATTGGACTTAATAAGTGACGGGTGGAGCCCGCTATAGCTCTTCGATGAATTTGTAGGTCTCATGAGACAACTAGACATGGAATTGGCCGAGGCCCTTTCCCAATTTGATTTATGGTTTTGGCTGAGGCCTTAATCATTTTAGATGTCTTGGCCGAGGCCTTGACAAAATGTTTCAGAATGTCTGGCATTAGGCACTCCATCATTATGAAAGTGGTTATTGATATTGCATGTGATTATTCGACCATTATAATATCCATGTGAATAAGTGAATGTAATTATCTCATTTTACATTTTCCATATTATGTTGAAGATCATGTTTAAAAGGCTTTTTTTTAGATATACATTGCCTTAAATGTTAATGTTTATTTATGAAAGCTTCCGCAATATTGTTATCCTTACTGAGCATCTGAGCTCAACCCTTTCAATGTTTTAATATTTCCAGGATGTGAAGAAGTATTTTATGAATGACCTGCAGGGATAGTCAGAAGAGGATATGAGTTTGGACTATGGAGACTCTGTTATTGTAGTTTTTCACTTTATGATGCAATGTAACGTTTACGAATGTATCTAGTGTTTCCAAGGCTACTAAACTAATCGGTTTTTTGAGACTTGATCTTTTGTGATCATGCCAATGTTACGAAGTAATGCACCGACTCTGGGTAGCTGGGGTCGGGGCGTTATAGTTGGTATCAGAGGCAGTTTAGTACAATCCTTGGAAGCTAGATTTAGATAAACTCTGATTTGAGCACATAGCCCAAAGATAGGCTTTGAGGATTAGTATAGAAGAACTTCCTAGAATTTTGTTATTGTAGAGATTTTCTGCGTTTTCTGAGAAATACATCCCTGTCTAGATACGATCAGGTAGAGGTGGCTTTGGAACAGATGTACCTAGGGGTAACACCTGAAAACACCGCTTTGAGCTAGACTCGAACGGGAACTAGTGCACGACAACGGGCCTTACTGCACACTTGGTTACGACACTCCTGGGTGATATGCTTAGGATAATTCTCATTTTCTTTACAAACCACTATGAACGGTTATGAGTATATACTTCCTCAAAGAAAACCTTTTTATGATTATGGATTATATCCATAAATAGTTCAATTTATGTTAAGTATTTTATAAGTATGGAATTATATATTTTGATTCATAAACTAATATCGTGTATGCCATTGTTTAGAAATGGCGCCTAGTGGAAGGAATGGAAACAGTATCAATGCACGCACTCCGTGTAGGGATTTCCCTCTTGCTCAAGATAATTATTGTGGATCTGGAGATACAACTGGTGATGATCAAATTATTACCATACTGGAATAACTCACTCAGGTTATGAATAATAACATTACTCGTATGGAGCACCCTGATCCGCAACATGGAGGATCAATGTTAGACCGCTTCATGAGGCAACAACCACCAACATTTAATGGGGGTAAAAATACATTAGTAGCTAAGCAATGGATAAACTCCTTAGAGAAAATATTCCATGCCTTGGAGATTAGCGAAAGGGAGAAGGTTGTCATGGCAGTTTACCCCCTCACTGGAGATGCCGATCAGTGCTGGTCACTGATTCAAAATACAAAGGAAGATGAATAAGTATCAAGTATGTAACGGAGGGAGTTCAAAGAGCTTTTCCTAGAAAAATACTATCCTCGTGACCATCGAGAAGATATGGAAAGACAATTTTTGAGTCTGAGACAAAAGGAGGATGAGAATGTCGCAAAGTATCAGGCCAACTTTAAAAGGTTAGCGTGGCATGCTGCAGATTATATACGTAACCCAAGAAGTAAGATTGATCGTTTCTTTGATGGGTTAAAACCATTTCCCCGTCGAGCATTAGCCCCACAAACCTTCTCGTCATACGAAGATATTGTCTCATGTGCTATCAAGACAGAAAAGGAATTCTCTAAGTCTTATGACAACAAAGTAAAGCAAGAGAAGAAGAGAACGGTGGATCAAGAGATAGATAAAGGGAAAAAGGGAAAGAAGGATTTTCCATTATGTGATAATTGTGGGAAGAATCACCCTGGTACTTGCCTAAAATGAATTGGAGTTTGTTATAAATGTGGAGAAAAAGGTCATCAGGCACGTGATTGCAAGGGAAAGAAAGAGGCTATCAATGTTGAATGCTAAAATTGTAGGGAAATGGGGAATTATGAAAATGAATGTCCTAAGCGTCAGGGAAACTTACCTCAGAAAATGCCAAGGGATCAAGGAAAATCTTATGCTGTTACTACAGTTGAAGCAGAATAACTAATGTATTAGTGCTTTTGGACTCATGGATTATATTCTGGTTATTAGAATAATGTGATATATATATAAGGATTGTACTGCAGTACATGTTGATTTCATTATGGTTTTAATTTGTTGAAGGTAATCATATTTTTGTATGTGACAATAAGAGAAACTTTAATTTGTTTAGGGAATCTAATGTTACAATTGATTTTGGAATTTAAGGACCCTTTAGAGAAAGTCTGTACAGAGGTATTTTGGATAACTATAAAGGTTGGATTTGATTAAGTTGATCTTTGGATAGTATTGTTTAAGGTTAAAACATTTCTGAAGATTATTTTTTGGAATATTATAATACTATAGTTTTAGGAAAAGGACAACCTGCAGGGTGGGGAATAACCCGTCGCATCGGACAAAGCTGTAGGAATCGAACCCACAACCATAATGCGACAGGCCTTTATTTCCTACCACTAGCCTACAGGAAGTCCCTGGTTATTACAAAATAGTTTTTCTAATCTAAATGGTATGTGTTAAAATTTGGAACCTTATACAATAAGGTTAAGTATAATATTTTTGAGTTCTATTGTCTTTTTGAGTGAAAGATGAGTTGAAGGTTGAATCTCTAATTTTCAAGCATAAATATACATATACTTATCTCTTATTCAATGAATAAATTAATTCTTAAACTTTAGTAAAGGGATATTAAAACAAAAAAATGTGTTATCCTAATACCTTATGTCTTGTTGACTGATGATATTTTAAATCAACATAGATTGAAGGATTTGAGGCCCTCAATTTGACAGTTGATTGTGATTGATGACCTCAATAACTCCCTACAAATATTTACGTTTTCCTCAAATTATATGTCCCTAATTTCCACCAATGTTATCTTAATCGAGATCACAATTGGGTGGTGAATTTTTCATTTCCCTTTCCCTCTTATTAAGGCTAAAATTTATTAATCTTATTTCCGATGTGGGTTTTCCACAAAGGTATTTTCTCTTTTCAACCTGTTATTTTCAAAAAAAATTTCAAATTGCGAGGACGCAGTTTATTGAAGTATGGGAGAATGTAACACCCCGAGCTTCCATGATACGCTTCTCATTCAATAATGCAATAGCTTGTATTTTATGCAACTTCAAGTTCTAAAACACCGCGACTAATCAAAGTAGCTGTTATGAATAGTAATAACCACTTTTTAAAATTATAAAATTTTATATTTCAAAATGGACTTCATTTTTGGATTCGGAATATCGAAATTAGCCCATGTTGAATTTTTTGTATTTTTCTGAGAACTTCTAATTTTTTATGAATAGTGAAAAATACTTAAAAACAACTTTTTTAATCAAAATAATTTATAGAGATAAATTATACTATTTAGTGGTTTTAAAATATAATTAGAATATATTTTTACCATTTTATCCAATGGTGGTCATTAGAATTAATTTAACATTGAAATTGGACATAAACAATTGCCAATCTTTTGATATAAATTGTTTCTTAAAAACACGCTATTTGTTGTGACAGCGGGAATTAATTATAAAATTAATTAATGCAACTTATAAGTTTGTAATTTTGTAAAATAGACATCATTTTTGAATTCGGAATATCAATTATAGCTTAGGGTTAAATTTTGGCATTGTTCTGAAAAACTTCAATTTTTGATGAATAGTGAAACCACTAAGTGGTAGTTAAATAACTGATTTTTCGTTTAAATGAAATATTACCACTTCTGTGTTTTTATTTTCAAAAATCCGACTTAAATGGTTTTCATTATGAAGTAAAATGTGGTTCAATGAGATTAAAATAATTTTTTGTGAATAGTAACTTTTAAGTTCTTAATCGCGATTAGAGGTAATTAGTGTAGTTTAAGGTAAAAATAAGGTTTTAATAATATGAGATGAGCATGACACATGTCCTACCCTCATTGGATGTTCCATGGACGACCAAGACAATCCATGGGTCATCTTGGGGACCCCATGCAGCCAATTTAGTTGGAAAATGACATAAATACCTTTTATTTAATGTTAATGTAAAAAAATGACACAAACATGAAATGTTTTACTAAAACAATTTTTACATGGGGTTATACAAGTCATATGTCTGACTATAAATATTCATTGGAAATATAAAAATATTTCCTACATCATAGTATTTTTTTTATAATTTTTAGACATTAAATAAATTAAATTATTTATGACATCATTATGATGCAGCGATGACCTCATTATTTAATGATTCTAATAAAATGAAGAGATAATGTACAATACAAGGCTTACACTTGTTCAAAGACTATTGGATGGGTAGATTGTGAACCCTTATCTTCTTAGCCACGAATTATATAACTGTGGGACCTTTAAAATCCGAAAATCATTGTATAATAATGTAAAATTTCCTTACTTTCCAAGAGTGCCCCTCCTATCCTCTTATAAAAGGAACCCACCTCTACCACCTCATTTACACTTTCAAGACATTTGTCTCGGCCAACCTCTTCCCACATACTCTCCCAACTTTCCCCCTTACTCCTAGAAGCGTCACTTTGGGCAGAATTCTTCCCAAGGAAGCCTTTGGCTCAAATCAAAAGAGTTACCCGATTTTAAGGTAATATCTTCTCTTATGTTATTTTGTTTTATTTTGCTTCTCCAACCCCTTAAACTCTTTTTATTAGATTCTTTTGTAACAACACCAGTATCCTCAATATACTAGGATGTTGTTATAAAAATTATTCGAGCTATAATTATGCACACCTACATCTAATGGTTAAAGAACATAAGGTTTCTGTGGATGGCGAATTTCTGCCTCACGAAACGATGATTGTTCAACACTAATATAACACTTTCAAAGGTGGACATTAAGATGTAACTATATTTATATATTATATATAATATGTTTATGTTTTCCTTATACTTCTGTATTTCTCATTTATGGAATATTTTATGATTTCCATTATGGGTAAACGTGATAATTTCATTTTAGGATGTGCGGACTACCGCCCCCTCAAAGTGATGTGAATCGTTAATACCATATGTGGGATGTATAAATGATGGAGTAAATGATATTATATATGATATTATACTGGACCTATAATTTAACTTTATATAATTATGATTTAATTCCATTAAATATGATATAGAAATGAATGTAGCGTTCATGCATACGTACGGCTTACCGTCTCCATGAACGGTGCATTTCATTTCATACCTCTAAATGTTACGTAATATTATGAATGAATGTATATACTGGATATATATGATATATATGATAACTACATCATGAATATAATTCTGGATATAATGGATATTTTACCACATGAACAACTTGTAATTATAAGAAGTTTATTGTTGACTGAAGTACCAAATATCGACAAAATGACCGTTATTAACTTAAATAATTACATAATGTTCATAACATTGTAATAAGTGATATAAAAAGGATAATGAAATTGAAAATGGTTCTTAATAAGGTAGATATTAACTCTAGTTTATTATTCAGGAGGTTAAAGAACGGTTGAGTCAAGTCGGACATGAGGTAAGGGAACTTCTTAACCCAATTTCCAATCTTTTGGTTAATCTCCTACTTTCAAATTATTTCATGATATTATTATGTCCTATTTTGTATTTTTTACTTTTATTATGAGTACCTATAGTGAATACACATAATAGATCAATTATAATTTAAAAATGATCTTTTAAGGACTTCGTCTAGATCTCCTTTCATTGAGGCATATTTGGTTTTATACACAATTTTCTTTTATACGGTGTATAAACCCCTTTGACTTTTACGTTTATTCAAAAAAAATCTTTTTTATATGAAGCGTTTTACTAAATGACAAAAAGGGAATGTTTTTCATTCCATACTTATGCGGCGACAATGACTTCTCCGCCTCCATGACTATTATTTGAGTTTCGGCTTCTTCTACAAGCCATACCTCTTTAAAATGAAAAATAAATACAAAGTTAAAATTTTCTTTTATTTTGGTATTGAAAATGGATTTGAAAGCGTTTTTATTATATCAATGTGTTGTATTAATATCTTACTGAAATGTGGAAATGTTATGTTTATTTTATGCATGTTTTATGTGATACGATTATGTTATGGTTTATGATATGTTTAAACCTATTAATATGAAGAATGCATTGGACTTAATAAGTGACGGGTGGAGCCCGCTATAGCTCCTCAATGCATCGGTAGGTCTCATGAGACAACTAGACATGGAATTGGCTGAGGCCCTTTCCCAATTTGATTTATGGTTTTGGCCGAGGCCTTAATCATTTTAGACGTCTTGTCCGAGGCCTTGGAAAAATCTTTCAGAATATATGGCATTATGCATTCCATCATTATGAAAGTGGTTATTGATATTGCATGTGATTATTCGACCAGTAGAATATCCATGTGAAGAAGTGAATTGCATTATCTCATTTTACTTTTGCCATATTATGTTGAAGTTCATGTTTAAAAGGCTTTTGTTTTAGTTATACATTGCCTTAAATGTTAATGTTTATTTATGAAAGCTTCCGCAATATTGTTATCCTTACTGAGCATCTGAGATCACCCCTTTCCATGTTTTACTATTTTCCAGGATGTGAAGAAGTATTTTATGAATGACCTACAGGGATAGTCAGAAGAGGATATGAGTGTGGACAATGGAGACTTTGTTATTGTAGTTTTTCACTTTATGATGTAATGTAACGTTTACGAATGTATCTAGTGTTTCCAAGGCTACTAAACTAATCGGTATTTCGAGACTTGATCTTTTGTGATCATGCCGATGTTACGAAGTAATGCACCGACTCTGGGTAGCTGGGGTCGGGGCGTTACTTATAACACCGTCGTAGTGTATAACATGACATATGTTACACAGAACACCGACTTAGAGTACATTACACAAAACACTGAGTTTCGACGAAACATTGTTTTGATTATATAATGATTTAAATAATATAATTATAAAAAATCAATTCAATTAGGTTATAGGAATAATTATAACTAATTTTCAAATGTTTAATTAAATTCTTTATATAAATAAAACATTTTGAGGATGAATTATATGAATTTGGGTGAATTCATTTTATGTAAAAAATAATGTTTTCTTGAATGAACCAAATTTAATAATAAAATTAATTTTAGAAAAATTTATAAATTTAATTTTATATATTACACAATTATTTTGAATTCAGAACATGTGAATTATCCTAGGGTTTTTTTGGAATTTTTCTCAGAAACATCATTTTCTGATGAACAGTGAAAAATATATTTTTTAGTTAAACAGCTTTTTCTTGTTAATTATTAATGAAAAGATATATTATAAATTTGATTTAGGGTTATTTTAGATAAATATTAAACCTATTAATATAATTTTATTCATTAGAATCAATTTTACTTTGAAATTGAATACATAATCTTCACAATCTTTTGAACATTTTCTAACATTAAAATCCAATTATTTCGTAATGTATCTGGAATTAGAATAAATCACATTTTTTTCATCTGGGATTTTAATTCCAAAAAAACAAAATAAAACCTTTTATTCACTATAATATATTTATTATGAAAATAATGAGTAAAAGTTTTACAAAAATTATTATTAAAATTGATAAAAAATAATCATAGTGACTAATGACAAATTTAGATTAATTAGGGATTAAAACATAAAATTAAGCACCCAAATAAAATATCTGTAGAGACCCAAAGCTTGACGTACATTGACATTACATTACTTTTGCGGAATACTTAGTACATAACAAAAACACACACACAAAGACCGTAATAGTTTAGTGTCTTTGGAAACTCGGAACGTAAACTTCTAATTGTGGTGGAAGATCTTCAACATCTCCCATAAAGATCTTCCTTTTTATACCTAAAACTATTGTTTATATCCTGGGGAAAAGAAAACATAAAAGGGTGAGCTCAAATTCTCAGTAAGGGTAAACAAAAGAAATATCAATCACATCATATACATAAGAACATAGCTTTTGGAAATCTTAACCTGCAAAAGAGCTCATAATATCATATCATGGGATAAATCATAGAAGTGAAAATGAAATCCCAATAATCATAACATAAAACATGAAACTTTGTGGCATACACACACAATCATAGAGAATCATTTCTTGTTAGTCAAGACTCATTGCCAAGACTATCTTAGTGGACAAAGTCCCTTTCTGAATCGAGTAACCCTCATTTCAGTCCTGTTTCACTGAACCGGTATAACCTACCATTCCAGCCATGTCTATCTCATGAGATATAAAATCTTTACCCAATGCATTGGAGGGAGATATTGGTCCCACCCATCTTATAATGAATCCTTTCTTATGTGTGCCACATAATCATAAATCATACTTCAACGCATAACCCATGTAATAAAAATGGGATTCTTAAACAACATGAAATCATAAAAAAAATTCATATAAGATAAAGGAATTAATAAAAATATTTCCATCACAACATAATCAAACCAATGTAATAATAGGGATAATAACAGAACCCTTTTATTATCTTAGATGGAAAATAATTTTGATAAAATACTTGAACTCCATTCTTGAGGAAAATATCATTTCTTCTTCAAAAACATTTTTCCTTTCATAACATGTCATACAACTTTAAAATAAAAGAAGTTGATTAAAAATAAACTTGAAAACTTTTAAAGGAAGCTTCTTGGAAATAATGTTTTAAAAATCCATTCATGCCGTATAAGTTAAAAAAACATTCTTCGTACTTTTGTCGGAAAAGTCAAAAAGTTCCTCGTACGAAAAAACGACAAAAGATTCCTTTCATATTCTTTACTAAAAACTCACCGAAGGTAAAATTGGATTTAAACTATTGTAAGTGGATGGAAATAATATTACATATTGAGTAAACATGGATGTGGATGATAAAATACACCCCAGTAAATACTTATGAATAAACAATCTCGGATAAAAATGAGATTGTGATATTTCCATTACCTTATGTCCGACTTGCTTTGTAAGTGTCCAAACCTCCTGTATAATGATTTAAATCATGTTATTGACTTATTCCAGAATCATATTCATTGTTATGATATCATATATGGTTCACTTATGACATTATATTACCCGTTCTTTTGTAAATTCCATGTTAAAGAAGCGTTTTGGGTAAAATCGTTTTATTTATCTTAGGTGTTTTGACTTGTTGTTCTTGACATCACTATTACTTATATCATGATTTACTTACTTACAGAATATAAAATATGATTTATATATCATATATATTCAGTATATATATATATATAATAGATAGATAAATAAAAATGAAAAACACCGTTCATGGAGACGGTAGTCCGTACGTACGCATGAACGCTGTTTTACTTTCCTTATTGTCTTGAAATGGAAGTAAGTAGATGACATACATATATATATACATAAATCCAGTAGATTTATAATGTCATATATTTCATTATTATTTCTTATATATACTTTATAATCATTCTTAAATGGTTAACATGGAGAATGAATCTCATCGCGTCGTGGAGACGGTAGTCCGTACGTACGCACGAGCGATGATATCATTTCCATAAATATTGAACTGAATTGGAGTGGATTATACAATATATAAGAATCAATATGATGTTGTAATAACTATGTATAGTTATTCTTTACACCATTATACCCATCCATGTAAGGTGGTGGTGGAAAATAGATTACACCACGGCGTGGAGACGGTATTCCGTACGTACGCACGCGCGGTGATTTCTTTTTCCGTAGGATGGATAGATGGTGAAATAGGGTTGTTTCATACTTATAATAACATATCAGTATATGAGTGATACTGATGTTATTACTTTATAATGAAACTACCTAAGAAGAATAAGTGGAAGAAGAAATAAAGATGAAAGAATTGGTAACGGTAATTACCTCTTCTTTGAAGCGCCTCTTTGAGACCTCCTCTTAGGGCACTAAAATTGGTCTTTGAGGAAGACCAGAACCTCTAGGATGTTTCTAGGGAAGTGGAGAAGAGATTTTGGCAGGGGTTGGCCGGGGTTGAGATCTCAA
The DNA here is from genome assembly GCA_963277665.1 of Viscum album. Lineage (NCBI taxonomy): Eukaryota > Viridiplantae > Streptophyta > Magnoliopsida > Santalales > Viscaceae > Viscum > Viscum album. The sequence goes on along the minus strand of OY728133.1, from coordinate 934,374,772 downwards.
ATTGGTGTGAGGAGGAGGGGGAGGAGGTGTCCTTTTATAGGGGAGGAGAGGGGCACCTTAGGAATATCTCAAAATATTATTTTATATTAAAGTTAAAATCGGTTTATAATGGTTCCAAAGGGTCTTATTTCGAAGCTAAAGTGGGGATGGGTCGAAATACTATCAACCAATAGAATTTAGACAAGTTTATGGTATTATTTTAACCTTATAAATTAGATTTAACTCTAAGTTAATTAATTTAACTTTTACCGTGTCTTTTTGTTTTCTTTCACTATATGGTTAATACACTTACTATAACATGCCAAACGAACCCAAAATTGTTTATTATTAATATATATATCCTTATCTAAGTCATTTGGCCGAACCTTGTATTTTTAGGAATAAAATAACAATTAATAATATAATATTTGATTTAAAAACTATTTTGTGTCAATTTTGACACTATTTGATATATTATTTTTGTGAAAGTCATAACAGAATTATATGTTCGAAAAAAGTCGATTAAATCAACACTAATATATCATAGTAACCTAGAAAATTAGTTTAATTCATAAAAAGTCTCAAATTACATTTATTTTGGTGTTTATAACATCAATTATGTCAATATTTCATTAACAAGATAATTACTGCATCATCTTTGTGTCATAAATAAATTAAATTATTTGATGTCTAAAAATTACAAATAAAATACCATCATGTATTAAATCTTTTTAGCTTTCTAATGAATATTTACAATCGAATTTATATTATGTATAACCCCATATTAAAAATGATTTACCTATTAAACTTTGATTTTAACTATTTTATCCCTTCTTTAAATAAATTAATAATAAATGTCCTAATCTAATCCAAGTGGGCCTAAATGGTCATATTTTATTCCTAAGTTTGTTTTTGGTCTAATTACACTTGTCCAATAGAATTAGGACATGTGTTAGGGTAATATTAATATCATATTTACCCTTAGTTACCCTATTTACTATTAACCGTGGTAAAAAAAGTAAAAAGTTACTATTCACCAAAAAATTATTTTCATCTCATTGAACCACATTTTAGTCCTTGATATTAACCGTGTCTCTCGGATTTTCATAATTCCATTCACAGAAGCGGTAAAATTAAGTTTTATGCAAAATTCAGTTTTTAACCTACCACTTAGTAGTTTCACTATTCATCAAAAATTGATGTTTTTCAGAACAATGCCAAAATTTCATCCCAAGATATATTTCATATTCCGAATTCAAAAATGAAGTCTATTTTACCAAATTCATAACATAAAATTTGCATTAATTAATTTTATAATTAAATCCCGCTGTTAAAACAAATAGCGTGTTTTTAAGAAACAATATCTATCAAAAGATTGACACTTGTTTATGTCTAGTTTAAATGTGAAATTACATCCAATGACCAACATTGTATTAAATTGTAAAAATATATTCTAAATATACTTTAAAACCACTCAAATTAATAATTTATCACTATTAATTATTTCGATTAAAAGAGTTGTTTTTTTAATTATAATTTAGTAATTTTCACTATTCATCAGAATATGAAAGTTATCCGAAAAGTACCAAAATTTCACCTTAGGCTAAATTCGATACTCCAAATCCAAAAATGAAGTCCATTTTGAGAGTTAAATTTTCTAAAATTTAAAAAGTGGTTATTACCATTCATAACGGCTAGTTTTAATAATATTTTAATAGCATATCGTTGTTTCGTGAAACTCAGTATTGCGTACTACCCACGCTATCGAGGAAGGTTGCGATTGCGTGTAATGCAAGGAAAGTCAAGGATGCGTGTTGTGCAAGCTCCTTTTGGTGTAGTGTACAACACAAGACATTAATAAAATTAAAAGAATATTTTTTTTTATAAAATCTTGGGTTGTTACATTCTACCCCCCTTAAAATGAATTTCGCCCTCGAAATTCGTCAGGGTTATAAATGGTTTACTATTCGAAAGTTTCTTTAATAAAAACCCACATCGTAAAAAGGAATATCAAAAACAATCTTTAAAAACAAAAGTATGAAACGTAACGGTTACCCAAATAAACTAATCATTGGGTTTCCACATAGGTGAACATATGGATATGGAAGAGAAATCTAACCATCATGTTCTGATGGAGAGTGGTAGAGAACATGGTTATGGAAAATCCAGTAATCACAAATCCATATATTTGTGATGATATAAGGTACCATCTTATTCATCAGGTATAAGATCACTATGACAACATTTTTGGTTTTCAAGATCATTTCCCTAAAGTTGAAAATTTGCTTAGAATAAATACTTACTTTATTTTTGTACAATCTCACTTTTGTTCGTGCCTTGAACAATTTCTACTTCATCTCTTAAATAAATGAAGTTGAATTTGTTATTTGTGAAGTGTTAGCAGATTATGTGATAGAATGATGGGTCATTCCATCTGTCTCAAACAAAAGGTTAGAAAAAGTTATTAAATATACATAAGTCATTCTATAGTGAGATTAATCACATATGGTTCCTAAAATGGACTTATACTTCATATATCATACTTCTTAATATAATAAAACTACTTTCTACTAAACAGGGACTTCCTGTAGGCTAGTGGTAAGCGATAAAGGCCAGTCGCACTTCGGTTGTGGGTTCGATTCCTACAGCCTTGTCCGAAGCGATGGGCTGTCGCCCGTCCTGCAGGTTGTCCCTTTTTCTAAAACTACGTTACTATAACATCCCATCAATAATATCGAAAATCTTCTATCCTTAAACAATACTAACTTATGTCCAACATAATCCAGTCTAATCTTTAGGCTTATACATAATACTGCAGTCCACTCTCATAATATAGTGACAACGATAACAGAGATTTAATACTGTCGTTGATCCCCACATATCATAAGATATGTCTTGTTGGTCACATTCCAAACATTCAAAGTCCTTAATCGTGTATTCTCTTGAATACCTTAGTGAAAACATGAGTGCAGTTAAATGTTACCAAAATCCTCAAAATTCTATATACTCAAACCATGATATCACTTAGTCCTTATATCAATCATGAGCTCATGAATACAATCAAACATCTCATTATCTGAATAACCTTTCATGGTTAATGGTACCATTAATCATACACTTTCGAAACATAAGTAAAGACAACAGTGTAACAATCCTTAGATGTCTCTTTATTCCATAGTACCATGAGATTACTTATACAACATTACATTTGATAAACATGTAATCATTCCTCTACTTTCTTAAACCATTGACCGAGCTTCAACAATTCTTTCATCTCACATATCATTTGTAGTCTCTTCATCATCATCAACATAAATACTACCCATACGACCGTACTGATTCTATTCACGAGACTTTTCCTTAGGGCATTGGTTTGCATAATGCCCGTACATTCCACATTTAAAACATTTAACCAGTGTTGATGTCGTAGCAATACCATTATCCTCATCCCTGGTGTTAACTGAACCTTTTCCTTTGCACTTACTGGCTTTGTTTCCTTCTTTTCCACACCCAAAGCATCTTCCAGTTCCTTTGAAACATTCTCCTTGATGCCTCTTCCCACATGAATTACATAGGGGAAATTGAACATTCTTTCCTCTATGATCATCATGAAACTCCATCTTTCTCTTATTAGCCGAGTCAGGAAACTTACCAAATTTTACTTTATTGATCATATTATGAGATTGCTGATTCGGCATAATAATTATGTTTGGACTTCCAAATCCCATTTCATTATGAAGAATATCATTCCATTGTCCATCATATCCTCCATTATCGTGAATCATCTTGTTTCCAGCCATTCTCTAAAACCCAAAAAGAATAGTGTGAGAGGCAAAAATCATGCTAGGGAAAAAAACATAATAAAGGGGGAGTACCTTCAATATCTAACATCTTAGGTTTAATTCTGTGATCGTTAGCGTAATTCTAGTACTATAACCTATACGTATACTTAACCTTAGGGACATACCTAGACATACCGTAGAAATATCTCTAGGGATCTCACTAACGTTTTCGCATCCTAGTTTCCAAAGGTTGACTAAACCTTTCCTCTGATACCAACTGTAGAGACCCGAAGCTTGACGTACATTGACATTACATTACTTTTGCGGAATACTTAGTACATAACAAAAACACACACACAAGGACCGTAATAGTTTAGTGTCTTTGGAAACTCGGAACCTAAACTTCTAATTGTGGTGGAAGATCTTCAACATCTCCCATAAAGATCTTCCTTTTTATACCTAAAACCATTGTTTATATCCTGGGGAAAAGAAAACATAAAAGGGTGAGCTCAAATGCTCAGTAAGGGTAAACAAAAGAAATATCAATCACATCATATACATAAGAACATAGCTTTTGGAAATCTTAACCTGCAAAAGAGCTCATAATATCATATCATGGGATAAATCATAGAAGTGAAAATGAAATCCCAATAATCATAACTTAAAACATGAAACTTTGTGGCATACACACACAATCATAGAGAATCATTTCTTGTTAGTCAAGACTCATTGCCAAGACTATCTTAGTGGACAAAGTCCCTTTCTGAATCGAGTAACCCTCGTTTCAGTCCTGTTTCACTGAACCGGTATCACCTACCATTCCAGCCATGTCTATCTCATGAGATATAAAATCTTTACCCAATGCATTGGAGGGAGATATAGGTCCCACCCATCTTATAATGAATCCTTTCTTATGTGTGCCACATAATCATAAATCATACTTCAACGCATAACCCATGTAATAAAAATGGGATTCTTAAACAACATGACATCATAAAAAAAATTCATATAAGATAAAGGAATTCCTAAAAATATTTCCATCACAACATAATCAAACCAATGTAATAATAGGGATAAAAACAGAACCCTTTTATTATCTTAGATGGAAAATAATTTTGATAAAATACTTGAACTCCATTCTTGAGGAAAATATCATTTCTTCTTCAAAAACATTTTTCCTTTCATAACATGTCATAAAACTTTAAAATAAAAGAAGTTGATTAAAAATAAACATGAAAACTTGTAAAGGAAGCTTCTTGGAAATAATGTTTTAAAAATCCATTCATGCCGTATAAGTTAAAAAAACATTCTTCGTACTTTTTTCGGAAAAGTCAAAAAGTACCTCCTACGAAAAAACGACAAAAGATTCCTTTCATATTCTTTACTAAAAACTCACCGAAGGTAAAATTGGATTTAAACTATTGTAAGTGGATGGAAATAATATTACATATTGAGTAAACATGGATGTGGATGATAAAATACACCCCAGTAAATACTTATGAATAAACAATCTCGGATAAAAATGAGATTGTGATATTTCCCTTACCTTATGTCCGACTTGCTTTTTAAGTGTCCAAACCTCCTGTATAATGATTTAAATCATGTTATTGACTTATTCCAGAATCATATTCATTGTTATGATATCATATATGGTTCACTTATGACATTATATTACCCGTTCTTTTGTAAATTCCATGTTAAAGAAGCGTTTTGGGTAAAATCGTTTTATTTATCTTAGGTGTTTTGACTTGTTGTTCTTGACATCACTATTACTTATATCATGATTTACTTACTTACGGAATATAAAATATGATTTATATATCATATATATTCAGTATATATATATATATAATAGATAGATAAATAAAAATGAAAAACACCGTTCATGGAGACGGTAGTCCGTACGTACGCATGAACGCTGTTTTACTTTCCTTATTGTCTTGAAATGGAAGTAAGTAGATGACATACATATATATATATACATAAATCCAGTAGATTTATAATGTCATATATTTCATTATTATTTCTTATATATACTTTATAATCATTCTTAAATGGTTAACATGGAGAATGAATCTCATCGCGTCGTGGAGACGGTAGTCCGTACGTACGCACGAGCGATGATATCATTTCCATAAATATTGAACTGAATTGGAGTGGATTATACAATATATAAGAATCAATATTATGTTGTAATAACTATGTATAGTTATTCTTTACACCATTATACCCATCCATGTAAGGTGGTGGTGGAAAATAGATTACACCACGGCGAGGAGACGGTATTCCGTACGTACGCACGCGCGGTGATTTCTTTTTCCGTAGGATGGATAGATGGTGAAATAGGGTTGCTTCATACTTATAATAACATATCAGTATATGATTGATACTGATGTTATTACTTCATAATGAAACAACCTAAGAAGAATAAGTGGAAGAAGAAATAAAGATGAAAGAATTGGTAACGGTAATTACCTCTTCTTTGAAGCGCCTCTTTGAGACCTCCTCTTAGGGCACTAAAATTTGTCTTTGAGGAAGACCAGAACCTCTAGGATGTTTCTAGGGAAGTGGAGAAGAGATTTTGGCAGGGGTTGGCCGAGCTTGAGATCTCAAATTGGTGTGAGGAGGAGGGGGAGGAGGTGTCCTTTTATAGGGGAGGAGAGAGGCACCTTAGGAATATCTCAAAATATTATTTTATATTAAAGTTAAAATCGGTTTATAATGGTTCCAAAGGGTCTTATTTCGAAGCTAAAGTGGGGATGGGTCGAAATACTATCAACCAATAGGATTTAGACAAGTTTAGAGTATTATGTTAACCTTATCAATTAGATTTAACTCTAAGTTAATTAATTTAACTTTTACCATGTCTTTTTGTTTTCTTTCACTATATGGTTAATACACTTACTATAACATGCCAAACGAACCCCAAATTGTTTATTATTAATATATATATCCTTATCTAAGTCATTTGGCCGAACCTTAGATTTTTAGGAATAAAATAACAATTAATAATATAATATTTGATTTAAAAACTATTTTGTGTCAATTTTGACACTATTTGATATATGATTTTTTTGAAAGTCATAACAGAATTATATGTTCGAACCAAGTTGATTAAATCAACACTAATATATCATAGTAACCTATAAAATTAGTTTAATTCATAAAAAGTCTCAAATTACATTTATTTTGGTGTTTATAACATCAATTATGTCAATATTTCATTAACAAGATAATTACTGCATCATCTTTGTGTCATAAATAAATTAAATTATTTGATGTCTAAAAATTACAAATAAAATCCCATCATGTATTAAATCGTTTTATCTTTCTAATGAATATTTACAATCGAATTTATCTTATGTATAACCCCATATTAAAAATGATTTACTTATTAAACTTTGATTTTAACTATTTTATCCCTTCTTTAAATAAATTAATAATAAATGTCCTAATCTAATCCAAGTGGGCCTAAATGGTCATATTTTATTCCTAAGTTTGTTTTTGGTCGAATTACACTTGTCCAATAGAATTAGGACATGTGTTAGGGTAATATTAATATCATATTTACCCTTAGTTACCCTATTTACTATTAACCGTGGTAAAAAAAGTAAAAAGTTACTATTCACCAAAAAATTATTTTCATCTCATTGAACCACATTTTAGTCCTTGATATTAACCGTGTCTCTCGAATTTTCGAAATTCCATTCACAGAAGCGGTAAAATTAAGTTTTATGCAAAATTTAGTTTTTAACCTACCACTTAGTAGTTTCACTATTCATCAAAAATTGATGTTTTTTAGAACAATGCCAAAATTTCATCCCAAGCTATATTTCATCTTCCGAATTCAAAAATGAAGTCTATTTTACCATATTCATAACATAAAATTTGCATTAATTAATTTTATAATTAAATCCCGCTGTTAAAACAAATAGCGTGTTTTTAAGAAACAATATCTATCAAAAGATTGACACTTGTTTATGTCTAGTTTAAATGTGAAATTACATCCAATGACCAACATTGTATTAAATTGTAAAAATATATTCTAAATATAATTTAAAACCACTCAAATTAATAATTTATCACTATTAATTATTTCGATTAAAAGAGTTGTTTTTTTAATTATAATTTAGTAATTTTCACTATTCATCAGAATATGAAAGTTATCCGAAAAGTACCAAAATTTCACCTTAGGCTAAATTCGATACTCCGAATCCAAAAATGAAGTCCATTTTGAGAGTTAAATTTTCTAAAATTTAAAAAGTGGTTATTACCATTCATAACGGCTAGTTTTAATAATATTTTAATAGCATATCGTTGTTTCGTGAAACTCAGTATTGCGTACTACCCACGCTATCGAGGAAGGTTGCGATTGCGTGTAATGCAAGGCAAGTCAAGGATGCGTGTTGTGCAAGCTCCTTTTGGTGTAGTGTACAACACAAGACATTAATAAAATTAAAAGAATTTTTTTTTATAAAATCTTGGGTTGTTACAATATCCAATTGTCCAACACAGATTTAATGTCTATATTTCCGACATAAACCTTTATTTACTGAGTTTTTTGGTTTTTTATGACTTTTTTAGGTAATTACATGTGTACACCAAACTTGTTTCTAAAAAATCCCGATGAGTCATTTTCCATCCCAAGAAAATCCAACAACCTCTCCCACTTATTAAAAGAAATCTAAAACCTATTAATTTAGTCCAATATCCAAAAAATAGAATTTAAATAAACCCTTTTATTCCTCCTAGAGAAATTCCATTAGGGATAAGTCAATTCAAGGAGTCTTTTGACACAAACCAAAAGGAGTTACCTGATTAAGAGGTAATGTATTCTCTCATGTCCTTTCATTTATTTTCCATATCAACCCCGAAAACTATATTTATTATATTATTATATAAAAACAAGTATCCTAAATATACATGGATGTTTTTATGCAAATTTTTATACCTACACTAAAAGAATCCTTCATGTAATGGTTAACAAACATATTGTTTCTCTGTACAGAAAACTACTACCTCATAATACGATGATTGTTCATTTTTCCATTACCATATATCATGGAGGCCATTGTGATAGAAAATATGTCTATATATGATATATATTATATATATAATGTCTTTAAGATTTTTTAATTTATATTTTTAACACACCTTTATTCATTCTATCTTATGTAAATACGATAATTTTATTTGCGGAAGTGTGGACTACCGCCCCTCAAAGCGATATGATTCGTTCATACACTGCATGGATTGTATTAAAAATAGTTTTAGTGAATATATGTTATATATATTATATCATAATGATACTTAAATAATTATATCTATATAAATATATGATTTTTAATATCTTTCTCTCAACATGACAATTAAATAGAAATAGTGTTCATGTGAACGTACGACATACTGTCTCCATGAACAATACATTCCTTTTCATACATATATATTATTTAGATAACTATAATAAAAATATAATTTATATAAATGATATTTATTTCATTTTTTACATTTTTGAGTGATGATATTAGTATAAAGGCCAATAATATAATAAATTAAGACCAATATAAAAAAAATGCAAATATTACCCGAAGTGAAATCTTAACATAGGATCCTTAAAAAGTGGGTTATAAAAGGTCATAATAAAATAATTTATGTTAATATGTATAATAATATTTTTCTTTATAATATTTATAATAAATTTATATTTATTATATAGGTGGTATGAACAAGTACCACTAGATCAAGACACAAGGTATGTGGATTTAATCGAACTTTTTATATCTGCGAGATACAAACTATGTTCGATACGATTTCTATTTCTGTGGTGTAAGTACTGCAAATGATTTTATTATAGGTAACATATAACTAAATTTATGGTATCTAATATATCATTTTTATAATCATTCTTTCATGGGTTCTATGTTTCAAAAGTTTCCAAAGCTGTAAAAATGTTCTGTCTCAATTTGTCTTCTTTATGACTCGTGTTATGTAATGCACCTAAACTATTTTTCAAGGGGTATATACACCCATTTTAAATTTTATATTATTAAATTCATTACTTAATGATATTTTTAGCTTCATGAAAATTTCATTTTCTTACATATATAGTAAGAACCCACGTTTCAAAGTTACAAGAGTTTATTTAGACAATCTCATCACTTTTTGAGATTGATAACATTTATTTGTCCTTTGATGAATTATTATGTTCCATATCTCAATACATTCATATAATTTCATATCCTAAGGTTATTTATGATATATTCATGTAGGATTTAGGATTTAATTTTTTTCAATGTGATAAATTTATTTTCCATTTTTTAAATTATTATTTTGAAAAATTACAGTAAATTGGTGTTCATTAAATTTCCATTTTTTTAATCTAGTGAAAGAGTCACCGATGGAATGAGACACCATTGAGATGAGTCAATATTTACATTAGTCATAGTTAAGATAATTCACCATTGATATTTGACACTATTGGGACAATTCCCCACTGAGACGAGTCTCCATTGAGATGATTCGTCTTTGAGAAGAGTCACCTTTGGGACGAGTCACTATTGAGACAATTCACCGTTCACATGAGTCAACTATGAGATGTTTCATGATTTATACGAGACACCATTAAGATGATTCACCATTTAGATGAGACACCATTGATACTATTCACCAATTATATGTTTCACTATTGAGATGAGTCACCTTCGAGACATGTCACCTTTGTGATGAGTCACCATTGTAATGAATCTCCATTGCAACGAGTCACCGTTGAAACAATTCACAATTTCCATACATAATTGGATTTTTGAAACAATAATTCAAATGATTAAACATTGGATTCATGCAATGGTATATCAAATAATTCACCATTGGCTTCATCAAATGGTAAGTTAACAATTCACCATTTTTCATCCACCGATAAATAAATTTACGTAGTTAAAACTTCTTATTCAAAAATTATTATCTTAAAGTTTATTATTTGGATTTTATAACAATTAATTTATTATTTCATGATTGAAAAAATTATTTTTGATTTGGTAAAAAAATTATAAGACTTTATTCAAGCATATTAATATTTTATACAGTGCACTATTTTAATTCATATTTTCTACATATTTGAAACAGTTATATGAATTGATTAATTCAATTGTTTTTCGATTATAATTTTTTTACAGGTGTGTAACTAGTTATATTAATTATTTTCATTAATATTTCATGTTTTTTTATATCCCAAATATGCTATTTTTTAATTCATCATGTTTTTATCATCTTATTATAAATGAATAATTTTTGTAAAATTTAACAAATTTCACGCAATGAATGAATGTAGATACACACTTTTTTGGAATATATTTAAATGTTCTCAGAGAACCATTCAAAGGGAATTCAATAAAAAGTGTTGTGGAGATCATTTCAGAGAGAGAGGGTTTCCTTTTTAAATATATTAAGAACTGTGACACTTCAAAAATATCTACTACTCTCAAAATTGTTTCGGGATCATCTGTGACGTCCTTCATATGCTGCGATCACATGAAGGATTGTATATTCTAAATCTATCCCTTCAAATGAACTATGGTCATGTGCAACATACATTAATAAAAGTTAGATCATATTCATATTTTCATTGATTTTGTTTAAATATTTTAATTCTGTAGTCTCTTGTTTGTATGTATTCTATGTATGGTATAGAATTTTCTCATTAAAAGAAGGTTTTCTCGTTATCTATTTATTCTACCACCCAAAAGAAAGGTTTTTGTTGTGAATCCCAAAGAAAATTCAAGGGAAGAGAAAAGGGTAGTCACATATAGTAAAGACTCAGTTGTCCCTCCACGTGTTGTAAAGGGTAGAGTCTATAATAGGTTATCACACATTTAAAAGTGAGGGTTAGTGGGTACCATTCTCCCTGAGGAGTAGACAGTATTGATGACTGGACTAAGATATTTATATCTAAACAGTATAAAAATTATCCATGTTCATGTTTTTTATTTTTCTACTATAACCATTTATTCTCAAGAATTTTCCACCCAAAAGGACTAATTTTATAATCTCTAATAATTATTGATAATAGTGATTAAACTTTAAAAATGACTACCCCCATAGAGTTTTTTCTATACATATAATCGTCTAACAATTGGTATCACATATATGGTTTTTTGCTATATATATAATTTTTTAACATAAGTATTTTTCTGCCTTTTTGATATCGTTGTGCTAACCCCAAACACTAGATAAAACCATCTATGAATCAAAATAGTATATTTATTTTAAAATGTAAGGTATTTATACCAATGATGGATAGATACCACAAAACCCATGTTCATCAAGGGGAGTGACTATGTTTACTGGAAATATAGAATAAAAGAACACCTGAATAAACAATAGGTGGAATAGTTGAAGATAGTGGAGAAAGAATACATGTTGCCTAAAGAGAATAAAGATACTATAACTGGTAATAACATGGTACGATATGTAAAAAATTATAGGGATGAAAATATTTTTTACTGTTTTATTAGTAGGAAGGTATACCACCATGTATCAGCTTGTAATACTACCCATGACATATAATGGATTTTAGAAGTGACCCATTATGGAACTGACAGGCTCCAGGAAACCATGTTGGGTATGCTCTACGTATAATATCAGGATTTCAATATTGGTGATGAAGAATCTGTGAAACTGATGTTCCATTAGTTTATGATGATCACTTATGGGATGAGTGGTCTTGGTGAACCACTAGAAAAAAAACTCTCAACTGGAATGAGTACTAAGATATATTCTAAATAGATGTAATGCAAAGAAGGTGTCCATTAATGAGAGTAAAAAATTTAATGAATACACTCTCAATGAATTGATTAACTCAATACTACAATATGTTATTGAGCTGAAAAACATTGATGATTATGAGTCTTTCAAAAGAAAAAGGTCATTACTTTAATTATGAAATTATAGATACGCATGCTGCCTCTGGATATTTCTGTTTGGATAGTAACAAAAAGATATCCCACATTAGTAATAAAATTTTCATGTATGTGAGAAACAAATTTTGGAAGAAGTCATTTGAGAAGAAATTCAGTAAGGAAAATTGAAAAGGTAGTTCTAAAAAAGAATAATGATGTAAGAAAATGAACCTGTTATGAGTATAATAAGAAAGGTAATATATCAACTAACTTCCCAAAACTTATACATCCCATGAAAGAAAAAGGGAAAATAGTGAAATAGAAACAAGGTCTATTGGAAGGATGAGATTGTTCAAATACTTATGGTAGTAATAATGATTCTAGATGTGAACTTGGGACATGGAAGATAGCACTGATGGTCAATCAACATGAGGTAAAAAACTCTCTTTATAAATATTTATTATATTCTACTATTAGTGATAAAAATGATTTACCTTGAAATGAAATGGAATTTTTCTGTGATTTATGGTAATATTTTTATTCTAAAAATAATAAATAAAAAAATGATTATAGAAATTAAAGAATTAGAAAATTGATGAATCAAGATTAATTGAAATATTTATTGAGATAAATTCATGGATGAAGAATTTTTCAATAGAAATTATATATTTTAAAAGGAAATGTAATGATTTGGAAATCTGTAATTCCTAGAATAATATTTCTACATAAGATAACAATTAAAAAATGCATAAACTAATGGATAAAAATGAAAGAATTAAATATTTTTTGTTAGTAAGTTATAAAGGTCGAGATAAAATATTTAACTTGACTATTGATGATTTTAAAAAAGTGATAAATTAATGTCATAAACATAAAAAAGAAATTAATAAACAAAGAAATAATCTATCTAGTACACATTAAAAAGTATTTTCTGATTTAGAAACTATTCAAATGGAAATCTTATCATTAAAAGTTAATGTGGTTAATCGTAAATGTAATTTTTACCATTTTAAAAGGTTAAAAAACTATGATAAGATTATTTCTTTAATATGAATAAGTCACAATAAGAAAATATTAGTTTACAATAGTTTTACTCCTTGTTTAAACAAAACTACTTTTGTTAAATGATTGAAAGGAAGTATTTATAGTGTAACATGTTAAAAAGGAAGAGTGAAACAAAATTATTCCAATTATTTTTCACTAAGATTAAATCAATATTTTGGACATACCAAAATTGATATTTCAAATGATTTAATTTTTAATAAACCCTCTAATAAATTCTTTATATCTGTATTGGTTAAAAAATTTCTACTACTAGATTAGTTGGACCCAAGAAGGCATGGTTATAAAGAAATATATTGATTGATTAATTTATGAAAATATATCATGGAATTCCCATAGAATATTTGTAATTATAAAGTGGCTTCACTAGGAACATTAGAATTGAAATCGGTAAATTTATATAATATTATACATTTGATGGTGGCCCTGTCACTTTTGGAGACAACTCCATTGTACAGATTAAAAATATGGATGAGGTTGGTTTTTCTAAAACCATAATAATTTCAATAGTACTATATTTTTATGGTTCAAAACATAATTTAGTAAGTATATCACAACAATGGGATGATGTTTTAAATTATATTTCTAAAAATGATATGTGTGTAGTTCTGAAAGATAACTCAGTACATTTTTCTGCAATTAGAAAATAAAATGTTTACTTTATTAATATTTCTATATTAACTAAACATAAGATAAAGTGTCTAAATTATATAGAAACAAATGGTGTACTTTGGAATATGATTCTTTTTCATGGAAATTTTAGATTGTTGGATAAACTATCAAAGCATGAACATGTTCGGCAATTACCAAAACATCAATCAAGTAAGTCTTAATCGTGTGATTAATAATTCAAAGGTAAAAACACAAAGAAGTATTTAAATATATTAGTGATGTTAGTTCTACTAGATGTTTAGAATTATATTATCTAGAATTATTCTGACCAATTTAGACCTTTTAGTTTATGTGGTAACAGATATTTCTATGTTATTCAAGATTATTATTACAGATTATTATCAATTTCTTTGATTTCTCAAATATATAAATCATTATAGAAATTCAATGATTTCAATATACATATTCACTATTTCAAAAATGCATCTATCCAAATTATTAGAAGTGATAAGGTGTTCAGTTTATAAACATATAATTTGATATTTTTCTTTAGTCTAATGGCTATAAACCTTTCATCTAAGCCCTTAGAATGCCATAGATCAATGGTGTTATATAAATAAAAAATATGTCTAATCATGAAATGGATAGATCCCTGAAATTTTAATTTTTTGTTCTGAAATACTTTTGGGAAGAAGTTATAAATACAACTTTCCATTATATAAATAGATAATCTATTAGAACCTTTTTAAATAGAACCCCTTATGAACTCTTGAATGGTTATAAAAATAATGAAGTTAATTTTAGGCTAATTGGGTGTAATGTGTTTATCTAAAACACTAATGATAACTTATATACATTTGAATCCAAATCATATGAAGGAATTTTCTTATGATATTCAAATTCTAGTAAAGTTTATAGAGTTTTCAATAAATGTTCTTTATTTTTAGAATAACATGTTCATTTAATTTTCATGAAAAATTTCTCTAAAGTAAGAATTTTTTTTCTATAGCTAAATTGATGAATTTTGAAATTCCAATTTTGGTGAAGATTATGATCATGACAAAGATAATGCATCAGTTTAGGGGGGAGAATACCTCTTCTCAGATGGGTCCAATGGAGTGGAAAACTCATAATGATTGCCCAATTGATAATGAAATCAGACATGTTGAATCTGGTGTTCACACCAAAAACATTATTATGCTTTATTGTTTTAATTCTTCTTTTATAGATGATTTTGTAAAAAATAATATTAAAATTTCATTAACTCTTTCAAATTCGATTAATTTAATGCATTATGAATTAAATAAATATTATTGAAATTAAGTATGGGACTTGTTTCTTTATCCTAAATGTAAACCAATTATAGGAAAAAATGACATTTTAGAAATAAACTATATGAGGTTGGACATATTGTTAAAAATAAAGCTATACTAGCAGCTCAAGGTTATTCCCAAAAGAACAAATTGACATTGATAATTCATTTCATCCTATTGCAAGGATGGACGAAATAATAATCCTTCTATCCTTTTCTAGTTTTCAAATTATAAAATTATTTTAAATGGATGTAAAAATTTATTTTCTAAATGGAATTATATTAGTGGACTTCTATGTAAGAAAACCTCCTGGATTTTAAAAATACGGTGTTCTAGATCATGGTTAAAAACTTAATAAATCACTTTATGGTCTCAAAAAATATCTAAGATCATGGTATAAGAGAATTAAATTGTTTTTAATTAAAAATTATCTTTTAAAAGGTAATATTGATTCAAATTTGTTGATTAAAAGAGTTTCAAATAATTTACTACTAAATCAAATATATGAAGATGATATAATCTTTATTTTTACAAATTATTGGTTAGGTAATGATTTATCTAAACATATGGCTTTTGAATTTGACATGAGATTGATGGTTGTATTAAAATTTTACCTTATATCAAAAGTTAATCAATCAAAAGATGGTATTTTCAAAAATGAAGATAAATTTGAAAATGATCTTGGAAAAATATTTATTTCATATTATATTAAAGGTATAAAAAAACCAATGAGCACTAATTTAGAATTAGACTTTGATTAATCAGGCAACTTTTTTGAAAATATTCAAAATAGATTCAAGTTTGGAAGTATTTTATATCTCACTTAGTCTATTCTAGATATCATGTTTTTAGTATTATTGCGTGCTAGGTTCCAATTAAACCCTAATAAAATTCACTTAAGATTTGTTAAAATAATAACATGATACATGAAATGTACAATTGGTTATGGTTTGTTTTATTAATAAATGGACTATTTTGATTTACTATTTTATTTAGAATATGACATTGGAGGTTTTAGACATGAAAGAAAGAGTACCACATTTATGCATCACTTTCTATGTAAATTACTTATTTCCTGGAGCCCATGGATACAACTATTAGTAGAACTATCAATAGTAGATGTGAAGAATGTTGTTGTTACTAGCTGTTGTGCCCATATAATATGGAAAAAACAGTCATTTTTTTATTTCAATATTTTTCTTGATAAAATCCATATTTACTGTCATAATTCTATTTTTTATAAAATTCATAAAAACACTCTTCAAAATATAATAACAAAACATATATATGTTATATTTTCTTTCATAAGAGATCATGTTAGTAATGGTAATATTTACATTGTAATTTATTCCCTCTGTGAATCAGTTTTTAGTTATATTCACAAAACTCTTTTTATTATGATAAATTTGAAAAATTGAATTTAAAATTAAGAATTTTATATGATTATATTATTTTTAATTCAATATATGTTTTTCTTACAAAATTTTCACAATTGTTTTTAAAAAATGGGGTGTTTTTGCTTAATTTTTTTTTAATTTTTGTTGAATTTCAATAGGGGAGATTAATGTGAAAATTTGAATATATTTAATATTTATTAATTTAGAAAAGGGGGATTTTTTTAGTATTTAAATATATGAAAAATTGTTAAATTTAATTTCATTATTTTAAATAATTTTTTGATAAATTAATTTAAATTTTTGTTCATTAAATTTTTAAATATATTTTTCTAGAAATTTGTCATATGATTCACTATTGGAAAAAGAACCATTGAATGAGTCACTATAGATATGAGTTACTATTATGATAAGTCACTATTCAGATGAGTCACCATTGAGATGATCCACCGTTGTGATGCGACAAGTCACCGCTGAGAAGAGTCAACATTGAGATGAGTCACTGTTGAGATGAGTCACTGTTGAAATGAATCCCTATTGAAAATGAGACACCATTTCCAACCCCCAAATACTTCATGAAATGGTATGTCAAATGAGACACAGTTGGATTCATGTAATGGAATGTCAAATTAGTCACTGTTGCCTTTTGGAAATGGTATGTTAAATGAATCACCATTAGTTAACCACTGATAAATAAATTTTCGTAGTTTAATTTTGTTATTCAAAATTTAATATCATAAATTTTATTATTTTGATGATAGAATAAGATTTTTATTATTTCATGATTGAAATTATTATTTTAATGTGTTAAAACGTATTTATAAGACTTTATATAAGAATATTAATATTGCATATGATGCCCTATTTTAATGGATATTTGCTACATGTTTGAATCATTTATTTCAATTAATTAATACAAAGGTTTTTCAATTCTATTTTTATTAAAAGTATGTTACAAGTTATACTAATTTTTTTATTATTATATCATTTTATTTAATAACCCACTTATTTTATTTTTTAATTCACTATGTTTTTGTATCATCTACTTGTTATGATGTTATTATTTTTTATTTTTAAAAAATGTCATGTAGTGAGGGAATGTAGATACATGACTTTTGGAATGTATTTAAATGTTCATGGAGAACGTTTCATAGGATCTCCTATAGAATGGTTAGTCTAGATCATTTGAGAGATAGAGTTCCCTTTTAAAATTCGACAAGAACCGTGATACTTCAAAAATACATGGTGCCCTCAAAATTGTTTTGTGACCATCTACAAATTCCTCCATCTTCTATGATCACAATAAGGAATAAATCATCTATATTTGTTCCATAAAGTGATCTATAATATTTTTCTACATACACAAACAATGATAATATCTAATGCTTCTTTGCATTGTTTTTGTTCAAATCATGTAATTATGTAATCTTCTATTGGTTTGTCTTATGTGCCTCATTTTTTATTTTCCCTTTAAAATAAGGTTTTCTCATTCTACTTTTATTTTCCCACCAAATATTAAGGCTTGGGTTTTGAATCTAGAAAAAAATTCAGGGAAACAGACAAGGGTAGCCTCTTGTAATGAATACAGGGTTGTGCCTTAGAGTATTGTAAAATGCAGAGTCTGTAATATTTTATCACACTATTAAAAGTGAGGTTTTGTGGGAAATAATATCTTTGAGAAGTAAAGAAGATTGATGAGTGGACTAGGATCATTATATCTAATCCACTATAAAAATTCTCTATGTTTGTATTCTTTATTTTCATGCTGCATCCCTTTATTCACAATAACATTTCACCCACTAGGTTTTATTTTATATACATAAATATTTACTGGTAACTTTGATTAAATTTTTAAATGACTATTACCCCTAGTATTTTTACATACATATAATTATGCAACATTAGTGTCACCAATTTTTTTTCTTTGGTGCAGAAGATAATTTATTGTTTTTTTATGAAAGCTTGAGATTACCCTATCTTTGGTCAATAATATCTGTTCCTTCGTAACCTTGTATTCTAAAAATGGTTTCCTATAATATTATTCTAATACTTAATGATACTTAATATTAACTTTTACCCCTTTTTAATTTTTCCAATTTTATAAAAGGAATATTCTTGGTGGCTTCCAAATGAGTCAATCTTTATTCTATATTATCATTCAAAAAGAATGTTCTTTATACCTCGTATGACTTGTACAGATTTATGAGCGTTCAATACTTTGAAGATTTATTTTCATGTTTAAAGGTTATTGTTTATAAGAAAATGTTTTTAAAATATATTTAAAAGGAAAATTCCTTTCAAAAATGTTTCAATAATCTTTTATAATTTTACATGGAAAATGGATTTCAGAATATTTTCGAGTTTTATTTAAATTTATTCAAAGTATTTTCATTTAAAATGGATTTTAAAATATTTTTCCATATTATTTTATATGTTTTAATGTAAAATGGATTTCAGAATTCCTTGATGATTTATTTATAAGTTTATAATGTATTTATATAACATGATTTTCAAAAAAAATCATGCATTTTTATAAGATTTCAATGTTTTTTATGAAAATGGTTTTTAGAATTTTCTGAACCTTATTTAATAAGTTTTCAATGAAAAATGTTTTCAAATGGTTTAAAGTCATCCTTATAAATTTTAAAGGTATTTTATACTAATATAATTAGAAAATGGTTTTATGTATTATAAATCTATTTTCAAATAATAATGGACATTTTCTTCAAGAATTGGTTTATAATGATATTTCAAAATTATTTTCAATCTATGATGACATCTATTGATTGTACTCATTCTCTTCTATGAATATATCTAAAGGTTCCATTTATATACTTCATATGAATTGGTTTTGATTAATTTCATGGCAATTATGAAACCAATTTCTATTTCATAGGTTTTCTGTTTATGAATTCTATTTCACATTCATGGTTTATATGTTTATGAAATATGTTTCCCATGCACAATATATCATTTTGAAGAAATGATTATAGAACCTATTTTTTCCAAATGGTATTATATAATTACATGGTAATTATACCCATTTAATTGCATGGGTTAATATATGACTGTTAATGACTTTGTGGCACATTTTTGTATGATTCTACTATAAAACATGTGGGACAAATACACCCCTCTATTGTATTGGGAAAAGATTTATATCACATGAGTTTAAATGAGATGGTCTTGGGAGTAAACTTTGACTACTAATTAGGACATGGGAGTCATCCATGTCTACTGAGATGGTGAGGAGTGGAATCATGATACTATGATGGCCATGGGAGTGAACCATGACTACCAAGATTGTTTGAGGAGTGAACTCATGCAACTAAGATGGCCATGGTAGTGAACCATTACTACCTAGATAGTATGAAAAGTGAACATATACTATCCTGATGGTATTGGTAGTTATTTCTTTTCTACTATGAAAATCATAATATATTCTTATGTGTTAGCCACAATTCGTTCTTTTATTCCCATGTTATGATTTCATGGATTATTTTCATTATTTTATTTTGAGTCATATCTTATAAATTTCCATTATTTACTCCACAATTCATGTACATTATCTTTGATATGTTGGGTATGATCATATATTTTAATTATCATTTTATCATACCCTTATGTGGATGATTATTCTTATATATCTCAAATGTTTACCTGTACTGAAAATTTGATATCACCCCTTTCTTATGTTTCCTTTCCCCATGTCATGAAGAATGGTTCTTGGTAGATTTACTAAAGGATAAGATCTTTATAAGAGATGTCAATGATCCTTTACCAGGATAGAGGAGTTTTTATCCAATTTTCAAATAAACTAAACCGCTATGGTCTTTAGGAATGTATTTTTGTAATTTACTTAATAAACATCTAAATTGATTTAATATCTATATATATTAAGCATGGATTTCTATATGTAATATGTTATAAAATTTATTACAATTAAATAAGAAAAATTATTCCAAAATATCATATATGAATATTAAAATACATTATAATAAACAAATATTAATAAAAATTATAGAAAATGAATCATATTCTTATGTGGAGGCTGTAGTCCTCATATGAATGCTAGAGATACATTAATTTAATATTTAATGAAATGAAGGTGAAAAATGGATGCCATTATCATAATAATAAATAATTGTATTTGTGATACTTAATTCATTATGTTTGAGTTGCTAAAAAGATTTATAGGAACTAGACAAAGAATGTAATATTGAACATATATATAAAAAGATATGCCACTTCTTTGACATCCCTCCATTGAATATATTATTAATAACCAATAGGCTATTTTTTAAGAAGAGAAAAACTTATAGAAAATGGAATATAAATTTTATAATATATTATTTAGGGGTTTATTGAGATAAATGGATCATGTTTGGTGGAAAATAAAGGACATGGGGTTCCCATTAATATGTTAGGGAAGATACATAATTATAATTAATAATAATATTGAAATATAATAAAGTCACTCTTATGTGAAATTTGATCCAAACCAAATATATTGTAATTATAGGATGTTATAGGATCTATATAACATCATTAAATAGGATTTAAATTTTTTTAAGTTATTTTAATCCTTATAACTTCAGTTTAACACCATTTTAACCCCTTTCAACCATTACATTAATGATTAATTTTTAAATTAGATATAATTCTTCATGAAAAAAATCAGGTCGACCATATTTTAAAATAATAATAAATATTATTATTAAAAATATTGAATAGTTTTATCAAACTTAATCTATTTTAACAAGGAAAATATTTTAAAATAAGGGTGAAAATGCAACAAAAACATTTTTAAAAAAATCATTTTGAGCATAAATATCAATTTATTCTCATTATATATAATGTAAAAATTATCTGATCAATTTAAAAAAATAAATATTCTAAACATTTAACTAAAATGATCCATAAATATAGATTAGTATTATTTAGTAATATAAAAACATATTGTGTGTATAAATTTTTTTAGAATTATATCTCTATTTTAAATTTAAATGATTTCATATTATTTTTAAAATGTTCGAAAACTAGTGAATTAATTTTACACATACATAAAAAATATTTCATTAACAATTTATAGGGTTATATTCATACTCTCTGACCTAACCCCTATGTAAAAACAATCACCGTAAATAATATTGATTCAATAATATATTTTCATTCATTAGAACTTGGTGATGAAAGTAAATAATGTTATAATAGAAATTAAATATATATAAAGATAGATATACTATAAAATCATAGGGTGTTACATGGAATATATTAACCCAAACTAACCCCTAGATTCATTCCAATAAATACTTTAGAGTTAGAGGGATGAAAAATAAATTTAAGATCCTGATGTTAGAGGGAGATAGAAAGGAGGAATCAAAAAGAATCAATATATTACCATGATGAATCCACTAAATCCAAAGTACATTGACCTAGAATTCAAAGGAAAAATAGAATCCAAAACTGGGGGGTGGATCCTCATCACATGAGATGAGATAAATGAATGGTATAGAGGTTATAAATTAATAGGGGAATAAATATAAAGTAAGGTTTTTAATAAAATACAGTACTTCGTATTGTTAGACTTCATGGTTTTCCTAAACATTCCACATATTTGTGTGGATAACCTTCTCTACAGATCACATTACATGGTTTCTTATGAGTTTTATAGAGGGATAAAAACTATGTTCAAGTAATGCGAAATATAATTGGTCCCTTCACTCCCTATCACATAGTTGGATACACTATTAGTATTAATTGTGTGGTAAGCATGATCATAAAGAATTTTTATCCATTTTTATCTTTAAACTCCAAAAAAATTTAAAATAAACTAATAATATAAATTATGTGCATACTTGTGACCCGATGTGTGTCACATTTCTCCCTAGAATCTACCACTAGAAAATCTTCATGGATTGAAATCAATGAATAGATAATGAAAATTATCTCTCACTATGAAATCCATCTTCCATGTCTCATGAATATCCTTATGATGATATCAAATCATATCAATAAAAGAAATCAATTTACCTTGTAACATCATAACCCGATGGGCTAAAATACGAACTGGTTTCTCAACCATAGACATGTTGGGTTTAATATCAATTATGTCCCTTCCACTATGTAAGATTGGTTTGGATGGTACATCATCAACTGAGAAACATTTAATAAACCATGAATATAGTTTATCTGAGTTGGTGAGTCCAATCGTTATTGTATAATACCGAGAGGATACAAAATATAGAATATAATAATATAATGTGGAATCAGATTCCCTTACTTCCCCACACAATTATTCCATGTTCGAGTAGATTCCTTAGGTAACATTGGATCAAAAACTTCAGGATCCAATGAAAAAATGATGATAATAATAATAATATGATTTTTCATGACTATATTAAATTTATAATCTCTTATAAATCATATTAACATGGATTTTTCACTACTAAAAAATACTCATCCCCAAAAATGAATGATCTCTCATCTTATACAAATTCAATGGGGACTGCCACAACATACAACACCCAAGAAGATCAAAGGGTTAAAATAATAAATGTAAGTACCCATGCTAAAAAAGTGAACCTTTTTTGGTATCCTACTGAAGTATAGCCCCTTAATTTAGAGATCTTGATCTAGATTAGTGTCAAGATGGGTTCCACAATAAGAGGTTTCTTATGGTGGTTTGTGTGAGGGAGAACCAAACTCAATGAACTTTTATTGGGATGAGGGGATAATATATAATTTGATGTCCCATTTGAGTATGTGGGTGGGATCCAGGGGGATATCAAATGTAGGTGTAGTAATTGGGGGAACAAGGTGTTATAGGACTTGAAGACCATATTTAAAATGTGGGGTGTTTGTACTATCATAAAGACCCAGTTTTTGTAGTTATATCAGAGTGGTACCCTACACAAGTGTGGTGGCACCACTTGTGGTTGAAATATAAGGCCCACACCAAGAAAAAAAATTTATAATTGGGGGATAATTTATGACCACAAAATGGTAAAGGGATAAAAGTATAAATTTTACAACCTAGGTAAATATGTTTCATATTTCTTTTTAGAACCCCATCTCATTAGAACCGCACTATTAAGTGATCTGGGATAGAAGTAGTTTTCATATGGGTGACCAACCAAAAAGTTTCCATGGTGTGTGTGAGTGGGGAAAATTAATATATAAATAACATGTTTGGTATTATAGGGATATTAAATTGTAAGATGGACCATTCATGCACATGGGTGATCCTCAGAGAGGGGATAAGATGGATTTATATGGAAACTGGTGGTTCTTGATGGGCCAAGTCCCAATGAAAGTATTTTAATTGTTTGGAGACTATGAAATTAGTTAGGCCAAGTTGTTACACAGTCGTATGTACCTGAATTCAGATATAACCATCTTTGTCAAGGCTTGATATCTATTGTTATATGAGAACTCGTCGAATAAAAAATGTTTCTCCAATGATTTCCCAAATTTATGGACATCATATCAAATAATATCTTGGATACAATTGATAGCCCACTCTATATGACCATGGTTTTGAGAATGGTATATTGTGCTCAATTTTAATTGGGAACCCAAACCATTATAGATCCATTAAAATCATTATAAGTGAAGCATTATCCTTAGTCTAAAAATATTACTAAATGAAAACCGTGAATCCAATTTTTTTTGTTGAAATAAATAACACTAAAGTCTTCATCATTAGTTACAAAATTAATTTGATGGAAATGAGATGATTTCATTTTCAATTGAAATTAACACATATATCA
Source organism: Viscum album (assembly GCA_963277665.1). Lineage (NCBI taxonomy): Eukaryota > Viridiplantae > Streptophyta > Magnoliopsida > Santalales > Viscaceae > Viscum > Viscum album. Next base: position 934,349,964 of record OY728133.1, on the reverse strand, counting down.
TCATTTCTACTAGGAGACAATGTCAATCCACAAAATATTTCAATAGAAAAATCATCCCATCTAAACACTATGAAAGGGAGTGTCCGTAGTATCAATAAAAAAAATTGGTGGTAAACTTTTATTCTATGGAAATTGAGTTATCAATATACAAAATATACAATGACTTATCTAATTTTAATCGAATATTATATATTTTTTAGATCCCATGACATCATGGAAGCCCTAGATGTATTACCCAAATAATGGGGTGACCTCCACTCCTTACCACACACCTCAAATCCAAATAAACTATCTATCAATTTTTATAATATAGGAATCATACCAGAGACCATGAAAAATATTTTATGGTATCATAAACTATATAAGATTTCTATAATACTCTGGTAGCAAAGGTATTCTTATATCCTACGGTGATTTTGGTTATCATGAGAGGAACTTATTTATATAAAATTCAAGATCACCCATTCACCCTCCTCTAACACTATTTTAAAATGACTAGTGAACAAGCATAAAAAACATTTTCTTCCCTAATAGCTTTCACTATTTGGGTTGTTAATTTCCTACTCATCTCATTGTTTACCCAATTTATTTTTACTTAATTGTAATCCATCTAGAATTCAAAATTATAGTGGTACACTATTCACAAAATATGTCAAATATTGTGATCATTACTTTTAATGATGTAATTAATACTATTTTGATTAGAATAAACAGTGAAATTATTTTAGAGGAGAGTACTGATCCATTTATTAGAGTATTAATCATCACCTATAATTCAAGATCATGGGTTTGGTAGTTCTTCTCATGCAAGTGTAACATGCGAGACATGTGATCCATGACCTTGTAGTAATGTAACACCCCAAACCCTGAAGTCCATAGCTGGTCCATTATTTTATTACACTAGCGTGTTTATAAGGAATAAAATCCTTATGAACCGATGATTTTAGTTTTTTTGGAACTCTATATTATATACACATTACACATAATTTTTTGGGAAATAGAAAATATAAACATAATAAATAAATAAATTAAATGAATAAAATCATTGAATTTTTATTCAACTATTTCATACATCATAAATAGTTTAAATTACAAAAAAGGGAAAATCTTGAATGCTTTGTACAAGATAATATAGAAGAATAAATGATGAAATTATGAGATTAAATCATCATAGGGAGGTAAATAATTTATAACATCTACCATTCAATTAAAATACACAAGGAATAATCTATATGGAAGTGTAAGAAACTGAAACACATTTTATTTTATCAATAAACTATGAATGAAATGTATCCATAGATATGTCAATGAAATAATCTCATTGATAATAACAATAAATTAATTGTCTATAAATTAAATGCTTAAATAATAGAAGTCATGTTTCACATGAACATGATTCCTTTACCAGTAAGATATAGTTTAAATATTTTGATTTTTCCATCTAATTCATCTTCTGATATTGCTGATGAATTGATCAGTTTTCATTTACCTATCCCCATACCATATGTCTTTTCTTAAATGGTCTGCATCCCATGAATTTCATGGTCAAATAATTCCTCATATATATAAAATTCAATTTAAATATTAAATTGTGTTCGATATCAAAATGTATCAGTATTGGATAGAAGATACATATTTATCAATAATTCATCATTATAAGATAATTGAAAACATAGGATTTTTCATTGTTGAATTAAAATACCCTTGAAATATTATTATAACACTTTTGAGGAAATTACCCTTTAAATATTCCTAGGATTCCCATACCACTTTGAGTTATTTGAATTATAAGCCCACTAAGTGAAATTGTATATAATAAAATAGAAAAAATATGAATATAAAATAATTCATAATATAATGTATATATAAATGTTAAGTAGATACACCACATGAATATGTAAGTGTTTAATAATTATGTATGCCACATGGAATGAAAAGTGATTCGAGAATCCTTTTCCCTGATATTCCTTTTTCATTATCGGCCTAAAACCTCATGTATAATGGTATTAAGAGTTTCAATATCTTATTATATTACCATATTACTTTTTATTTTATCATATATGATTGTCTTATAATATCTAGTTACCCTTTTGTTATCATTCTTTCATTGTATTCCCTATTTTGTTTTTTGTTCCATAGTTTCTTGAGTATGCTTTCAATTATTATTTTCGTTAAATGTCACATAGATTAGAATTAAATGATACAAATAATGTAAAAATGATATAATTATAATATTAATTTAGTACATTAATATTTATAATAATTCATAATATTTTGATATAATAAATGAAATGAACCTTTGTGGAGACGGTAGGTTGTACGTACACATGAACACTAATTTAAATTATTTTTCTTACTAAAAGATTGATCATAAAATTATAATGATTTATTTTCTAACAAAAATTAATGTCTTATATGTCACACAGGTTTATTAAATTCATCTTTAATATATTCCACTATATCATGAACGAATCCCATCGCTTTAGGTTGGCAGTATTCCACACCTTCACAAATGATGTTATTATATTTACACAAAATAGAATGTTTAAATGTATGTGTTATAAAATAACTAAAAATAAGAAATATAAAATAATTATAATATATATCATATATAAATTTAGTTTCCATAATAATTTTCACCAAGATAGGTGGTAAAGGAAAAATTAACAACTTTGATTTGTGAGGTGGTAGTACACCGCACACAACAACAGTATGTTCATTACACATTAGATGGAATTGTGCCTAATTTAAGGTTTAACCCTTAACATAAAAACATACTAGTATATTTAGTACAACTATTCCAATATAATTATTTATTAAAATGGTTTTAGGTGGTGGAAAATGAAAATAAATATAATATCCTTGATGAAAGATGTTTCCACTTCTTTGGGTAACTCAATTTAATTTACAGCAAAGGGAATCCTTTTATGGATTTCTGAACAAAGGGATGATTATAGGACGAGGTTAGGGATGTTAAGAAACGATTTGGAAATATTTTTTCATGCCAATGTCATTTTATATTTTTGAGGATGTATGAGTCTTGATTTCCTTTTATAGTCGGGGGGGGGAGTGGCACACTTATAATTTTTTTAAAAGGGGATTCCACCCACATTTTTTCCATTTCGTTTGGCTCAAATTACAGAAATAGGTATTTAAAAGGGATTATAGGTTATAAATATTTATATAAAACTATTTTCTTACAATTTTATAGGTCTTTTGGACCCTTACATTTATAGTTTATCCCTTTATTTAGCTAAATTTTACCTTAATCATTGTAATTAATTGTAATTACATTCACTAATAATTTTCCTAAAAAATTGACCGTATAAAAAATTATAAAAAATTATAATTCATAATGTAGAGTCTATTTTTCCAAATTTAAATGACATTAGTGAATGAAATTAATTCAAATTTAATTCTTACAACTTGGCAATAATGTGCGTTTTTAACGTAAAAATGTTCAAATGTTAGCTATGTTTTTTGTATCCATTTTCAACGTAGAATTGATTATAGTAACATAAATTCGATTAATTCATTATGTATTACTATAATTAAAATTGAAAACTATTTATGAATAAAATTTTACCTTATAAATAAATTCGAATAAAATGATGTACCAAATTAAACTTCAATATTTTTTCATATTCATTATAAAATTAATATTCTCAGAAAAAAATTTCACCCTAACCTAATCTATATATTCCTATTGTATATATTATATTTTGTTTTATATATAATATTTATAAATGTTCCAAAACATTATATAAAATAGGTTCTCCATTAAAATGTGGTAAAAACACCTTAATAAAAAATAATATTTTATGTGTAAAATTGGTTTGGTTTTTATCTTATGTATATTGAATATATTGGATAAATGTAAAAAAACATATATATAATATATATTTATATATATATATATATATATTAATATCGCTCTGTAATTTTAATTAATTTAATTTACTAGGATAAAACAACATGGTGAGTATAAATAAAGTTTTTTTATAAAAAAATTCCTTTTATTCAATTGATTTTTATATTTAATTTTATTTAATTTTTAAACAATGAATTAATATTATATTTGTTTAAAAATATATTTTCATGATTTACATAATCCTATGCATAACTACCAATTTAACAGCTTTGTAATGTCTTATTTTAATATATTATATTATTTTTAATATTATATTATTGTTCATTAAAAAACAGTTGTGCGTGTTATGAAAGCCGACAAATAATGTAATTATTTCATGTAATGAAATAAATACTTTGTGTTTGTTTTAGTGAAATATTATAAATTTATTAATAAAATATAAAATAAAATTTTGGGGGGGCAATATTCTTTTATATTCTTAGTGTTGCGTATCATACTTGCTATTAAATAAAATGTTGATAATAGAATTTCGAGGGTGTTACATGTAACACTCCCAGTATTTATGATCCTAAGTATTTGAAAAAAATTTGATTCCTTGTGCCATATGACACACAAATTTAAGATGGCCCTACACACAACACTGGATTAGCTATCTTTACATGAAGCATTGAGTTTCTATAAAACATCATTTTATTTTTAGAATTATATAAACAAGAAAATTATAACCTTGAAATTATAATGGAATGAATGAAGGGGTTTAAATGAATAATTAAATTTTATTTTTCGCACAATTAATTGAAAAATTAAATAAAAATCAATGTAAAACATTTTAAAATAATAAAAGAATATATTTTTATAAAAAAAATATACACAAGTGAGCTTTATAAAAATAAATTAACAAATAGATCATCTTGGATTATATTAATGTAATATTACTACAATATATTAATCTTAATTTTTAACACTCATTTTATGTGTTTTATAAATAGGATATAAGAATACATCAAATTTTATGTAAAAAAGAAGTATTTTTCTAAAAAGGTAGTTTCACTGCGTTTTGAGGGCACAAATGTCTCAAAACAAGTCGTTGAAATTTATTAAAATGATTTTTGAAAAAAAATTGAAATTTGGAGATCATACATTACTTTGGTTTATATTCTTTTATTTTAGTTATAAATTTAATTTCTTGATATATAGTGACAAATACTAATTTTTAATTGAAAACAAGATTTTCATTAAAAAAATTTATAGTGTTAAATTATTTATATGATTGGTTTTAAATTATAGTTAGATAAAAAATTTATCATCTAATCTAATTTGGGTCATTTGATTCAATTACACACAGATTTTTCATATTAAAACATTTTAATCAGTTAGACATTCTAACATTAAAAACTAGTTTGCTCACTCCAAAAATGGGTTTAATTTTAAAATTAGGTTAGAAAATAATATATGATAAATTATTACGAATAGAATCCAAATTTTAAATCATAATATCAAAATTTAGAAAATATTTCCTTTTTTTCAAATATGAATTGTATATTTCGTAATTTTTATTACCACGGTAAAGAGAAAATTGTGTAATTTAAGTTAATAAAATATGATAAGGATAATAAAATGACTATAACACATTCCCAAATATTTTTGGATGAATTTAATTTTAATATTAACACATAGAGATATATTTTTACTAATTTAATGGAAATTTTCCTTGAAAATTAATTAGATATTATAATAATCAAAGAGCAATAGATAATGTAACACACCAAATTTTAAAATGTTTTATATTTTTAATATAGAGATAAATAAAAGATATGTTCAACTATATATTTTTTTATGAAATATAAAATTATTATATAGATAATGGTAATTTATTTTTAAATTTTAGTGAAGAAATTATTTTCATAAATAATTAGAAAATGATGATATAGTAATTATTCCATTAATGAAACAATCCATCGAATGATATTATAAATATTAAAATAAATATAACTTTACTTAATTAAGGTGACTCAACAAAATTTTAGTTTAATATGACATAATAGGGGTTTATTAAATTAATGGGTTCTAATTTATCTTCTTTTAGGTATTTTTTAAAGTCAATATTTTGAAAAGATCCAAAATTGATAGTTATGATATTTTATAAAAATAATTATTTATTTACTTATATAAATATCCTTAAATTATTAAATAAATATTGGGTGATTAAATATGGTCTAAGATATGTTAAAATTTAAATTTATAGACTATTTGACATATTTTATATAACAATTACATCGACTTAATATTGAAAACTATTTTACCATTGATAAAATTAACTTTTTTAAAGGTTGTGGCCGAAGCCTCATTTATTAATAATGCAAAGAAAATACCTCTTTAACTAGATATATGGACACCCATTACATATTCCTAAGGCCCAGTGTCAAATTATCCCATTACATGGCCCGTAGGCCCATTTTATTGTCCCAAGGCCCATTCTTTGAATAGTACAACAACAATACCCACATTGCTACAGTACTGCAGAGTACCGCTGCTGGTACAGTGACCTATCGCTGCTACAGTTTTAGCCATTGCTATAGTGCCACCACTGCTATAGTACACTACATTACTACTACAATACCCTGTTCCCAATGGGTTTTGATCCCCCATTTTTCATGTACAATTATTGGGTACTTACCACTAAGCCAAACCCCAACTAATAATTGATATAATTAGTCAAAATGTTTTGGATTAAATTAATTAAAAACATGTTTTAAATATATTTATTAATGTTTTCATAATATTATTATATAATTGATTAAAATAAATAGCCTTTGGATGCATTTGGATTGATATTGAATTTATTAAAAACTAATTTATTGAGAAATTCAAAATGTACCCCTTACCACTTTTACAAAAAGGAACCAATTCTTATGTTTTCTTCATACTTCAGAACCTATTTGGTTCAACCAAAATATTTCTAAATATACTCCTAAATTCCATCCATTGATCATATAATATTCATTTGGGAATAAATACAACAAATTAAGTCATTTGGTTAAAATTAAAACAAGATACCCAAAGAAGAGAAAACCCTCGTAAATGATCATGTTTGTTTTATTTCGTCCATAAACCCCATAAATTATTTTTATTTCATATTTATATAATAAAATAAATATAATAAATATAAATATATTTTTTTATTTCATCCTAAACTCACACATACTTCTATTTGGAGGGTAATGACCCTACTGTTTGTATGTACGACAGACTATCACCTCGTGAAGCAATTGAAATTGTTTCTCTTTTACTACCACTCATAGTTGGAATTATAATGGAAATAATATTTTTTATAAATGATATATATTTTATTTATTATGTGTTATTTGTTATGGAAATATTGTTTGACACTTATATTCATACTTTCAACTTTTTTGGAAATATGATAACTATATTTTGGATGTGTGGACTACCGCTTCCTTCAAGAGTACGTATATCCTACCTTTTCCATGAAAAATATTTTTAATTTTATATTTATATCCTTTATAGATAGACATAATACATTAATAATGAATATATATGATATTTATTTAGTGTTTGTAAATATGAATATAATGATATCATGATTTAAGTATGACGTCACCAAATAACAAGTCAAAACATGTATGAGAAATAATGCGGTTTTCACCTGAAAAATAACATAAATATGGAATTTTTAATAAGAGGGTAATATAAAGTCATAAATATATGTATTATATACATTAATAAGATTCTATAAAATATATATAATAATCTAATATTTAATATACATGGGGTTTTTATGAGTATTATGGGATTCAAGATATAATGTAAAGGATTTTTGTCTCACTTTTATTTACCGTGATTTATAAGCCATGTTCACCACCTATTTATTTTTTTGCTATATGTAATTACCATTAATATATTATATGATATTTATACTCAAATTTATAATTATTATAATTTTTTTTTATTTCTCCTTCAAGGTGTTTATGGTTCAAAAATTACCAAATCTTTATACCAATTTTGTCTCAATTTTCCTTATTTGAGACACATGTTATGTTATGCACCAATATTTTTTTACGAGGTGTATAGAATTTACATGGAAAAGTTTTATATTGAATCACCTTTATTTCATCATATTATATGATTCATTAAATGTTATTTTCTCTTTGATCAGAAATACTCGTTCTTTAAAATTAATGTTTTAAAAAATATGTTTTAAAAGTGTTTTAAATGATCTTTAAATAAAATTCAAGTAAAATGGTTTTCAAATATGTTTAAAATAGTGTTGAAATATTATTTTATAAATATTAAATTTCATATTCAATTAAAATTATTTCTTAATCATTTTATGATTTAAAAATATTTTTTAAAAATTGAAAAGATATTTTCCTCAAGATTTATCTCAATGTGATATATCAAAATAATTTCCCATAAAAATGCTAATTGATGTAACATATGTTTCATTGGGGATATGATATAATTATACAATTATTTTTCATTATAAAAATGGTTAATTTTTTTTATCAAATTATATTTCTAAATATTATTTCTATTCTATGGGTTATGTTATGATTGAATAAAATTTATGAAACCCATTTAATTCAACAGATTCTGATTTGATGAATCATCCATGTTCTTGTGGAACACATAAGTATTATTTTTATTACGTGATTGGTGGGACCTATATATACATCTAATTAATTGGGTAATGATTTATGCCTCATGAGATAAAAATAGAAACAAGTCGATGTGCTTGATCCAGTATGGAATATGGGGAAACCTGATCTAATGTAGGAAAATGGAGAAACTCAATCTACTATTGAAGTATGGAAAAAACTAATACCATTCAAGTAAATGACTATAACTGAGGATGGTGGTGTGCCCTACCCTATAGGTGTAGTCCCTATGAAGTTCCATATTATATATTTTAAATTCATGGTAACATATAGGAAATGATATTACATCATTATAGGTCTACCAAAAATTCCATATCTTATTCTTATGTTATGATTTCATGGATTATGCTCTTGGTTTAAGTATTATTCATTTCCAATAAACTACCATTTTTATAACACCATTCATGAATATGATCTTATATTTTCATGGAATGATCATCGAATTTCATTATCACAGTCTCATACCCATATTCTTGTGAAATTCGTATATAGACTCCTTTATTACCCTTAATGTGCATCTGATAACACCGCTTCATATGTTTTCTTTCCTGAGTCTATAAATAAAAGATATATATAGGATTACTAAATAGAAATATATTTATGGGAGATGATAAATATCTTGAAGAATATTAGAACAATATGTTACATGATTCGAAACGCTCTATTCTATTATGGTCCTTAAGCATGTGTTTGTGCAATGTGAAGAATATTCATCAAAAATATATATAACATAAGTGTATGAAAAGTCTAGTTTTTTATAGTTTGTATTATAAGAAAATCATATTCATCCATTATAAATATGAACATGAAAATATTAGTGATATCTATAAGGATATTTCTAAGGATATGGATTGGGATGTCACTAAGGATAATCCAAAAGTGTAATAGATTAATGAAGGTGTCATATTTTATATATCCTAAAAGTGACTTCTCATGGTTATGTCGTTTTCTAATATATTAAGTGTTTCCCATGATATGATTTATGGTTTTAGTCAATTGAAGGAAATAAAATGAATTGGGTTAACATTGAATGTTATGAACAGTTGCTGATGAGAATTAAAATTTGATTATAAGTAGAGTAAAGGACATTTTTATCATGATTAATCAGTTATCATGAAATATTATTAAAAAAATATAATTTAACCAAATTTAATTATCACCTAGGAAGAAAGTTTACTTGTCTGCTAAGAATTCTAGTAATGGACACCATATAAAAAAGAATATTTAGTTTCCATTTTTTCAAGAATGTTGAAAGAAACCCCAAAATAGATATCTTGGTGGAATAGGATGTTGTTTTTATATGGAAATAAAGGACATAAATCCAAGTAAACGAAAATTGAAAAGTTTTTTTAACGCAATGTATGGGAAATTGGCAATCCAGAAGTACTAAAAATAATGAATGCATGAAATGTGGATAAAATGGACAATATAGAAATCAATATCATTTGTGGAAATATCACAATGATAATCAGCAAGTTGGTACAAGGAATGGTTTTTATGATATAGGTTCAATGTGAAATGAAATAGGTATTATGTAATAGAATAAGGTATCGTTGTCTATGGATTATGTGCGAAATGAAAAAAATTAAACTTTTATATATTTGGATTCACGAATTATGTAATATTAAATGTGAAATATATAAATATTTTTTAATTTATATTTTTCACTAAAAAGTTACAAGAATAGGTTGAATGGTTATAATTTACTATATATATTATTTAATGGAAATGTTATATTTTTGGAAAACAAATGATTATGGGAAGGATAACACATAATATGTGGATGAAATAAATAAATGTTTCATTATAAATGGGATAGTATTGATAAAAATTGGACTAATAAAATGAAAAGGTATCTTATGATATCATGGTTTGGGTTTATATAATTTTTAGATCTATGGTATGAGGAAAGTGTTTAATTTTTAATGTGGTCATGCTTCACTATGTTTTTATAGTAATTAATTCTATTACCATATTTCTAGAGAATACGTGATAATGGTTTTCACGTGATTGTTATGGTAAAATCAAGAGATACATTATGTTTTTGAGGGATAAATTCTATATTTAGTGACCTTATTTCAAAAGTTTTCAATTTTATTCTTATAGAAGGTTCGTAAGGGTGACTATTACGGAATCGTTTTCATTGAAATTTAGATTAAAGTTTATATATTAATGTTTGGATTTTTTTAAATTGGATAAAATGAGACAACCATTTTTTTCAATAATAAACATTGATAGAAGTAATGAGTTATCATCTCATTGTTTATCTTATGGTCCAATAGTTTTTCATATACAATAATTTCATCCTCATTTATTGGAGTAAGATATGAAGAAGAAATATATCATGGAATAATAGATGGATGAGATGGTTATTACAAAATGGGATGAAATCAACTAATTATATCTTCTTTTTAAAATTCTTCAAATTTCATAATAGTATCTTAGAAAATATTATCAGAGTACATACATATTCAATGAATCAAATGGTACCTTAGATCATTACAGATTTAACATTCTGTAATTATTATCTTAATAATGACCATGTTCTCTATTACAATCAATGAAAACGTTATGGTTGGAATTATCTTCCATTTTCATGTTTTCACATTCCTCTAATCCTAGTTATGTATGGATCTTCTCCCATTACATTCCCTCTATTTAAGAGGATTTTATATTATAACTTTTTATATTGTGTTTTACCCATAATGAAATTCTCAATCATCCATCTTGGATTTTCAAAGTGAAATTTCTAATTTCAAGGAAGGGTTTTCTATTTTAAAATTCTTGATCATAATGGAATGATCGGTTTTCCATCAGTAATTACCCCAAATATCTCTCATGTTAATGTTGTTTTACATGTATCATCTATATATAAGTATATAACATATTCTTCACATGTACTAAACATAATAGTTATACCATTATAGATATACTACTTATGAGTAGAATTTAGTATAGTTTTTAGATTGTTGATATAAAGTTCTAGAAGACAAGCCCACTCACATGGTTACTGTTCTTTCAAGAAAAGAACTCATTTAATGATGTTGTGTGGTAACATGAGGATATGTTAAGGTAGATGGATCCTCATATGTTTGCAATATAATGATGAATTTCTATGGAACAGTCATTTTAAGTGGTGTATAATATAACACCACAAGTTTTATGAATATTTTTTTAATAAAAATCCATTTATTTCATGTGTCACATTCTAAACCAATTTAATCATGCCCTATATGGAACACTGACTTAGCTTTCTTTACATGCAACATTGAGCCTCTACGAAACATCATTTTGTTGTTATAATTATTTAAAAAATTAAAATTAAATCATAGCCTTTATAATTGTATTTATTAAAATTATTAACTAAATTATTTAATTATTATTTACACATACTTCATTGAAAATTTAATTATAAATGGATGGAATTTTTTAAAATAAAAGAAAATATTTTCGGGAAAAAACATTTCCTAAATGTGATTTATTCAAATAAATAAACAATTAAATCATGTTGAATTTTATTATTGAAATATATGTATAATATATTAAATCTAATTTCTAAAATTCATATTAATGATTTCCAGATAGGATATAAGAACAAATTCAAATTTACACATAAAGGAAGTATTTTTCTAAAAAGTGGGGTTTTTACCTTTTAATGGTACACATGTTTTTAATAATCCTTTTTACAAATTTATAATTTATATTTTAAAAAATTAACATCTTATTTTTAATCATAATATAATAATTGAATTTGGTTTAATATTTTGTATTTTTTTATAAGTTAAATGTTTTGTTGAATATTGAAAAATACAGAATTTTAATTGGAAATAGATTTATCTTTTAAATTAATTGTATTGTTAAATTAAATATTTTTTTAGTCTTAAATTATAATTAAATGAATTTTTTTTCATTTAATCCCATTAATGTTATTGGAATCAATTTCACAATGATGTTTGATATAAAAACATATCAATATTTTTCATATTTTCTCTTTAATTGTTTTTCTCATTTCGTCAATATGATTAATATTAACATTTATATTAAATAATGTAACATGAATAATTAAATATTTATTAAATAATTGGAATCAAAAGGTCAAAATTTTCTAAATATGTCCCTTTAATTTTTGGCTAACAAGAATAATATCTTTGTTAATTTTTATTACCATGGCAAAGGGAAATTTTTTTAATTTAAGTTAAAAAAATTAAAAAAGACTATAAAAGAACAATAAAACATTACCAAATAATATTGGATGAATTAAATTCTAATATTAACTCATAAATATCAAAAAATAAAAATTAAATATATACATTTCCATGAAAATGAGAAAGATATTATTCAAATTAATGAGAGTGAAAAAATATCACTCTTACTTTTAATAATTATAAATTTTTTTATATTGGGATAAATATAATACATTTTGTACTATATATTTTATTATGAAATATAAACTATTTAAGTAAATAATTAAATTTTTTTAAACTTTAGTGATGAATTAAATTCCATATTTAATTACCCAATGATGATGCAATAACTATTCAATTATTTTAATAATAAATTAATGATATCATAAATATAAAAATAAGTATAATTTGACTAAATTAATTAAAAATATAGTAAGTGAATATGATATATTTGGGGTTCATTAAATTAATCAATTTGATGTTATCTTGCTTTATGGATTCTCTTAAAGTCAATGTTATGTATAGTGTCAAAATTAAAACTTGATATTTTTTTGAAATAATATTTTATTAAATTATTAAAAAATCATTAAAATTTTAAATAAGGAAAATTTGATTATATATGGTACAAAAACCATAAATTTTCTATTTATGTTCAAAATTACAGTTTATATGTAAAAACATCTTATTATTTTTAAAATATTTCTTACCATTGTTAAAATTAAATTTGTTTAACTAATTATTAATTAAAATGATATGTTTTAAAATAATACAAAAAACTATCTAAAAATTATTAGTTGATGAATTTAAATCCTTATAATATCCTATCATCTAACAATTGTACTTCTAAAGGTATGTCAATTGAGATTGAATTTATTATAAACTAATATTTTGAGAAATTACAAAAGTTCCCCTTCATTCCCTTATGAAAGGGAAGCTTTTTATTTATTTTATTGACACTTAAAAACAAATTTGGTTCTATAAAAATCTATCCAATAACCTCCATACATCCCTACCTTCATCATATATTCCTTATTTGGGGTATAAATCCAACTATAGAGGTATTTTTGTGTCAATAAAAATGAGATACCCAAAGAAGAGGTTACAGTCTTCAACGAATGTTTTATGATTTATTTCATCCCTAAACCTATCACAACCCATGTTGTTTTGAATTATTATTTTTTAATTAACTATATTTATATTTTTCAGTTAATTTAACTGTATAAATAGTTATATATATATGAATGGACTAAGTAAAACATTGTTTTCACACGACACCGACATGGAATACGATACACGGAACCAACTCATCATATGTTAAAAAGAACATCGACTAAAATTACATTCCACGCAATACATACACACTTTATGTTGCATAAAACACTTACTAGGAATACATTACACAAAACATTAATGTTTCTAGACAACATAATTTTGTCGTTATAATTATTTTAATGAGATAAATATAATGTAACCTTTAAACATAGTAATATGAATATTAATAGCTAATTTCAAAATATTGTTTATAATTGTATTATATAATTAAAACATATTGATAATGAAATGTATTTTTTTGGAAATGTTCATATATGTTTAAAAATATTTGTTTCTTTAATGAACTACTTCTAATGCCCTTCTCTGAAAAATAATAGAAATATTTTTTGAAATAATAAAAAATTTAATTTTATAAATTAAAATTCATTGTATTTATAATTTTAAAATTACCTTTGGGTGAATTTATTATATTTTTTTTGAGATACTTCTTTGGTTGTTCATTAGTGAAAATACCAAATTTTAATTCCAAACTAATTTTTTGTCAAATTTATTTATAAGAGTAAATTATAATTTAATTTGGTTTAAAATTTTAATTAGATTATATTCTAATTAATTAATTCAATGTAGGTAATTATAACGAATTTCTCATTGATATTGGAAATAAAAACATAGTGAACTTTTGATCAATTTTACCTCAAAAAACATCATAGTCGCGTCGACTGATCGATTAATTTTAAATTAATTTCATCTAATTATATCATTTTATGTGGGAAAAGTTAATTCCATATTTTGAATAATAATATTTTATAATTTAAAATATTGTTATCTTATTTTTCAACAAAAAATATTAATGAAAGTAATTAATATTAATTACATTGATTAAGGCAAAATTATTTGAAATAATGGTCTAAAAAAGTTGTAAGGCCGAAAAAGAACTACAAACATAAACAAACTCCATTTTATGGGCATATATAGACCATATCTTACTTTTTTCTCAATTTTTGATTAATATTGGATCCACCTACAACATCCAAAATGTGGATGGAATTCTTTATATAAATATTTACATGAGTGCCACTCCTCCTTCCCAATAAAAGGCAACCACCTCTCCGACTTCCTCAAACCTCTCGAAACACTTAATTTAAGCCAATATCTTCCTAAGAAACTTCCTAGAAATCCTATATGCCTACTATAAGCCTTCTCATTGGATAAAGGCAATCCAAGGATGCCTTTCAACACAAACCAAAAGAAGATAGATATAATAATATGATTCATTGATATATTTATAATAAATTTAAATTTATTATACAAAAGGTTTGTATGAGTATGAATTGATTCAATACATATGGTATGGTGTTTTCATGTCACTATTTAATTTTGTGAGATACATTTTATGTTCATCACTTGATCCTTTTATGTGGTGTATGTACAACACATGATTTAATTATATAAAGGTAACACCCAAACCTAAGTTACCCAGAGTCGGTGCATTATTACATGACCTTGGCATGGTCACAAAATATCATGTATCGAAAGACCGATTAGTTTAGTAGCCTTTGAATAACTAAATACATTCATAAATTTTACATTACATCATAATGTGAAAACCACAACAACATCTTGTCTCCACACTCATATTCCCTTATACTATCCCTGCAGGTCATTCATAAAATATTTCTTCAAATCCTGGGAAAAATAAAACATAGAAAGGGGTGAGCTCAAATGCCCATGAAGGAAAAAAATATATCCAAAACTTTTATAAATAAGCATAAACATTTAAGGCAATGTATAACTAAAATAAAAGCCTTCTAAACTTTAACTTAAGCATAATATGGAAGAAATAAAATGAAATAATGCAATCTACTTATTCACATGGATATTTAACTAGTCGAATAATCAAATTCAATATCAATAACCACTTTCATAATGATGGAATGAATAATGCCATACTATCATAACCACATAGTCAAGGCCATGTGCCAATACTACAAATAGGATTTTGTCAAGTCCTTGTGCCAAGACATGATTTTCTCACAGGAGACCTACCAATGAATCGAGGAGCTATAGCGGGCTCCACCCGCCACTTACTATGTCCAATGCACTCCTCATATGAACAGGTTTAAACATAACATAAACATTTGTATTAAAACTAGCATACAAAATGTCAATACTTTATACATAAACCATGAATGGTATAAAAATAACACATCCACAGTCAAACATGTCACAAAACCTTCAATACAATATAGAAGTTTTTTATCATATTAAATCAACTTCAAATAAGCTTAAAATTCATCAAAGGATGTTGACATAGATGAAATCAAAACTATTTGAGCGAAATATCACTTTTTTAAATCATTTAAAAGTGACATAATTATAAAATAAAACATTTAATTTGAAAATATTCTTATAAGATTTTAATGGAGGCTTCGAAGAATTTTTATCAGTGGAAAATAGCCTCACCCACTGTATAAGTTAAAAAAACACATTCTAACCATAATTTTGTCGAAAAGGTTAAAAAGGACCTTGATTGGAAAACGACAGAATGATTCCTATATAAACATCTTATAAAAAGTCAACAAGGGTATAAATGACATTAACCCGTAGTCTATAAAATAGTAATAATGATTTTAAATATTTTTGAAGAAACATGGATGTGGATGATAAAGAGGCTCCACTAGATAATTAAGTATAAACAACCTCGAATAATGAAGTGATTGTGAAGTAAACCCTTACATTGTACTTTACCATGGTCGAGGGTCGTTTAACCTCCTGTATAAGAGTAAAATTTTTATTATTAAATTATTAAAGGATAACATACATTAATATGATATCATATATGATCTTTTAACATTGCTTTGTTAATAATATCTAAGTATTATCGTCGTTTTAGGTGTTAATTTACTCGTTTTATTTTATATGTTTTGTTACATAAGCTGGGTATTTTATTGATATGTTGTATCTTATTCATATACAGAATGATATAAAGTCCTTAAACATTATTTTTAATCATCAAATGAATATTAGTCTTGAAGGGATACGATGGGGAATGAATCTCATCAAGTTCGTGGAGACGGTAGTCCGTACGTACGCACGATTGACAATATTATTCTTTTGATATTAAAATAATATACAATTGGATGGTATATCATATATAAAGAATCAATATAATGTTAAATTTAATATTTACATCAATTATACAACATTATCATACCCATCCAAATAATAATGTTTTGAATAAGAATTACACCATGACGTGGAGACGGTAAGCCGTACGTACACACGTATGGTGCCATGTCATTAAAAGGATGGATAGAATACTGAATATGGTTGTAAAATATTTATAAAAACATCATAGTATTTATAAGATACTATAGTTATTGTTTATAATGTAAATAACAAAGAAAGAATAAGTGGAAGAAGAAAGGAATATGAAAGTGGGTGGTGAAAACATTACCTCTTCTTCGGGTTCTTCCTTTTGATTTGATCAAAATGGCTCCTTAAGTTGGATTTATGATCAAATTAAGGACTCTAGGT
Organism: Viscum album; assembly: GCA_963277665.1. Taxonomy (NCBI): domain Eukaryota; kingdom Viridiplantae; phylum Streptophyta; class Magnoliopsida; order Santalales; family Viscaceae; genus Viscum; species Viscum album. Next base: position 934,332,421 of record OY728133.1, on the reverse strand, counting down.
TGAAGTGATGGATATTTAGAGGATAGTTTTGCAGGTATTGGACGAACCAAAAGGCTTTGAATGTATGAAGAATTGGTTAGAAGTTGTTTCCTTTTATAAGGGGGAGGAGGGGCTCTTTAGAAAAAACTTAAAGTATTATTTTATAAAAAATTCATATTCAGTTTCTAATGGCTCTAAACTGGATTATTTATGGACTAAAGTGGGGATGGGTTTAAAACCGCTCATCTAATAGGTTTTAGACAGGTTTGGGTCACTATATTAACCTTATCTTATAGATTTTACACATTGTTAATAAGTTTGATATTTAACATGTCTCTTTGTATTTTTATATTATTTGGTTAATAAATTTACTATAAACATCCAAGGGAAGCCAAATTGGTTCATTAATGACATATAATTCATCATATAATTCCTTTGGCTGAACCATATATTTTAAGAATATTATATCAATTAATAATATAATATTTGTTTTAAAAACTCCTTTATGTCAATTTTGACACTATTTAATAATCGATTTTTTTTCAAGTCTTAATAAAATTATTAATTCGAATGAAATTCATTTAATCCATCCTAACATGTCATATTAACCTATAAAATTCGTGTATGGCATCAAAAATTTCATATTATATTTATTGTAACATTTATAAAACGAATTATTTGATTCTTTCATTAATAAAGAAAATACTACAACATCATTCTGTCATAAATAAATTTACTTATTCAATGTCTAAAAATTATAAATAAAATACAATTATGTAGGAAATTTATTTATCTTTATAATGAATATGTATAGTCAAAAATATAACATATATAACTATATGTAAAAGAATTTCTAAAAGATATAAGCTTATTTAATTTTTGTATTTACTTTAACTTAATTAATATAAAGGGACATTATCACATACAAGTGGTTCCATGGGGTCCCAAAATCGACACAAATATGCAAATGATTAGAAAATTGTCAACCAATTTGTTTAGGACACGTTTTATAGTAATTTACAATTATTATAATATTATTATTTTACCCTTATTTACCAGATTTACCCTTTAACCATGGTAAATAAAATATTTACCGAAATAATTATTCAAAATGTCTAAAAATAAAATTTACCTATTTACACAATTTGTACCTCCTGATTATAAATATATAATCCATTTTTTCAATTTAAAACAGATAAGTGGCAGAAATTAATTTAAAATTAATTCCTGCTGTAAAAACAAAAAGCGTATTTTTTTGAAATAATAACTATCAAAAGATTGGCACTTGCTTATGTCCATTTTCAACGTGAAATTATGTCCAATGACCAAAATTGGATTAAATGGTAATAATATGATCTAATCATACTCTAAAATCACTCAAATTAATAATTTCTCACTATTAATTATTTCGATTAAAAAAGTGTTTTTATTTAACATTTAGTAATTTTCACTATTCATAAAAATATGAAAATTATCCGAAAAGTACCTAAAATTCACCATAATCTAATTTTGATATTCTGAAACAAAAAATGAAGTTCATTTTGTATGGTAAAATGTATAAAATTTCTAAAAGTGGGTATTACTATTCATAACGGCTATTTTGATTGGTTGTGGTGCGTGTTAGAATATGAAGTTGTGTACAACACACACTACTGCATTATTCAAAGAGAAGCTTATCATGGAAGATTCGGTGGTAAAATAAATATAATACTTAAATTTATGTTAATATTTTAAAAATTTTATAGTATTTATTTCTTGGGTGTTAAGTTTTAAAAGTTGCCAAATCAGTAAAAATTGTTTATCTCACTTCCCCTTTTTTGAGACTCATGTTTTGTTATGAACCAAAACAATCTTTTAGGTGTATATACTACTATTTTCAATGTTATATAGTGAATATACTTGTTTTCATGAAATAATTTGTTTCATTTAATTTCATTTTCTTACATGATGATTATGATCCCAAGTAAGCAGGTGGTAGAGTTTATTGAAACAATCTCATTACTTTTTAAGATTATTAATGATTGTATATCTTGAAAAAAATCATATGATCCATATCACATGTATATTAATGAGTTTATTTAACTTATAATATCATGATATACTCATTTATAATTAATATTTCCCCCTATTTGGTGCTTAGTGTAATTTTTTCTTGTAAAACCGGGTTGTCATCCTCTTTGGACAAAAATCTATTGTATTCAGAAACAATGTTTTCAAAAGTGTTTTAAAAAATAATTCAAAATATATTTTCAGCCCATTTTAAATGAAAAAGGTTTTTAAATTTTTTTCCTATTTTTAATGGTTCCTTTGTATGATTTAAAATATTTTTTAAAAAGAAATTTTTTTAAAAGGTTTTGTTTTTTAAAAAACATCTTCAATACAGAAAGGATATTTTCTACAATAAACGTTTTTAAATGATATTTAAAAATTATTTACCATCTAATATGACATATGTTAGTGTTTCTCCGGAATTTCTGGGGATATTATTCCATGTTTTGATTCATATTATTTATCTGAATGGATTATGTTTTGATGGCATCATGATTATGAAACCCTTTGCTCTTTCACATGTTATGTGATTTTGAAACCCTATTCTTTTCACGTGTTACGTTTATGATGAAATAACTATGAAACCTTTTGTTTTTCAATATGTTATGAAATGAATTAATGTTCATTATATTCATTTCATTTCATGGATTATGATATAATTATTTATATTATTATCAAATATTTATGTATGATTTCATTATGAGATGGGTTAGACCTATATCTCCCTCAAATTCATTGGGTAAAGATTTATATCAAATGAGATAGAAATAGAAAGAATGATAAATTAGATTAGTTCAACTTATATAGATAGAATGATAAAGGAACTCAGTTCATTAATATTGGGTAGGAATGAGGATAGAAATCAGTTCAGTAATATCGGGATGGAATGAGGAGTGAACCTAATTTAGTAATACCAGGATGATTCCAACCCTTTCTTATGTTTCCTTTCACAAGGTTATGATGAATGATTTTATGTAGAAGTAACAGTGGTGGAGATCATTATGGGATATGTTGAAGATCTTTCACATGGATAAAATATTTTTTTCCATGTTTCCAAAGGCACTAAACTATTATGGTAATTAAGCATATATTTCTTATATTCTAAATATTCATCTAAAATGATGTAATATCCATGGGTTTCATGATTTTGTCTCTATAGTTGGCATCAAAAGAATGGTTTAGTAAAACAAAAGAAACTAGGATGATAAATCAATAGCGAGATCTATAGGTATGTTTGTAAGGATATGTCTAGGGATGTATCTAAGGATAACTATAAGGAAGAGTTAACATTTTTGGAAATGTCTTGGAATTTTGATAAAGGATGGAGTGAGTGGTTTCCGAGAAATAAATCTCTGTCTGGATACTATAGGTTAATTTACCTCTAGTACAGATATACCTCAGGGAAAAAATCTGACATGATGTTCTAGTACAAACATAGGATAATTTAGTATATGAAAATGGGCCTTGTTATATATTAGGTTTGACACTCATATAGGATACTCTTTGGGATTTGAAAAACTCTTCACAAACCATTTTAAAGTATTTAAATATATGTTGTCTATAAAGAACCAAGGATGAACCTACGGTGTCACAGATTAAGTAATGTGTCAGGATTTATACATTCTTTATGTAATTCATTTCACAAATATGTGTTTTTATGTTACGATAAGTAATGCTCACACTATGAATCTAGTTTTAGTCAATGGCGGGAACCGAAATGAACTGTATTAATGTTGAATGTGATGGATTTTTTTTGATGAGAATTATATCCTAATGATTACTATATTGATATATTTTGTGATCATGCCTAATTTGTTTTCATGGAATATTTTTAACACTATGTACTGTAACCAACTCTTAGTCTTACCAAAGAATAGAAGGAAGGAGTTTCATGATAGTTCGGGTAACAGGGACTGTAGATAAAAACATAATTAGATTTCTTTTGTGTTAATAATGTGGAAAGAATCACCTATGTGAATGGCTTAGAGGAACAAGAATATGTTTTGAATATGAAAATGTAGGGCATCAGGAAAGTGATTGAGAGGTAAAAATGAAGAGTTTGGTTAATGAAATTGAAGATAATCTTGGAATCCTTAAGACATCTTCGAAGGACAAGTGTTTTATATGTTGATTAATTTGTCATTATGCAACTTAATTTCCAAAGAGGAAATCTCCTGATGAGAATCAATAAGGTGGTATGAGTAATTTTTATATTGGTGATAATGATGAGACTATAGATGAAATGTGACATGAAATATGTATTTTATTATTGGATCGAGTAAACTTGTTAATGGAATAAAGATAAAGTGGAATAAAAAATGTTTTTATTTATTTGAATTGATGTATTATGTTATATTAATGGTATAATATGTATGGATTATTTAATTAATGTTTTTCACTATGGATTTACAAGAACACATTGAATGGATCTGAAGGAATATAAAAGTGATATAAAGAAAATTTGATGTGAATGTTAAATACAGGATTAATGGAAAGATAAGTCCTAATATATTACTTATTTTATGATAATTATGTTTAGATAATGATATGTGGGATTTGAATAGCTACGTTAGAAGGTATTAATTTCCCTAGAACTAATTAAGGACTTGTTGTAAAGTAGTTCATGCTCCCATGGATGATGTTTAAAACTTCTTGTATTTATGGAATATATCGAGTAATCTATAGAATAAATAAGAATACATGATTTCTAAAAGGATTTATGGTAATTCAGTTTTTTCCCAAGTTCTAAGGGAATTTACCACAAGCGTATTCACATGTTTTGAATGTGACAAAAAAGTGTTAATTTGTGTTTTATGAGGAAATCAATATTAAGTAGATTTTTTGACTCTCTTGTTAAATGTTTTGTATTGTTTATCTTCTATAATGGTTATAAGGTTAAATATTCATGAAATGTTTCTTTTAATCATTAGAGGAAGTATTCATGCACTGTGTTTTCATTGAAAATCATAGTTAAAATTAAATATAGTTATTATCTTCATATCAAGGTTATCCATTATATTTTTGAAAGTATATTAGTGCTGATTTTGAAAATAACATCATTTATGTAGGGTGAAAACCAATGAAGTCTACAAATTCCACATGTACTGAACCCATGACAGAATGACGATAAGGGTTTCATGCCTACTACTACCCCACATGATGTCCTGGTTATGTAGAATTATTATTGATGAATAATAATTTATAATGAATTATAAGTGATACTATTAATGTTTATTAATTAATTTATTAAACATATTGATTTTTAAAAATAGTTATAGATAAATAAGAATAAATTTCATTATTTTATGATCCATAAGATAGGATCAAAGTATATTTTAGGACATCAGGCATAAAAGTTAGTTTCTAGACATCCATTACACGACGTAATGGATGAATTAAAAATTGATAAAATCACAACTCAAGAATGAAATTTTGTTTATTGAAATATATCATGTAAGTATATTTCCTTATATTCTTGGACAATACAATAACTAATAAACGTTATGATAATGTTCAAAATAAATTTTGTTGTCCTAATACCTAAATTTTATTTAAACAATGGACTTTTAAATCATAATAGATTTATGTTTTTAAAGCCCTCAACATTTCTTTGATCATTCCTGTAATTGTGATTGATGACCTCAATCAATCCCTATTAATATTTATGTATTTAACCTATCTATATTATCCACTCCAAAAATATGTTCTCTTATGTGTAAACCTATTTATACATTATATTCGGTAAACGTTATGGTTCCAACATTCCCTTTTTAAAGGATGTTTTAGTATTCATTTGTATGATGTGTGTTTCTATGAAATAAACATTAAAGTACTAATCCTTTGGTAACCGAAATGAATTTATTTGAAGAAATCAATTTTAAGGGGGTTAGAGTTTAACATCCAAATATTTTTTTAATTTTTATTTTTTTAATTAACTTACCTTGTTATTTTCCATTTCACATGACACTATATAGGGTTATATTTATATGTATATATATATATATATTAAAACCCTACGTCAAAAATTCCTTTGAAAAGACATTGATTTAACATATGTTTCAGAACACATACTCGACATAAATTACATAGATAATCAACTCAATGTAGGTTACATGAAACACCAACTTGGCATATGTTACACGCAACGCGAAGGTTTATACGAAACATTATTTTACTGTTATGATTGTTTATATGATATAACATTAACCTAGATAATAAACATAGAAATAGGAATAGTAATACATACTTTTCAAATATTTTTTATAATTTAATTTTAAAAAATAAAACAAGTTGATAATTAGAGATATTATTGTTGGTTGTCCTTATAGGTTTAAAAATACTATTTTCTCGAATAAATTGTTTTTAATGTCAATCTCTAAAAAAATTAATTTTATAAATATTTAGATATTTAATTTGAAGTAATATACTTCATTATAGAAATTATGATTTCAAAATATTTGAGGGTTAATTTTTTGGATTTTTTAAGAAACATCAATTTTTTATGAATAGTGAAAAATACTAAATTTTAATTCAAAAATGCTTTTTGATATAAGTTATTAAAAAGGATGAATTAAATTTTAATTTATTTTAAACTTTTAATTAGACTATATTATTATAAATAAATCTAATTTAGGTAATTATATGAAAATTCACAATGTGATTGGATATAAAAGCTTATCAAACTTTTGATCAATTTTACTATAAAACCATGTATTGTTGACGTGGTAGCAGAATTAATTTTAAATCAATTTCTTCTAATTCTGTGATTATAATTTCAAAAATGGATTCCATATTCTAAATCATCATATTTTATAATTTATAGTAAGTTTATCTTTGTTATTGACCCAAAAAATTAGTGAATGTTATTAAAATTAATTATATTTATTACGGTTAATTTTTGCTAACTAACAGACTAAACCATAACCATAAGACCCAAAAAAACATATAAACATTCCAAAAATCAATTTCCTATCCAGAAATAGACACTATAATTTCTTGGATCATCTTTGGATTATTATTTGATTCACTTGCATCATGAAAAATGTTGGTGGATTTCTCTCTTCAAATATTAACAAGAGTGAAACTACTCCTTCACTATAAAAGACCACCACCTCTAACACTTACTCACAACTCTAAAAAAATTTATGTTAGACCATGATCTACCCAATAAACATACCATAAATACTAACTTACTCTTATTATCCTTACCTTGGTTATAAGGTTATCTAAGTAATCCTTTTGGAACAATCCAAAATGAGTTACAAGATTAATAAGTAACACCTTCTCTCAAGTCATTTATTTTATTTTATTTCTACAATCACTACAATATTCTTATTGATTGATTTTATCACAACATAAAAATATTTAATATACTATAATTTTTAATGATATAGTTCTATCCTACACTTACAGAAACCTCCATCTAATGGAAAACAAATATACTTTTAATCTATTCGGTGAACTGCTGAATCATTAAATGAAGATTGTTCAATTTTCTTTACCGCCTCTCATGGTGGAAATTTTGATGGAAAATATTTATTTATGTTTATTTATTCCTTTTAAAATACATGTCTTTTTTACATTCCATTCAGTGTTCTTAGGATAATTTAGTTTGAGGAAGTTTGGACTCTTGCCCCCACAAAGCAATATAATTTTTTCATACACTACATGAAATGTAATAAGGATAGTTTTAGTGACTATATAAGAAATAATGATATAATAAATATAATTTATAATTATTTATATATATATGTCTTTTGTTTTCTTTCTTTCAACATTATAATTAAATGGAAACAACATTCATTTATACGTATGACCTACCGTCTCCATGAACGTTGTATTCTATTTAGTACTTATATATTAATTGGATTATTATAAAAAATATTATTGAATATAATTTATATTTATATCATGATTTAAATTCTTTAAATCAAGATATATTTATAATTACCAAACATATGAAAAATTAAGACACAAGTGAATAACAAAGCAAATATTAATTGAAATGAATCTTTAACATAAAATTGTTAAAAAGTGAGTAATATAAAGTCATAATAAAACCATATATTGTATTACATATAATAATATGGTATGTTGATATATTTATAATAAATTTAAAATTATTATATATTGGGTTTTCCTATGTATTAAGAGAGTCAAGACATAGGGTAAGGGTATTTAATATCACTTTTAATTTCCGTGAGATACATGCTATGTTCGCAACTCTTTCCTTTTATGTGGTGTATGTATTGAAATTTTTTTAATTATATGTATCTTATAATCTAATGTTTGGACATTATTATATCCATTTTATGATATTTCTTTAATGTGTAGTAATTTTTAAAAGTCACCAAATCAGTGAAAATGTATTGTCTCAATTTTCCTTCATTGAGAATCATATTTTAGCATGAGCCTCAAATAATGATTAAGGAGTATATAATTCCATTATTAATGTTATATCATGATTATAATTATTTTATTCGAATTCTAAGATTCATTTCATTTATTTATCTTACATTATGATTATGATCCCATGTAACCAAGTAGTGAGAGTATATTGAAACAATATGATCACTTTTCAAGATTGTTAATGATTATGAATCTTTAATGAAATATTATGATGCATATATCATGAATATTCATGAGATTACATACCCTCTTTTTATTAAATATATCATTATATATAATTACAATTTTTCACTATTTGGTACTTAATGTAATGTTTTTTTGTAAAATCAGACCATCCATCTCTTCCGTCATAAATCTATTGTATTTTGAAAGCATTTTTTCAAAATAGTTTTCAAAATAATGTTATCATAAGATATTCGAAGTCCATTTTAATTGAAAATGTATATTAAAAACGTTTTATATTATTCCATTATTTAATTTTTATTTTTCCAAGATATTTTGAAGTTAGAAGTTCTCAAATGGTTTTACATTTTAAAAATAATTTTCAATTGAGAATAATATTTTCCTCAAGAAATGTTTTCAATGATCTTTAAAAATAATTTCCCATCTATGATAACATTCATAAGTTTTACTCATTAAATTTTGGGAAAATTGTTTAATATTTCCATTCATATTATTTCTTTGAAGGGATTATAGTTTGATGGAATTATGTCTATAAAACCCATTTCTCTTTCCCAGTTTATATAGTTTTTAAAACCTTCTTCATTTTATTGGTTACATTTGTGATGAAAATTTTATGAAACTTGTATTTCTCTATAGGTTATGATATGAAGAAATTATTATAATATCCATTTCATTTCATGGTTTATGATATGATTATCTTTTATCTCGGGGAAGATGTATATATGATTTCATTATGATATGGGCAGGACCTATGTCTCTCTCCAATGTAATGGGTAAGGATTTATATCTTGTGAGACCAAAATGTATAGAATAAGAAATGAACTTGGTTATGAATTAAAGGACTTTAATGAGAAATTAACTTGGTTCAGTAATACAAGGATGGAATGAGGAGTGAAATAAGTTTAGTAATAACATGCCTAAATGAGGAGCGAACTCGATTTAGTAATACTAGCCTAGAATGGGGTGTGAACGTAGTTCAATAACAGAATTTTTCCACCACTATGGAATTGGTATCAATACCTTGACTACTAAGGAAATAATTATTTTATGCTTATGTGTTTTGCCTAATTCAATTTATTATTCATATAGTATGCATTCATGGATTATGTTCTTTATTATGTTATGATTCATGTATTCTAGACAACTAATCACCATCTCTAATATGCATGGTATGATCTTAATTTATTTACTCAAGTTCCATACCTTTTTTTCATGTTATGCTTATATATTTTCTTTATTTACCCTTAATGAGCATATGAGATCACCCCTTTTTTATGTTTCCTTTCACTAGTCTATAAAGAATGGTTTTTGGTAGCATTAATAATGGTGAATATATTTATGGGATATGTTGAATATAATTCACTAGGATAAAAAAATTTCATCCATGTTTCCAATGTCACTAAGCTATTATGGCCCTTGTGAATTCTTTTTGTAATGTACTAAATATTCATCTAAAATGATTTACTATCCATGTATGTCAAGTCTAGGCCACTTTATAACCCCTATAATTATATATATTTTATATATAAATAATAACCTCAATATCCTAAATATACTATTTTATTATTATATTATGTTTTATATCTATACATGCACTCACCTCAATATAATTGGTAATGAACATATCATTCGTGTGTATGGCTGACTACCACCTCACAAAAAACAATTTGTGCTTGTTTTTTTACTTTACTACATATCATGGTGAGAATTATGATGGTAATATTGTATTTATATATCATATATTTATTAAAATGTATTTATACTTCTGGTATTATTATATAATGGTTACCTTCATGCATTCCATTTTGTGTAAATATTATAACTTCATTTGTTGATATGTAGACCACCGCCTCCCCAAGCGATGTGATTTATTCACACATTTCATGGAATGTATTAAAGATGGTTTTAGTGCAATTAAATGATATATAAGACATAATAATTCTATTGGAATGATATTACACACACACACACACCCACAAACATATATATGACTTTGACTTTATTTATTTTAATATAATGTTAAATGAAAAAATGGTTCATCTATACATATGGACTACCATCTCCATGAAATTTGTATTTCATTATATATTTATATACATTATATATAACCATAAATATACATATAATGAATTTAAATGTTATATATATCATTGTTATCATTCAAGAGATAATTCATTCATGATATAAGTATGAGTAACAGGAATTGCAATTCAAAACATGTTTGAGCAACAAAGTGATTATTACCTGAAACGTAACATAAAACAAGGAATTCTTAATAACAGGGTAATATAATATCATAAGTAAAAAATATATTATATACATTAATATTGTGTTATAATAAATGTATACTAAAAATATATTTTTTATAAAGAAGGTTTTATTGAGTGCACTGAGAGTCCAGATATAAGGTATGGGATTTCCATATCAATTATATTTTCTGTTAGATATAAGCTATGTTCACCAGCTATTTCTTTTAATGGTGTACATATTTCCGTCAATCATATTCTTCTCTATTTATCCTTAAATTTATGAGTATTTACATATCTAGTTTATTATATCTCTTTTATTGGTTTTACAATTCAAAAATTACTAAATTTATAAGGTAATTTTGTCTTAATTTTTATTCAATGAGACACATATTAGTTTATGCACATATATTTTTTTACTAGATATATATATTAAAATCATAAAGTTTTTATAATAAATCTCCTTAATATATTGAGATTTTAATCTTCATGTAATTTTATTATATCTTGGGTTGGAAATTTGTGTTCCTTTAAAACAATGTAATCTAAAAATTTTCTAAAAGTGTTTTAAATGTTCTTTTTTGAATTTTTAAGGAAATGGATTTTAAAATATTTTTAAAATATTATTTTATAAATTATCAAATTTATTTTCAATAAAAAGTGATTGATAGACATTTTATGTTTTTAAAAGTGTTTTTAAGAATATCAAGGATATTTTCAAAAATAATTATTTCAAGAGATCACTCAAAATAATTTTCAATCTAAGGTAATGTTATTTTATGTGACTTATGTTTTTCTATTGATATGATCAAATGATACCATTATTATTATTTATAATAATTGTTTCTTTTTATAATGGAATGGAATTTATGAAACCCTTTTATTTTCTGTGGGTTATTTTATGATTGAATGAGGTTATGAAACCCATTTAATTACATAGATTCTGATATGATGAATGGTCTATTCCCTTGTGGAATACATTTGTATGGTTTTCATTATGTGATAGGTGGGACCTATATCTCTATCCAATTCATTTGTAATGGTTTATATCTCATGATATATTGATGGAAACTAGTCGACGAGCTTGATTCACTAGGGAAAATGGGGAAACCAAATTCACTATGGGAAAATGGGGAAAAACAATTCATTATGGGAAGATGGGGAAACGTGATCCCATACAAGGAAAGGACATTGATTGGCGATGTTGGTGTTTCAATCCCAATAGTTGTATTACCTGAGAAGTTCCATGTTATATTTGGGAAATGTGAATTGACTTAAAGGTAATGATATTACATGTTTCTGTGTCCCCCAGAAATTCAATATCTTATTATTATGTTATGAATTCATGGAGTATGCTCTTTATTTACAAATGATTCATATCTTCTAAGCTATATAAATTTATTCTTTAGTTCATGTTTCTAATCTTCTATAAGTATTATATTATTTTCTAATATTGTGATCGCATTATCATACCCTTACAATAAGGTTATACTTATATATCATTCATTTTTACCCTTATAAAGCATCTTGTCTAACCATTTCTAATTTTTCCTTTACCCAGGTTATAAAGAATGTTTTTAAGTCAGAGTAATAAAAGGGAATATCTTTATGGGAGTTTTTGAAGATATTTATCCAAATTAGAAAGATTTATTCAATGTTTTCTGATGACAATAAACAATTATATTCCCCTGGAATATGTTTGTGAAATGTATTAAATATTTATATTAAAAGATTTAATATCCATGTATTAAAATTGAGGGGCATTATATTGCTCACCTTACATACGGACACATCCTAACCACATTCCATAATCCTTGTAAGGAAATTTTTATCTCATGCTAGGTTTTTGGAGGATCAAAATAACTGTTGAAGTCAAACTCCCCTATAAATTATAAAAATACTTCTAGATTTTAACAATCTATTTGAATTTCACACCCTCCTGGAATAAGTAGTCAAAGGAGATTTTAGCCTTGAAAAATATTTTATCGAGGAATATGATATCCCATTATTCCAAAAAAAATTAGATCCAATAAATTTATCGGTATATTCTAATAGATAATTTCATAAATCATCTTCAATCCTACACTAAAATATTTTTATATATCATTTGAACAAAAAATCTGGCATCCAAGATCCTTAATAGGCATTTAATTAGCCTTGAATATAGATGGTGGCCCCTTAAGGTTCCCACAAAAATATACAATGACCCTCATTCTCCAATTTTGTCATGGATTAAACCACGATATGATCAATGAATATAACTACAAATCAGTAAAAATACTGATGAGGAATATGATTCATCAATTCCATTAAAAATATAATGAAATTAATGATATTCAAAAACATAACTATGTATTAAAAATTCTCATATTTACTCTAGGAGGTGATATTAAGAATGTATTTCACCCTCTCCCTGAACTACAAGTACCCCAATCTTAGAAAAATCATTGAAACCCACATTGATACTATTATTTAATGAATTAAATCATCAAATGTTTTATATAAGATAGTTATAATTTATTTTAAACTCATTCATAAAATAATAGTCAATGTAAATATGAAGTCTTTAACTTTCTTTATTTGTTAAGAGAACTAGTTATACCCATGGTGACATGCTCAACTGAATGAATCCCCTACACCAGAGGTCATCTTACTAGATCACTAACTCCTTCAAATTAGCAAGGTTATATGGTAATATGTGAAGGAGATTGAGCATGTACAATGGAGTAGGTATATGGTAAACTGTAACTCTCACTAGGGAAAAATCCTAGAAAAATAATATATAAATATATGTATCTTAACACTACCCATGTAAGTTATTCACCTAAACTCGATTTAAATACATTTATAATAAACAAAAAAATTAACAAGGAATGGATTTTACAATTGAAACAATCAAACCTACTCTACCTGAATATGATTCTATATCACCATAAAATATGGAATTGTTCTCATAAAGAGAGAGGGAAGAAAACCTTACAATTATTTCCATCATTGAAGCCTTTATTTTCACTATTAAATCCATGCCAAAGATAAGGACAATGATTCATATATCTAAAACAATGAAATCTAAAAAAATATGAACATTAGTGATGATGAAATTAAATTTATGGCACTTAATACGTTACGTCAAATTCTTCCCTAACAGAGTGAATATATCACTAACATAATGTATCGTATTATATTTTATTACCAATGAATCAATTATTTTTTTGTCAAATGAACCACTGTCAAATAAAGGGATGTCCATATTTGAAGAAATAAACAATGTACCTATGATTGTCATTGGCCTTGATTTATAATCTTTTTTCTTATACTCATCTACACATAAGTTCTTATTTTTAAACAAATTACACGTTTTCATGTTGTTAATAGATTCCCAAGTCACCTGGGAACATGATACCACCCCCTTCAAGGCTTCTAATTTCACCCAAAAAACCTTAGTATAGGTGGAACCCAATTTTTTCCATGCGGAGAGTATCTGCAATATTATTGAATATGTCATAAGTTTCTACACTGGGGGATGTTCTTCAAATATTCTAATAAGTAATGCTTCATATTCTCATCCTTCCAAAACCTATAAAACTCAAATTAATTAAATCCTAATGAAGCTAGTAGAACAATTCCATAGGAATTGTAAATAAATTGAAGGTATTATTGAGGGAAATTAGATATATCTAATGTACTCATAATAACATAACACATGGGTAGAAATATAATGATAATCCATAATAAGATTAATATATATGCACAAGATTGGGCGAGATTTGACCTATTGGATCAATGTATGTAGGACGCAGTCATAGAATAATGGCTGATCTATGTGATTATAAACAAGAACTCAGACCCAAGCCCACTTGAGGCCCCACAAAAAATGACCCCATGCTATCTCATGCATAAGGTTAAGGAATCACCCTTCCCAAAACCACACAAACAATTTATCCCTTGTACAACCTATAACCACTTCCAACTAACCAATAAATTCCATAATCAATAAATAAATTTACATTTGAATTACCAATTCAAAATATAATTTAAATATCATTGAAAAAAATAGTTTTATTTCAGATGATTTATCATAATCTTCATATGTATAATAACTAATTGTTAATGGGGAAACCAAAAGATATCAAAATTTTCCCAAACAATCTAAGAACCACATTATGCACATGTATATCATTCGTTAAAAAAATATAAAGGAATAAAATTTGGAAAAAAACAATGGAAAACGTGAGAACATAGATATAATATAAGAAATGTTCTGATACATATAGGAACTTATTTTAAAAGTGATGAAATGTCATCACAGTTAGAAAATATTACAAGAAATGAAGAATTGGGATTCTAACTAGCATAAAAATTAATGAAATCCATCAAAAAAACACATAAACACTATATTTCAACCTCCATTATCATTATTATTAGTGGTATGAGAATGAATTGGAATAATATGAGGTTGATAGGGGATATAAGGAAATAATCAAAAGGAATCAAGGAATTTCTGGGAGAAATCCCCAAAATTCGATGTTGATTCAAAAATATTACAAGAGAGAAATGGAATACGTGGCAGGGAGGGGACCAGTGTCATATAATAAAAGATAAATTATGAGTGCATGGGTTAAAAATTAGGTGGTACATAAATTTCAAATCCAATTTCTAACTATACACTAACGATTCACCCTAATTGTTTTTCTATTAATTTTTAATTTTTGGACATAGACTCCCAAAACCCCCCAAAACACTTAAAATAAAGAAATAACATAAATTAAATACATACAGTTGAACTGACATGTTTCAATCTCCCACTCTTTTTTCTTCTCAATATGTTCTTAATGAAATGATTGTCAGAGACTTAATTACTAATTTTATCTCCCCTTCTAATGTCACAAGGGAATTAATAGGTATTGATCATCAATTCACTTCTAAAGACATATTTTCATTATTTAATGGGATTAAAAAGGGTGAGTTTGATATCTTGTAGCTCTACTCAATATTTTATGAGTGAAGTGGATGAGAGGTATTTAGGTTCACAAGGAGAATAAATATTATGTTTCTAGTTGATGAATATTCATTACTATGTAAATGGGTCATGTTATATGATATATGTTTTATTTTCTCTTTCCATGTTAAATTTGATATAATATGAGAATATATGCCTATATTTTAATCCGGTGGTTGAAACTTATTGTTTTGTACTCTTTTAAATTGAAAATTTTTACTTATTATTAGTTTAAAAAAAATTATAATATAACCATTTTGGAAGTTGTTATGTTAAGCTCATATGATATTTTGATATCAACCATTATTATTTTCCCCCTTCCCTAGGAATTGAAGAGGTTTCTATCTTGTGTAATTTCTTTGAGTGGATTTATATTATAAATAAATGTTCACATCTTGTGAAATAAGTGTTCTTATGTTTCAAGTCTCCAGAAAACATAAACTTTAGGTTCATTAAAAAAGTTACTATTTATGGATGTAATAATTAAACTGTACTTTTAGTGTATAATTTATGTATGCTTATCTTGGGATTTTTTAGTTTGTATCAGATAATGTTTTAGTTATTTGGGATGTTAGGGTGATACAAAATTATCCAAAACACAAATTTAATGATTAAAAAAACATATTTATATCTTGGTAATCTTTGGATTATGTGTTTTTTCTATCAATACATCCCAATATAGATACTAAAATTCTATGAGGTATTATAATAGATTCATCTACGAAAAATAACATAAAAGGGTTGGTAAAGTATATCTCAATTATCATTCTAGTGCATAGTGAATGATCCCTTACTATGAACCAAGTTTGACAGTCACATGAGATATGCTTAGAATAATTCACATTTCCTTTATGAACCATTATTAAGGATTTTATTATCATAAAGACTAGCATAGTTAAACAAATTATTTTAGGTAAATAATAATGGATAAAAAATATTGAAACATAGTGAGTTGTTAAGTAGAAATATACACATTATTTTTATTTATTTCATTAATGATCATTCTTTTCTTCTTTATATGTTTACTAATTTAAGTATCCTTACAATTAACTTGCCGCAATCATGTATATACTATGAACAATAAGAAACTGATCTAATAATAGATTTAATAGAAAATTTGGTGATTTTCCAAAAGACATAGAAACTACTGTTCAAAATTTTATGAATATTTTTACTCAAATATCTCTTTTTATGAATAATTACATGAATAATGTGGAGCTCACAAATTTACCAATATGTTGGATACATATTATTTAATATTTTAAGAATCAATTTCCACCATTATTTAATACTGCTTCAAACCCATTTATTACTGAGAAAATTATCATTGTGACGTAAAATATATTTCTATTCCTTCATTACACAGAGCATGAGAATGTAATTTTAGACCCCTATCATCACTAAGGTGAGGTGGACCAATGATGTTATCTCATTATGAATGAAATGAAAATATAGAAATTTTATTCTATGAAGTGGGAGTATTTTATGGGAATCTTCCTCATTGAATATTTCCCTTGAACACTTCACACAAGTATGGAATGACAATTCCTTGAATTAAAAAAAATAGAAAATTATATGGTTCGATCTTTTGAGGAAAAATTCATGAGACTGTCAAGGTATTACTAAGACTCTACATCTAGACCTAAAAATGAATATTGATCAATTATTTGGAAGACTATAGCCCAGTACTCAGAAGAAATCAACTATAATGGAATTTGGAAGGATAGTGAATTTTTTTCTCTGTATTCTTAATGTTTAAATGGAATATGTATACCCTATTGATTTGGGATAATGGAAAATAAATATAGAGTATCATGGAATCCCCAATGAATAGTAATAGAGGCTGGGAATGTAAAAAAATCAGAGGAAATACCTCAGTAATTTCCTTAATGGTACTAGGAAGTGATCCAAGTGTGGTAAATAAAGACACTTTTTCATGAACCAACCAGGATACCTGAGTAACCTGATAATCGATCTAGTCCTAACATAGATGTAAGGTTGTTCCCGATCCTCATGGGTGGATGACTAGAACCCATCATCATACTATTGGAATGTGGGAATGAGATTTCTATAAAAATAATGGAAGAAAGATAAATAAGTAAGTATGTATACAAGAAAAAATTCATAGGTAGAAGTGTACCTGAAGGAAAACAGGAACTATCGTCTAATGTGAACCACAAAGTACCAAAAAATAGGGTATCAATCCATGTAAAAACAGTCAAAACTATCCAATCCCAATGATAAATAACTAGTACTAACTTCAAGTGGATCATTACCCTTTCTCTAATATGGATGAAGATAATATTCAACCCCCCAATGGAACAAGTAGGGTGTGAGTAAAAATCATAATAGGCTGTCACCATGGATTCCATTAAAACATTCCAAAATTTATTTAAACAAATAAATAATTGAATCATAAAAAAGGAATAAAAGATAGAACATTATCATATTCCAAAATCCATTATAGTTTGAGGCTATTGTCTCTATCATAGAGAAATAGTTATCAATGTGATATGTTTACACACATCCCCCCTACACTTACCAAGGAGAAACCCATATCTATCCAATCAGGGATGATACCTGTTACACATGTATTATTAGAGTTTAAAATCATTAATAGATTGTATTACAAGATAACATAAAAGTTACGAATTCTTTATTGTACACTAATACTCATCAATGATGTGAAATTTATATTAAAATTCATTAACGTAATATTTTTCCCATTATACAATTTCAAATATTGAAATTTTTTATTAAAAAACCAAAATGGGGTTTCAAAAAAATTATTCCTTCTCAAGATAAATTTAATGTGTCTCTATAATATCATTTAAATTCACATCCTCAAAATCCAATTTAAAATCAATTTTATCTAATCAATTTTACAATTTAAATTACCCAATTAAACTTAGACAATTTCAATCCAATATCACAACACACCCCAATTCCATGGAATTGGTGGGTGTTCCCAATTTAATGATAGATAAAATTTCAAATATCCAATTAAATATAATTGGGTTATAATAAACTAGTTGAATGAATTTAAATTTAAATAAAATAAATCAATTTTAAACAAGAAATTTAAGGTTAGTAAAAAACAAGACATCTTAATGGAAACTTTTACCATCAGATCATGGGATATTGAATTGAACATCCCTAACAAGGAAACACCAGTAAAAAACATAAGCTATGAGGATCTAAGAATAAAAACTAGTATCAAGATCTAAAATAGTGAGTATTAGGTACTTCAGTGTTAATTAGATTTACAAAACCCAATGCAGGAAAGAGGAGAGATTTGGAGAAATAATATGGGAAGAGGAATCTTACCAATAAGAGATCAAACATCATTCTCCTGGTATCCACCCACTTACATAGGGAAGAATAGGGGAAAATGAACCTTTTTAGTGAATTTATGGAATAATAAAATATTATGTGGTCTTAAAGGCCCACTGGGCACCATAAAAAAGGGTTTTCAGATTTTAGAAATTCATTTTCAGATTAAAAAATACCATATTAATATTTTTATTAAGAACATTAATATTAGACAATCCATGCACTTATTTTCCCTCAAGGGAACAGTTTCTCCCATAAGGGCACATGGTGTTTCAAACCATGTTCCAATCCTAGAATCCCTCACTTTCTCGGTTTGCACATGTTTCACTAGGAGGGCGCATGGTTTGGGAAAATTTTGCGCAACCCAAGAACATAAAAAATTACACAAAAATTCACCTAATAAATTCCTAATGAATCCAAAACAAAATAAGGTAGAAAGAGGGGATTCAGAATACCTGAATATAGTGATATGATGATACAACATCTTCACAATAGAATCGTTCATTCCTTAGAAATCAATATCATTTGTGGAAATATCACAATGATAATCAGCAAGTTGGTACAAGGAATGGTAATTTATGATATAGGTTTAATGTTAACGGAAATTGGTATTATGTAATATATTGAGGTATCCTTGTCTATGGATTATGTGTGAAATCAAAAAAAATTAAAATTTTATATATTTGGATTCACGAATTATGTAATATTAAATGTGAAATATATAAATAATTTTCAATTTATATTTTTCACTTCAATGTTACAAGAATAGGTTGAATGGTTATAATTTACTAGATATATGATTTAATGGAAATGTTATATTATTGGAAAACAAATGATTATGGGAAGGATAACACATAATATGTGGATACAATAAATAGCTGTTTTATTATAAATGGGATGGTATTGATAAACATGGGACTAATAAGATGAAAAGGTAGCTTATGATATCATTGTTTGGGTTTATAGAATTTTTAGATCTATGGTATGAGGAAAGAGTTTAATTTTTAAAGTGTTCACGTTTCACTATGTTTTTATAGTAATTAAGTCTATTACCATATTTCTAGAGAATACGTGAAAATGGTTTTCACATGATTGTTAAGGGAAAATGGAGAGATACATTATGTGTTTGAGGGATAAATTATATGTTTAGTGACCTTCTTTAAAAAGTTTTCAATTTTATTCTTATATAAGGTTCATAACGTAGACTATTGGGGAATCATTTTCATTAAAATTTATATTAGGGTTTATATATTAATGTTTTGATTTTTTTAAATTGGATAACATGCGAAATTTTTTTTTTCAATAATAAACATTGATAGAAGTAATAAGTTCTCATCTCATTATGTATCTTATGGTCCACTAGTTTTTCAGGTACCATAATTTCATCCTCATTTATTGGAGTAATATATGAAGAAGAAATATATCATGGAATAATAGATGAATGAGATGGTTATTACAAAATGGAATGAAATCAAGTAATTATATCTTCTTTTAAAAATTATTCAAATTTCATAATAGTATCTTAAAAAATATTATCAGAGTACATACATATTCAATGAATCAAATGGTTCCTTAGATGATTAGAGATTTAACATTCTGTGATGATTATCTTAATAATTACCATGTTCTCTATTAGAATCAATGAAAACATTATGGTTGGAATTATCATCCATTTTTATGTTTTCACATTCCTCTAATCCTAGTTATGTATGGATCTTCTCCTATTACATTCCCTCTATTTAAGAGGATGTTATATTTTAACTTTTTATATTGTGTTTTACCCATAATGAAATTCTTAATCATCCACCATGGATTTTCAAAGTGAAATGTCTAAATTCAAGGATGTGTTTTCTATTTTAAAATTCTTGATCATAATGGAATGATCGGTTTTCCCTCGGTAATTACCCCATATATCTCTCATGTTAATGTTGTTTTCCATGTATCATCTCTATATAAGTATATAACTTATTCTTCACAAGTACTAAACATAATATTTATACCATTATAGATATACTACTTATGAGAAGAATTTAGTATAGATTTTGGATAGTTGATATAAAGTTCAAGAAGACGAGCCCACTCACATGGTTACTATTCTTTCGAGAAAAGAACTCATTTAATGAGGTTGTGTGGTAACATGATGATATGATGAGGTAGATGTATCCTCATATGTTTGTAGTAGAATGATGAATGTCGATGGAATAATCATTTTAAGTGGGGTATAATATAACACCACAAGTCTTTATGAATATTTTTTTTAATAAAAATCCATTTATTTCTTCTGTCACATTTTATACCAAGTTAATCATGCCCTATATGGAACACCGACTTAGCTTGCTTTACATGCAACATTAAGTCTCTATGAAACATCATTTTATTGTTATAATTATTTAAAAAATTAAAATTGAAAAAATAGCCTTTAGAATTGTAGTTATGAAAATTATTAACAAAATTATTTAATTATTATTTACACATACTTGATTGAAAATTTAGTTATTAATGGATGTAATTTTTTAAAATAAAAGAAAATTTCTTCTGGAAAAAACATTTCCTAAATGTGATTTATACAAATAAATAAACAAATAAATCATGTTGAATTATATTATTGAAATATATGTATAATATATTAAATCTAATTTCTAACATTCATATTAATGTTTTCTAGATAGGATATAAGAACAAATTCAATTTTACACATAAATGAAGTATTTTTCTAAAAAGGCAGTTTTTTCACCTTTTAATGGTACACATGTTTTTAATAATGCTTTTTAAAAAATTTATAATTTATATTTTAAAAAATAAACATTTTATTTTTAATCATAATATCGTAATTGAATTTGGTATGATATTTGGTATTTTTTTGATAAGTTAAATTTTTTGTTGAATAGTGAAAAATACTGAATTTTAATTGGAAATAGCGTTATCTTTTAAATAAATTGTATTGTTAAATTATATATTTTGTTGGTCTTAAAGTATAATTAAATGAATTTTTATTCATTTAATCCCATTAATGTCATTGGAATCAATTTTACATTGAATTTTGATATAAAAACATATCAATATGTTGCAGATTTTCACTATAATTTTTTTTTCTCACTTCGTCAATAAGATTAACATTAATTTTTTATTATTAAAAAAGGTAACATGAATAATTAAAATTTTATTAAATAATTGGAATCATAAGGTCAAAATTTTGTAAATATTTCCCTTTTATTTTTGGCTAACAAGAATAATAACTTTGTTAATTTTTATTACCATGGTAAAGGGAAAATTTTGTAATTTAAGTTTAAAAAATTAATAAAGACTATAAAATAACCCTAAAACATTCCAAAACAATATTGGATTAATTAAATTCTAATATTATATCGTAAATATCAAAAATTAAAAATTAAATATATATGTTTCCATGAAAATGACAAAGATATTATTCAAATTAACGAGAGTGAAAAAATATCACTCTTACTTGTAATAATTATAATATTTTTTATATTGGGATAAATATAATACATTTTAGACTATATATATTCTTATGAAATATAAACTATTTATGTAAATAAGTTAATTTTTTTAAACATTAGTGATGAATTAAATTTTATATTTAATTACCCAATGATGATGCTATAACTATTCAATTATTTTAATAATAAATTAATGATATTATAAATATTAAAATAAGTATAATTTGACTAAATTAATGAAAAATATAGTAAGTGAATATGATATATTTAGGGTTCATTAAATTAATCAGTTCAATTTTCTCTTGCTTTATGGATTTTCTTAAAGTCAATGTTATGTATAGTGTCAAAATTGAAACTTGATTTTTTTTAAAATAATATTTTATTAAAATATTCAAAAATCATTAAAATTTTAAATAAGTAAAATTTGATTATATATGGTACAAAAACCATAAATTGTCTATTTAAGTTCATATTTACAATTTATATGTAAAAAACATCTTATTATTTTTGAAATATTTGTTACCATTGTTAAAATTAAATTTGTTTAACTAATTATTAATTAAAATGATAACTTTTAAAATAATACAAAAAACTATCTAAAAATTATTAGTTGATGAAATTAAATCCTTATTATATCCTAGCATCTAACAATTGTACTTTTGACGGTATGTCAATTGAGATTGAATTTATTATAAACTAATATTTTGAGAAATTACAAAAGTTCCCCTTCATTCCCTTATGAAAGGGAAGCTTTTTATCTCTTTTATTGACACTTCAAAACAAATTTGGTTCTATAAAAATCTATCCAATAACCTCCCTAAATCCCTACCTTCATCATATAATCCTTATTTGGGGCATAAATCCAACTAAAGAGGTCTTTGTGTCAATAAAAATGAGATACCCAAAGAAGAGGTTACAATCAACAACGAATGTTTTATGATTTATTTCATCCCTAAACATATCACAACCCACATTGTTTTGAATTATTATTTTTTAAATAATTATATTTATATTTTTTAGATAATTTAACTATAGAAACAGTTATATATATATATGAATGCACTAAGTAAAACATTCTTTTCACACGACACCGACATAGAATACGATACACGGAACCAACTCATCATACGTTAAAAAGAACATCGAATAAAAGTAATTTCCAAGCAATACTTACACAGTTTATGTTGCATGAAACACTTACTAGGAATACATTACACAAAACATTAATGTTTCTAGACAACATAATATTGTCGTTATAATTATTTTAATGATATAATTATAATGTAACCATTAAACATAGTATTATTAATATTAATAACTAATTTTAAAATATTGTTTATAATTTTTTATATAATTAAACCATATTGATAATGAAAGATATTTGTTTTGGAAATGTTCTTATATGTTTAAAAATGTTGGTTTCTCGAATGAACAACATCTAATCCCCTTCTCAGAAAAATAATAAAAATAGTTTTTGACATAATAATTAATTTAATTTTATAAAATAAAATTCATTTTTGTATTTATAATTTTAAAATTAACTTAGGGTGAATTGATTGTATTTTTTTGAGATACTTCTTTTTTTTGATTATTGAAAATACCAAATTTTAACTCCAAACTAATTTTTTGTCAAATTTATTTATATGAGTAAATTATAATTTAATTTGGTTTAAAAGTTTAATTATATTATATTTTTATCAATTAATTGAATTTAGGTAATTATAATGAATTTCTCATTGATATTGGAAATAAAAACTTAGTGAACTTTTGATCAATTTTACCTTAAAAAACATCATAGTCACGTCGACTGATGGATTAATTTTAAATTAATTTCATCCAATTATATCATTTTATGTGGGAAAAGTTAATTATATATTTTGAATAATAATATTTTATAAATTAAAATATTATTATCTTATTTTTTGACAAAAAATAATAATGAAAGTAAATAAAACTTTTTACATTGATTAAGGCTAAATTATTTGAAATAATTGTCTAAAAAAGTTGTAAGGCCGAAAAATACCTATAAACATGACCAAACTCAATTTTATGGGCATATATAGAACCTATCTTAATTTTTTCACAAATTTTGATTAATATTGGATCCACATACAACATCAAAAATGTGGGTGGAATTATCTATTTAAATATTTACATAAGTGTCACTCCTCCTTCCCAATAAAAGGTAACCACCTCTCCCACTTACTCAAACCTCTCAAAACTCATAATTAAAGCCAATATCTTCCTAATAGACATTATAGAAATCCAATATGCCTACTATAATCCTTCTCATTGGATAAAGGAAATCCATGGATGCCTTTCAGCACAAACGAAAAGGAGATATATATAATAATATTATTTTTTGATATATTTATAATAATTTTAAATTTATTATACAAAAGGTTTGTATGAGTATGAATTGATTCAAGACAGATGGTATGGTGTTTTCATGTCACTATTTAATGTTGTGAGATACATGTTATGTTCACCACTTATTCCTTTTGTGTGGTGTATGTGCAACACATGATTTAATTATATAAATGTAACGCCCAAACCCCAGTTACCCAGAGTCGGTGCATTATTATATAACCTTGGCATGATTAAAAAATTTCATGTCTCGAAAGGCCGATTAGTTTAGTAGCTTTGGAATAACTAGATACATTCATAAATTTTACAGTACATCATGAAGTGAAAACTACAAAACCATCTTGTCTCCACACTCATATCCCCTTATGCTATCCCTGCAGGTCATTCATAAAATATTTCTTCAAATCCTAGGAAAAATAAAACATAGAAAGGGGTGAGCTCAAATGCCCATGAAGGATAACAATATAGTAGAAACTTTTATAAATAATAATAATCATTAAGGCAATGTATAACTAAAATAAAAGCCTTTTAAACCTGAACTTAAGCATCATATGGCAGAAATAAAATGAAATAATTCCATTTACTTATTCACATGGATATTTTACTAGTCGAATAATCAAATTCAATATCAATAACCACTTTCATAATGATGGAATGCATAATTCCATACTATCATAACCACATAGTCCAGGCCATGTGCCAAGACTACAAATAATATTTTGTCAAGTGATTGTGCCAAGACACGATTTTGTCTCATGAGACCTACTAATGAATCGAGGAGCTATAGGGGTTCCACCAGTCACTTACTAAGTCCAATGCACTCCTCATATGAACAGGTTTAAACATAACATAAACATTCGTATTAAAACTAGCATACGAAATGTCAATACTTTATCCATAAACCATGAATTGTATAAAAATAACACATCCACAGTCAAACATATCACAAAACCTTCAATACAATATAGAAGTTTTGTATCATATTAAATCAACTTCAAATAAGCTTAAAATTCATCAAAGGATGTTGACATAGATGAAATCAAAACTATATGAGAGAAATATCACTTTTTTTGAAATCATTTAAAAGTCACATAATTATAAAAGAAAAAATTTAATTTTAAAATATTCTTATAAGATTTTAAGGGAGGTTTTGACGAATTTTTAATGGTGGAAAATATCCTCACCCGCAGTATAAGTTAAAAAAACACATTCTAACCTTAATTTTGTCGAAAAGGTTAAAAAGGGCCTTGTTTGGAAAACGATAGAATGATTCCTATATAAACATCTTATAAAAAGTCAAAAAGGGTATAAATGAAAGTAACCCATAGTCTATAAAATATTAATAATGATTTTAAATACATTATTAAGAAACATGGATTTGGATGATAAAGAGGTCCCACTAGATAATTACGTATATACAACCTCGGATAATGAAGAGATTGTGAAATAAACCCTTAAATTGTACATTACCATGGTCGAGGGCAGTTTAACCTCATTATTAATGGTGAAATAATTTTTATTAAATTATACAATAATAATATACATTAATATGATATCATATATGATCTTTTAACATTGCTTTGTTAATAATATCTTAGTATTATCATCGTTTTAGGTGTTAACGTACTCATTTTCTTTTATATTTTTTGTTACATAAGATGTGTATTTTATGGATAAGTTGTATCTTATTTATATCCAAAATGATATCAAGTCCTTAAACATTATTTTTAATCATCAAATGAAAATTAGTCTTGAATGGATACCATGGGGAATGAATCTCATCGCGTTCGTGGAGACGGTAGTCCGTACGTACAAACAATTGACAATATTGTTGTTTTGATATTAAAATAAAATACAATTGGATGGTATATAATATATAAAGAATCACTATCATGTTAAATTTATTATTTACATCAATTATACATCATTATCATACCCATCCAAATAATAATGTTTTGAATAACAATTACACCATGACGTGGAGACGGTAAGCCGTACGTACGTACGTATGGTGACATTTCATTAAAAGGATGGATAAAATAATGAATATGGTTGTAACATATTTATAATAAAATCACACTATATATAAGATACTGGAGTTATAATTTATAATGGAAATAACAAAGAAAGAATAAGTGGAAGAAGAAAGGAACTTGAAAGAGGGTGGTGAAAACATTACCTCTTCTTCGGGTTCTTCCTTTTGATTTGATGAAAATGAATCCTTAGGTTGGATTTATAATCAAATGAAGGACTCTAAGTTGAATTTATGGATGTTGAGAGGATATTTGTGCAGGTATTGGATGAACCAAAATGCTTTGAAGGTATGAAGAATTGGTTAGAAGTTATTTTCTTTTTATAAGGGGAGGAGGGGCTCTTTAGGAAAAACCTAAAGTATTATTTTATAATAAATTCATATTCAGTTTCTAATGGCTCAAAAATGGATTATTTAAATACTAAAGTGGGGATGGGTCTAAAACCACTCATACAATAGGATTTAGATAGGTTTGGGTCACAATATTAACCTTATCTTTTAGATTTTACACTTGGTTAATTAGTTTGATATTTAACATGTCTCTTTGTATTTTTATATTATTTGGTTATTAAATTTACTATAAACATCCAAGAGAAACCAATTAGGTTCATTAATGACATACAATTCATCATATAAGTCCTTTGTCTGAACCATATATTTTTAAGAATATTATATCAATTAATAATATAATATTTGTTTTAAAAACTACTTTATGTCAATTTTGACACTATTTAATACTTGATTTTTGTTCGAGTCTTAATAACAATATTAATTCAAACCAAATTAATTTAATCAATCCTAACATGTCATATTAAAAAAAATCGTGTATGTCATCAAAAAGTTCAAATTATATTTATTATAACATTTATAATACCAATTATTTGACTCATTCATTAATAAAGAAAATACTGCAACATCATTGTGTCATAAATAAATTTACTTATTCAATGTCTAAATATTCTAAATAAAATACCATTATGTAGGAAATATTTGTATCTTTCTAATGAATATGTATAGTAAAAAATATAAAATATATAACTATATGTAAAAAAATATTCTAAAACATATATGCTTATTTATTTTTTGTATTTACTTTATCTTAATTAATATAATGGGACATTATCACTTACAAGTGGTTCAATGGGGTCCCAAAATCAACAAAAAGATGCCCATGGTCAGAAAATTTCCAACCAATTTGGTTAGGACACGTTTTAGAGTAATTTATAATTATTATAATATTATTTTTTTTACCCTTATTTACTGGATATACCCTTTAACCATGGTAAATAAAATATTTACCGAAGTAATTATTCAAAATGTCTAAAAATAAAAGATACATATTTACAAAATTTTTACCTCATGATTATAAATATATAATCCATTTTTTTAAATTTAAAACACATATGTGGCAGAAAATAATTTAAACTTAATTCCCGCTGTTAAAACGAAAAGCGTGTTTTTTAGAAATAATAACTATTAAAAGATTGGCACTTGCTTATGTCCAGTTTCAACGTGAAATTATGTTCAATGACCAAAATTGGATTAAATGGTAAAAATATAAAATAATTATACTCTAAAATCACTCAAATTCATAATTTCTCACAATTAATTATTTTGATTAAAAAAAGTGTTTTTAATTAAAATTTAGTAATTTTCACTATTCATCAAAATATGAAAATTATCCGAAAAGTACCAAAGATTCACCGTAATCTAATTTCGATATTATGAATCCAAAAATGAAGTCAATAGTGAATGGTAAAATGGATAAATTTTCTAAAAGTGGGTATTATTATTCATAATGGCTATTTTGATTGGTTGTGGTGTGTGTTAGAATATGAAGTTGCATACAACACACACTACTGCATTATTCAATGAGAAGCGTATCATGGATTATTGGGTGTAAAAATAAATATAATACATAAATAAATGTTAATAATGTAACAATTTTGTAGTATTTATTTCATGGGTATTATGTTTTAAATGTAACCAAATCGGTAAAAAAAAATTATCTCACTTTCCCTTTTTTGAGACTCATGTTTTGTTATGAACCAAAACTCTCTTTTAGGTGTATATAGTACTTTTTTCTTTGTTATATAGTGAATATACTTGTTTTCATGAAATATTTTGTTTCATTTAATTTCTTCTTCTTACATGATGATTATGATCCCATGTAAGTAGGTGGTAGAGTTTATTAAAACAATCTCATTACTTTTTAAGATTATTAATGATTATACATCTTAGAAAAAATCTTATTATGCATATAAAATGAATATTAATGACTTTAGTTAACTTATTTTTTCATGATATACTCATGTATAATTTATATTTCCCCCTATTTGGTTCTTAGGGTAATTGTTTCATGTAAAACCGTGTTGCCATCATCTTTGGCCGAAAATCTATTGTATTCAGAAACAATGTTTTCAAAAATGTTTTAAAAAATAATTCAAAAAATATTTGCATCCCATTTTAAATGAAAAAGGTATTTAATTTTTTTTCTATGTTTAAATGGTTCCTTGAAAGTTTTAAAAGTTTCTTGAAAAAGAAAAGTTTTTTAAAAGGTTTTATTTTTTCAAAAACATCTTCAATACAGAAAGGATATTTTCTACAATAAACTTTTTTAAATGATATTTAAAAATTATTTGTCATCTAAGATGACATATGTTAGTGTTTCTCATGCCTTTCTGGGGAAATTATTCCATGTTTTGCTTCATATTATTTATCTGAATGGATTATTTTTTGATGGCATCATGATTATGAAACTGTTTTCTCTTTCACATGTTATGTGATTTTGAGACCCTATTCTTTTCACGTGTTACATTTATGATGAAATGACTATGAAACTTTTCTTTTTTCAATAGGTTATGAAATGAATTTATGTTCATTATACACATTTCATTTCATGTATTATGATATAATTATTTATAATATTATCAATTATTTATGTATGATTTCATTATGAGATGGGTTAGACCTATATCTCCCTCAAATTCATTGGGTAATGATTTATATCAAATGAGATAGAAATGGAAAGAATAATAAATTATATTAGTTCAATTTATATATATAGAATGATAAAGGAACCTGGTTCATTAATATAGGGTAGGAATGAGGATAGAAATCAGTTCAGTAATACCGGGATGGAATGAGGAGTGAACCCAATTTTTTAATACCAGGATGATTCCACCCCTTTCATATGTTTCCTTTCCCAAGGTTATAATGAATGATTTTATGTAGAACTAACACTGGTGGAGATCATTATGGGACTTGTTGAAGATCTTTCACATGGATAAAATATTTTTTTCCATGTTTCCAAAGGCACTAAACTATTATGGTACTTAAGCATATATTTCTTATATACTAAATATTCATCTAAAATGATGTAATATATATGGGTTTCATGATTTTTTCCCTATAGTTGGCATCAAAAGAATGGTTTAGTAAAACAAAAGAAACTAGGATGATAAATCAATAGTGAGATCAATAGGTATGTTTGTAAGGACATGTCTAGGGAGGTATCTAAGGATAACAATAAGGAAGAGTTAACATTTTTGGAAATGTCTTGGAATTTTGATAAACAATAGAGTGAGTGGTTTCCTAGAAATACATTTCTGTCTGGATAATATAGGTTAATATACATCTTGAACAGATATACCTTAGCATAAAAATCTGACAAGATGTTCTAGACCAAACACAGGATAATCCAGTATATGAAAATAGGCCTTGCTATATAGTAGGTTTGAAACTCATATAGGATACTCTTTGGGATTTGACAAACTCTTCAAAAACCATTTTGAAGTATTTAAATATATGTTTTCTATAAAGAACCAAGGATGAACCTAGGGTGTCACAGATTAAGTAACGTGTCAGGATTTATACATTTTATAAGTAATTCATTTCAGGAATATGCGGATTTATGCTACGATATGTAATGCTCACACTATGAATCTAGTTTTAGTCAATGTACGGAACCGAAATAAACTGTATTAATGTTGAATGTGATGGATGTTTTTTTTATGAGAATTATATTCTAATGATTACTAGATTGATATATGTTGTTATCATGGATAATTATTTTTCATGGAACATTATTAACACTATGTGTTGTAACCAACTCTTAGTCTTACCAAGGACTAGAAGGAAGGAGTTTCTTGATAGTTCAGGTAACAGAGACTGTAGATAAACATATAATTAGATTTCTTTTGTGTTAAGAATGTCGAAAGAATCACCTAAGTGAATGTCTTAGAGGAACAAGAATATATTTTGAATATGGAAATGTTGGACATAAGGAAAGTGATTGAAAGGGAAAAATGAAGAGTTTGGTTAATGAAATTGAAGAGAATCTTGTAATCCATAATACATCATCGAAGGATAAGTGTTTTAAGTGTTGATTAATTGGTCATTAGTCAACTTAATTTCCAAAGAAGAAATCTCCTGATGAGAATCAGTAAGGTGGTATGAGTAATTTTTATATTGGTGATTATGATGAGACTGTAGATAAAATGTGACATGAAATATGTATTTTATGATTGGATTCGGTAAAATTGTTAATGGAATAATGATAAAGTGGAATAAAAAAAGTTTTTATTTATTTGAATTCATGTATTATGTTATATTAATGGTCTAATATATAAGGATTATTCAATTAATGTGTTTCACTATCGATTTACAAGAACACATTGAATGGATCTGAAAGAATATAAAAGTGATATAATGGAAATTTGATGTGCATGTTAAACACAAGATTAAAGGAAAGATAACTCCTAATATATTCCTTATGTTATGATAATTATGTTTAGATAATGATATTTTGGATTTGAATAGCTACGTTAGAAGTTATTAATTTCCCTAGAACTAATTAAGGATTTGTTGGAAAGTAGTTCATTCTCCCATGGATGATGTTTAAAACATCTTGTATTTATGGAATATATCGAGTAATCTATAAAATAACTATGAATACATGATTTCTAAAATGATTTATGGTAATTCCGTTTTTTCCCAAGTTCCAAGGGAATTTACCACAAGCGTATTCACATGTTTTGAATGTGACAAAAAAGTGTTAATTTGTGTTTTATGAGGAAATAAATATTAAGTATTTTATATTGACTCTCTTGTTAAATGTTTTGTATTTTTATCTTCTAGAATGGTTATAAGGTTAAATATTCATGAAATGTTTCTTTTAATCATTAGAGGAAGTATTTATGCACTGTGCTTTCCTTGAAAACCATGGTAAAAATTCAATTTAGTGATTATCTTCATATCAAGGTTATCCATCCTATTTTTTAAGGTATATTAGTGTTGATCTTTAAAATAACACCATTTATGTAGGGTGAAAACCAATTAAGTCTACAAATTCCACATGTATTGAACCCATGATAGAATGACGATAAGGGTTTCATGCCTACTACTACCCCACACGATGTCCCGGTTATGTAGAATTATTATTGATGAATAATAATTTATAATGAAGTATAAGTGATACTTTTAATGTTTATAAATTAATTTATTAAACATAATGATTATTAAAAATAGTTATAGTTAAATAAGTATAAATTTCATTCTTTTATGATCCATTAGATATGATCAAACTATATTTTAGGACATTAGGCATAAAAGATAGTTTCTAGACATCCATTACATGACGTAATGGATGAATTAGAAATTGATAAAATCACAACTCAATAATGAAATTTTGTTTGTTGAAATATATCATGTAAGTATATTTCCTTATATTCTTGGACAATACAATAATTAATAAACGTTATGATAATGTTCAAAATAAATTTTTTTATCTTAATACCTAAATTTTATTTAAACAATGGACTTTTAAATCATCACAGATTTATGACTTTGAAGCCCTCAAATATTCTTTGATCATTCCTGTATTTGCGATTGATGAAGTCATTCACTTTCTATTAATATTTATGTATTTAACCTATCTATAATATTCACTCCCAAAATATGTTCTCTTATGTGTAAACCAATTTATACATTATATTCGGTAAACGTTATAGTTCCAACATTCCCTTTTTAAAGGATGTTTTAGTATTCATTTGTATAAGGTGTGTTTCTATGAAAGAAACATTAAATTACTAATCCTTTGATAACCCAAATGAATTTATTTTAAGAAATCAATTTTAAGGGGGTTAGAGGTTAACACCCTAATATTTTTTTAATTGTTATTTTTTAATTAACATACCTTTTTATTTTCCATTTCACATGACACTATATGGGGTTATATATATATATATATATATATTAAAACCCTAAGCCAAAAATTACTTTGACAAGACATAGATTTAGCATATGTTTCAGAACACTTAATCAACATAAATTACATATATAATCAACTCAATGTAAGTTACATGCAACACCAACTTGGCATATGTTACACGCAACATGAAGGTTTCTACAAAACATCATTTTACAGTTATGATTATTTATATGATATAACATTAACCTAGATATTAAAAATATAAATAGGAATAGTAATAACTACATTTCAAATATTTTTATAATTTAATTTTAAAAAATAAAACATGTTGATAATGAAAGATATTATTGTTGGTTGTCCTTATAGGTTTGAAAATACTATTTTCTCGAATAAATTTTCTTTAATGTCAATCTCTAAATAAATTAATTTTAGACATATTTAGAAATTTAATTTGAACTAATATACTTCATTATAGAAATTATAATTTCAAAATACTTGAGGGTTAATATTTCAGATTTTTTAAAAAACATCAAATTTGTTATGAATAGTGAAAAATAATAAATTTTAATTCAAAAATGATTTTCGATATAAGTTATTAAAAAGGATAAATTAAAATTTATTTTATTTTAAAAGATTAATTAGACTATATTATTATAAATAAATCCAATTTAGGTAATTATATGATAATTCACATTGTGATTGGATATAAAATCTTATCAAACTTTTGATCAATTTTATTATAAAACCTCATATTGTTGATGTGACAACAAAATTAATTTTAAATTAATTTCTTCTAATTCTGTGATTATAATTTCAAAAATGGATTCCATATTTTAAATCATCATATTTTATAATTTATAGTAAGTTTATTTTTTTTGACCCAAAACATTAGTGAAAGTTATTAAAATTAATTATATTGATTACGGTTAAATTACGCTAAATAACGGACTAAACCATAACCATAAGACCCAATACAACATATAAAAATTCCAAAAATAAATTTTCTATCCATAAATAGACACTATTATGTCTTGGATCAACTTTGGATTATTATTTTATTCACTTGCATCATGAAAAACTTTGGTGGATTTCTCTCTTAAAATATTAACAAGAGTGAAACTACTCCTTCACTATAAAAGATCACCACCTCTACCACTTAATCTAAAATCTAAAACATTTTAATTTATAACATGATCTACCCAATACACTTACCATAAATATTAACTTGCACTTATTATCCATACCTTGGTTATAAGGTTATCCAAGTAATCCTTTTGGAACAAACCAAAAGGAGTTACAAGATTAATAAGTAACACCTTCTCTCAAGTCATTTCTTTTATTTTATTTCTACAATCACTACAATATTCTTATTCATTGTTTATATAACAAAATAAAAATATTTAATATACTAGAATTTTTTAATGATATGGTTCTATCCTACACATACACAAACCTCTACTTAATGGAAGAAAAATATACTTTTAATCTATTCGGTGAACTGCTCACTCACTAAATGATGATTGATCAATTTTCATTACCGCCTATCATGGTAGAAATTTTGATGGAAACTATTTATATATGTTATATAATATATTTATTATTTATTTATGTTTATTTATTCCTATTAAAACACATGTCTTTTATACATTCCATTCAGTGTTCTTATGATAATTTAGTTTGAGGAAGTTTGGACTCTCGCCCCCACAAAGCGATATAATTTGTTCATACACTACATGAATTGTATTAAAGATAGTTTTAGTGAATATATAAGAAATATATTATATAATAAATATAATTTAATAATTATTTATATATATGTCTTTTATTTTCTTTCTTTCACCATTACAATTAAATGGAAACAACATTCATTTATACGTACGACCTACCGTCTCCATGAACGTTGTATTCTATTTAGTACTTATATATTAATTTGATTATTATATAAAATAATATTGAATATAATTTATATTTATATCATGATTTAAATTCTTTAAATCAAGATATATTTATAATTACCAAACAAATGAAAAATTAAGACACAAGTGAATAACAAAATGAATATTATATGAAACGAATGTTTGTCATAAAATTGTTAAAAAGTGAGTAATATAAAGTCATAATAAAACCATATATTGTATTACATATAATAATATGGTAATGTGATATATTTATACTAAATTTAAATTTATTATATATTGGGTTTTCCTATGTATTAAGAGAGTCAAGACATAGGGTAAGGGTATTTAATATCACTTTTTATTTTCGTGAGATACATGCTATGTTCGCAACTCATTCCTTTTATGTGGTGTATGTATTGAGAAATATTTAATTATATGTATCTTATAATTTAACGTTTGGACATTAGTATATCCATTTTATGATGTTTCTTTAATGTGTAGTAGTTTTTAAAAGTCACCAAATCAGTGAAAATGTTTTGTCCCAATTTTCCTTCATTGAGAATAATGTTTTAGTTTGAGCCTAAAATCATGATTAAGGAGTATATAATACCATTATTAATGTTATATCATGATTATAATTATTTTAATGTAATTCTAAGATTCATGTAATTTCTTTATCATACATTATGATTATGATCCCATGTAACCAAGTAGTAAGAGTATATTGAAATAATATGATCACTTTTCAAGATTGTTAATGATTATGAATATTTAATGAAATACTATGATGCATATATCATGAATATTCATGAGATTCCATACCCTATTTTTATTAAATATATCTTCATATATAATTACCATTTTTTCACTATTTCGTACTTAATGTAATGTTTTTTTGTAAAATCAGACCATCCATCTCTTCCGACATAAATCTATTGTATTTTGAAAGCATGTTTTCAAAATAGTTTTCAAAATAAAGTTTTCATAAGATATTTGTACTCTATTTTAATTGAAAATGTATATAAAAACCATTTTATATTATTCCATTATTCTATTTTTATTTTTCCAAGCTATTTTGAAGGGAGAAGTTTTCAAATGGTTTTACATTTTAAAAATAATTTTCAATTGAGAAGAATATTTTCCTCAAGAAATGTTTTCAATGATCTTTAAAAATTATTTCCCATCTATGATAACATTCATTAGTTTTACTCATTAAATTCTGGGAAAATTATTTAATATTTAAATTTATATTATTTTTTTGAAGGGATTATAGTTTGATAGAATGATGATTTTGAAACCCATTTCTCTTTCCCAGTTTATATGGTTTTTAGAACCTTCTTCATTTTATTGGTTACGTTTATGATGAAAATTTTATGAAACTTGTATTTCTCTATAGGTTATGATATGACTAATTTATTATAATATCCATTTCATTTCATGGGTTATGATATAATTTTTTTTTATCTTGGGGAAGATGAATATATGATTTCATTATGATATGGGTAGGACCTATGTCTCTCTCCAATGTAATGGGTAAAGATTTATATCTTGTCATACCGAAATGTACAGAATAATAAATGAACTCGGATATTCATTAATGGAATTTAATGAGAAATTAACTTGGTTCAGTAATACAAGGATTGAATGAGGAGTGAAATAGGTTCCGTAACAGCATGCCTGAATGAGGAGTGAACTCGATTTAGTAATACTAGCCAAGAATGGGGTGTGAACCTAGTTCAATAACAGAATTTTTCCACCACTATGGCATTAGTATCAATGCCTTGACTACTATGGAAATAATTATTTTATACCTATGTGTTTTTCATAATTCAATTTCTTATTCCTATAGTATGAATTCATGGATTATGTTTTTTATTTTCATATGATTCATTTATTCTAGACAATTAATCATCATCTCTAATATGCATGGTATGATCATAATTTATTTACTCAAGTTCAATAACCTTTTTCATGTTATGGTTATGTATTTCCTTTATTTACCCATAATGAGTATATGAGATCACCCATTTTTTATGTTTCCTTTCCCTAGTCTATAAAGAATGGTTTTAGGTAGCATTAATAATAGTGAATATATTTATGGGATATGTTGAATATAATTCACTAGGTTAAAAATTTTATTTCCATGTTTCCAATGTCACTAAGATATTATGGCCCTTGTGATGTTTTAGGTTTGTAATGTACTAAATATTAATCTAAAATGATTTACTATCCATGTATGTCAAGTCTAGTCCACTTTAAAACCCCTCTAATTATAAATATTTTATATATAAATAATAAACCCAATATCCTAAATATACTATTTTATTTTTATATTTTGTTTTATATATATAGATGCTCTCACCTCTATCTAATGGATAATGAACTTATCATTCATGTGTATGGCTGACTACCACCTCACAAAAAACGATTTGTGCTTGTTTTTTTACTGTACTACATATCATGGTGGGAATTATGATTGGAATATTGTTTTTATATATCATATAATCTTTAAAATGTATTTATTCTTATGGAATTATTTTATAATGGTTACCTTCATGCATTCCATTTTGTTTAAATAATATAACTTCATTTGTTGATATGTAGACCACTGCCTCCTCAAGCGATGTGATTTATTCACACATTTCATGGAATGTATTAAAGATGGTTTTAGTGAAATTCAATGATATATAAGACATAATAATTCTATTGGAATGATATTACAAACACACACACACCCACAGACATATATATATGACTTTGACTTTCTTTATTTTAATACAATGTTAAATGAATAAAGGGTTCATCTATACATATGGACTACCGTCTCCATGAAATTTGTATTTCATTATATATTTATATACATTATATATAACCATAAATACATATATAATGAATTTATATGATATTTATATCATGGTTTTCATTCAAGAGATAATTAAGTCATGATATAAGTATGAGTACTAGGAATTACAATTCAAAACATGTATGAGCAACAAAGTGATTATTACATGAAACGTAACATAAAACAGGGAATTGTTAATAACAGGGTAATATAATATCATAAGTAAAAAATATATTAAATACATTAATATTGTTCTATAAAAAATATATAATAAAAATATATTTATTATAAAGAAGGTTTTCTTGAGTGCACTGAGAGTCCAGATATAAGGTATGAGATTTCTATATCAATTTTATTTTCTGTGAGATATAAGCCATGTTCACCACATATTTCTTTTAATGGCGTACATAATTCCCACAAACATATTCCACTCTCTTTATCCTTAAATTTATGAGTATTTACATATATAGGTTATTATATCTCTTTTATTGGTTTTACAATTCAAAAATTCCTAAATTGATAAGGTAATTTTTTCTTATTTTGCATTCAATGAGACACATATTATTTTATACACGTATATTATTTTAAGAGCTATATATATTAAAATAATAATGTTTTTATAATAAATCTCTTTAATATATTGAGATTTTAAGTTTCATGTAATTTTATTATATCTTGGGTTGGAAATTTGTGTTCTATTAAAACAATGTATTCTAAAAATTTTCTAAACGTGTTTTAAATGATATTTTTTGAATTTTTAAGGAAATGGATTTTCAATTTTTTTAAATTTTTTTTTAAAATATTATTTTATAAATTATCAAATTTATTTTCAATAAAAAGTGATTGATAGACATTTTATGTTTTGAAAAGTGTTTTTAATAATTTCAAGGATATTTTCAACAAGAATTATTTCAAGAGATAATTCAAAATAATTTTCAATCTAAGGTAATGTTATTTTATGTGACTTATGTTTTCCTATTGATATGATCAAATGATACCATTATTATTATTTATAAAAATTGTTTGTGTTTATAATGGAATGGAATTTATGAAACCCTTTTATTTTATGTGGGTTATTTTATGATTGAATGAGGTTATGAAACCCATTTAATTACATATATTCTGATATGATGAATGGTCTATGCCCTTGTGGAATACATTTATATGGTTTTCAGTAAGTGATAGGTGGGACCTATATATCTATCCAATTCATTTGTAATTATTTATATCTCATGAGATATTAATGGAAACTAGTCGACGAGCTTGATTCACTAGGGAAAATGGGGAAACCCAATTCACTATCGGAAAATGGGGAAAACCACTTCATTATGGGAAGATGGGGAAACATGATCCCATACAGAGAAAGGAAATTGATTGGCGATGGTGGTGTTTCTATCCCAATAGGTGTATTCCCCACAAAGTTCCATGTTATATTTGGGAAATGTGAATTGACTTAAAGGTAATGATATTACATGTTTCTGTGTCCCCCAGAAATTCCATATCTTATTATTATGTTATGAATTCATGGAGTATGCTCTTGATTTCCGAATGATTCCGGTCTTCTAAGCTATATAAATTTATTCCATAGTTCATGTTTCTAATCTTTGATAGGTATTATATTATTTTATAATATTATGATTGCATTATCATAATATTACGATAATGTTATACTTATATATCATTCATTTTTACCCTTATAAAGCATCTTGTCTAACCATTTCTAATTTTTCCTTTACCCAGGTTATATAGAATTTTATTAAGTCAGAGTAATAAAAGGGACTATTTTTATTGTAATTTTTGAAGATATTTATACAAATTTGAAGGATTTATTCAATGTTTTCTGATGATAATAAACAATTATGGTCCCCAGGAATATGTTTTTGAAATGCATTAAATATTTATATTAAAAGTCTTAATATCCATGTATTAAAATCCAGGGACATTATATTGCTCACCATGCATCCGGACACAACCCAACCACATTCCATAATCCTCATAAGACAATTTGTATCTCATGCTAGGTTTTTGGAGGATCAAAATAACTTTTGAAGTCAAAGTCCCCTTTAACTTCTAAAAATAATTCTAGATTTTATCAATCTATTTGAATTTCACACCCTCCTTGAATAATTATTCAAATGATATGTTGGCCTTGAGAAATATTTTATAGTGTAATATGATATCCCATTATTCCAAAAAACTCCTTAGATCTAATAAATTTATGGGTATCTTTTAATATATCATTTCAAAATCATCTTCAATCCTACACTAAAATATTTTTATATATCATTTGAACCAAAAATCTGGCATCCATGATCCTTAATAGGCATTTAATTAGCCTTGAATATAGATGGTGGCCCCTTAAGGTTCCCACAAAAATATACAAAGACCCTAATTCTCCAATTTTTTCATGGATTAAACCATGATATGATCAATGAATATAACTACAAATCACTCAAAATACTAATGAGGAATATGATTCATCAATTCAATTAAACCTATAATGAAATTAATGATATTCTAAAACATAACTAGGTATTCAAAATTCCCATATTTACTCTAGGAGGTGATATTAGGAATGTATTTCACCATCTCCCTGAAATACAGGTACCCCAATCTTAGAAAAATCATTGAAAACCACATGGATACTATTATTTATTGAAACAAATAATCAAATGTTTTTGTATAAGATAGTTATAATTTATTTTAAACTCATTCATAAACTAATAGTCAATATAAAGATGAAGTCTTTAACTTTCTTTATTTTTTAAGAGATCTAGTTATACCCATGGTGACATGCTCAACTGAATGAATCCCCTTCACCAGAGGCCATCTTACTAGATCATTAACTTCTTCAAATTTGCAAGGATATATATTAATATGTAAATGAGATTGAGCATGTACAATGGAGTAGGTATATGGTAAACTGTAACTCTCACTAGGGAAAAATCCTAGAAAAATAATATATAAATATATGTGTCTTAACACTACCCATGTAAGTTATTAACCTAAACCCGATTTAAATAGATTTATAATAAACAAAAAAAATTAACAAGGAATGGAATTTACCATTGAAACATTCAAAAATACTCTTCCAAAATATGATTCCATATCACCATAAAATATGGAATAGTTCTCATAAAGAGAGAGGGAAGAAAAACTTAGAATTATTGCCATCATTGAAGCCGTTATTTTCACTTTTAAATCCATTCCAAAGATAAGGAAAATGATTTATAAATCTAAAACAATGAAATCTAAAAATATACAAACATTAGTGATGATGAAATTAAATTTAGGTCACTTAATACCATACGTCATATTCTTCACTAATGGAGTGAATAGATCACTAACATAATGTATCATCTTATATTTTATTCCCAATGAATCAATTATTTTTTTGTGAGATGAACCACTGTCAAATAAAGGGATGACCATATTTGATGAAATAAACTATGTACCTATGATGGTCACTGGCCTTGATTTATAATCCTTTGTCTTATACTCATCTACACATAAGTTCTTATTTTTAAACCAATTAAAAGTTTTCATGTTGTTAAGAGATTCCCAAGTCACCTGGGAATATAATACCACCCCCTTCAATGCTTCTAATTTCACCCAAAAAACATTGGTATAAGTGGAACCCAATTTTTTCCATGCGGAGAGTATCTGCAATATTATTGAATATGTCAGAAGTGTCTACACTGGGGTATGTTCTTCAAATATTCTAATAAATACTATTCCATATTCTCATCCTTCCAACACCTATAAAACTCAAATGGACTAAATCCTAAAAAACTAGTAGAACAATTCCATAGGAATTATAAATAATTTGAAGGTATTATTGAGGAAAATTAGATATATCGAATGTACTCATAATAACATAACACATGGGTAAGAATATAATGATAATCCATAATAAGATTAATGTATATATGTATGATTGGGAATGATTTGACATATTGGATCAATGTATGTAGGACTCAGTCATAGAATAATGGCTAATCTATGTGATCATAAACAAGAACTTAGACCCAAGGCCACTTGAGGCCTCACAAAAAATGACCCCATGCTATCTCATGCATAAGGTTAAGGAATCACCCTTCCCAAAACCACACACACAATTTATCCCTTGTGCATTCTATAACCACATCCAACTAAACAATAAATTACATAATCAATATATAAATTTTCAGTTGAATTAACATTTCAAAATATATTTTAAATATCATTAAAAAAAGAGTTTTCTTTCAGATGATTTATCATAATCCTCATATGTATAATAAATAATTGTTAACAGGGAAACCAAAAGAAATCAAAATTTTCCCAAACAATATAAGAACCCCATTATACACATGTATATCATTCGTCAAAAAAATATTAAAGAATAATATTTCGAAATAAAAATGGAAAACTTGAGAACATATATATAATATAAGAAATGTTCTGATACATATGGGAACTTATTTTAAATGTGTTGAAATTTCATCACAGTTAGAAAATATTAAAAGAACTGAATAATTTGAATTCAAACTAGCATAAAAATTAATGAAATCCATAAAAAACAAACATAAACACTATATTTCAAACTCCTTTATCATTATGATTAGTGGTATGAGAATCAATTTGAATAATATGAGGTTGGTAGGGGATATAAGGAAGGAATCAAAATGAATCAAGGCATTTCTGGGAGGAATTCCCAAAATTCGATGTTGATTCACAAATATTACAAGAGATAAATGGAATACATGGACAGGAGGGGACCTGTGTCATATCATAAAAGATATATTATGAGTGCATAGGTTAAAAATAAGGTGGTACATAAATTTCAAATCAAATTAATAACTATACACTAACGATTCACCCAAAAAAATTCTATAAATTTTTAATTTTTGGAAATAGACTCACAAAAACACCAAAAACACTTAAAATAATGATATAATAGAAATTAAATACATACAATTGAACTGACATATTTCAATCTCCCACTATTTTTTCTTCTCAATATGTTCTTAATGAAATGATTGCCAGAGACTTAATCACTACTTTTATCTCCCCTTCTAATGTCACAAGGGATTTAATAGGTATTGATCAAGAATTCACTTCTAAAGACATATTGTTATTATTTAATGGGATTTAAAAGGGTTAGTGTGATATCTTATAGCTCTACTCAATATTTTAGGAGTGATGTGGATGGCAGGTATTTAGGTTCACAAGGAGAATAAATATTATGTTTCTAGTTGTTAAATATTCATTCCTATGTAAATGGGTCATGTTATATGAAATATGTTTTATTTTGTCATTCCATGTTAATTTTGATATCATATGATATTCTAAGCCTTTATTTTAATCATGTGGTTGACACTTATTGTTTTGTGCTCTTTTAAATTGAACATTTTACTTATTCTTGGTTTTAAAAAATTTTATAATATAGCCATTTTGGAAGTTGTTATGTTATGCTCATATGATATTTTGATATCAACCATTATTATTTTCCCCCTTCCCTAGGATTTGAAGAGGTTTATGTATCATGTAATTTCATTGAGTGGATTTATATTATAAATAAATGTTCACATGATGTGAAATAAGTGCTCTTATGTTTGAAGTCTCCAGAAAACATAACCTTATGTTCATTACTAAAGTGACTATTTATGGATGTAATAATTAAACTGTACTTTCAGTGTATAATTTATGTATGCTTATATTTTGATTTATTAGTTTGTATCAGATAAGGTTTTAGTTATTTTGGATGTTAGGATGATACAACATTATCCAAAACACAAATTTAATGATTAAAAAACATCTTTATATATTGGTAAACTTTGGATTATGTGTTT
This sequence comes from Viscum album, assembly GCA_963277665.1. NCBI lineage: Eukaryota > Viridiplantae > Streptophyta > Magnoliopsida > Santalales > Viscaceae > Viscum > Viscum album. The sequence continues at coordinate 934,288,585 of OY728133.1, read as the reverse complement.
TTCCTATAAATACATCCCAATATAGAAACTAAATGTTAATGTGGTATTATAATAGATTCATCAAGGAAAAATAACATAAAAACGGTTGGTTAGGTATATCTCAACTATCATTCTAGTGCATAGTGAATGATCCCTTACTATGAACCTTGTTTGACAGTCACATGGGATATGCTTAGAATAATTCACATTTTCTTTATGAACCATTATTAAGGATTTTATTATCATGTAGACTAGAATGGTTAAACAAATTTTTTTAGGTAAATAATAATGGATAACAAATATTGAAACATAGTGAGTTGTTAAGTAGAAATATACACATTATTTTGATTTATTTCATTAATGATCATTATTTTCTACTTTATATATTTACTATTTTAAGAATCCTTACCATGAACTTTCTGCAATCATGTATATACTAGAAACAATAAGAAACTGAGCTAATAATAGATTAAATAGAAAATGTGGTTATTTTTTAAAGGACATGGAAACTACTGTTCAAAATTTTATGAAAATTCTTACTCAAATATCTCTTGTAATGATTAATTACATGAATAATGTGGAGCTCACAAATTTACCAATATGTTGGAAACATATTATTTAATATTTTAAGAATAAATTTCCACCATTATTTAATTCTCCTTCAAACCCATTTATTACTGAGAAAATTTTTAATGTGATGTAAAATATATTTCTATTCCTTCATTGCACAGTGCATTTTGGACCCCTTTCATCTCTAATGTGAGGCCGACCAATGGTGTAATCTCATTATGAATGTAATGAAAATGCAGAAATTTTATTTTATGAAGTGGGAGTATTTTATGGGAATCTTCCTCATTGAATATTTCCCTCAAACACTTCACACAAGTATGGAATTATAATTCCTTGAATTCAAAAAAATAGAAAATTAGATGGTTTGATCTTGTGAGGAAAAATTCATGAGACTCTCAAGGTATTACTAAGAGTCTACATCTAGAACTAAAAAAGATTATTGATCAATAATTTGGAAGATTATAGCCCAGTAATTAGAAGAAATCAACTATAATGGAATTTGGAAGGATAATGAATTTTTTTCTCTGTATTCTTAATGTTTAAATGGAATATGTATACCCTCTTGATTTGGGATAAATGAAAAGAAATATGGAGTATCATGGAATCCCTAATGAATAGTAAATGGAGATGAGAATGTAAAAAAAATATGTAAAAAAATTTAGACGAAATACCTCAGTAATTTCCTTAATGGTACTAGGAAGTGATCCAAGTGTGGTAAATGAAGACACTTTTTCATGAACCAACCAGGATAACTTAGTAACCTGATAATCGATCTAGTCCAAACAAAGATGTAAGGTTGTTCCCGATCCCCATTGGTGGATGACTAGAACCCATCATCATACAATTGGATTGTGGGAATGAGTTTTCTATAAAAATAATGGATGAAATATATACAAGAAAGTATGTATACAAGAAAAAATTCATAGGTAGAAGTGTACCTGAAGGAAAACAGGAACAATCGTCTAATGTGATCCACCAAGTACCAAAAAAATAGGGTATCAATCCATGTACAAACAGATAAAACTCTCTAATCCCAGTGATAAATAACTAGTACCAACTTCAAGTGGATCATTACCCATTCTCTAACATGGATGAAGATAATATTCAAACCCCCAATGGAACAAGTAGGGTGTGAGAAAAAATCATAATAGGCTATCACCATGGATTCCGTTAAAACATTCCAAAATTTATTTAAACAAATAAATAATTAAATCATAAAAAGGCATAAAATATAAAACATTATCATATTCCAAAATCCATTATAGTTCGAGGCTATGGTCTCTATCAAACAAAAATAGCAATCACTGTGATATGTGTACACACATCCCCCCTACACTGACCAAGGAAAAAGACATATCTATTCAATCAGGGATGATACCTATTACACATGTATTATTAGTGTTGTAATTCATTACTAGATTGTATTACAAAATAACACAATAGTTACCAATTATTTATTGTACTCTATTACTCATCAATGATGAAACTTTTATATTAAAATTAATTAACGTGATATTTGTCCCATTATCCAATATCAAATATTGAAATTTTTTATTAAAAAACCAAAATGGGTTTTCAAAAAAATTATTCCTTCTCAAGATAAATTTAATGGGTCTCTATAATATAATTTAAATTCACATCCTGAAAATCCAATTTGAAATCAATTTTATCTAATCAATTTTACAATTTAAATTACCCAATTAAACTTACACAATTTCCATCCAATATCACAACACACCCCAATTCCATGGAATTGGTGGGTGTTCCCAATTTAATGATAGATCAAATTTCAAATATCCTATTCAATATAATTGGGTTATAATAAACTAGTTGAATGAATTTAAATTTAAATAAAATAAATCAATATTAAACAAGAAATTTAAGGTTAGTGAAAAACCAGACATATTAATGGAAATTTTTACCTTCAGTCCATGGGATATTGAATATTACATCCCTAACAAGGAAACACCCGTAAAAAACATAAGAAATGAGGATCTAAGAATAACAACTAGTATAAAGATCTAAAATATTGAGTATTAGATACTCCAGTGATAAGTAGATTTACAAAACCCAATGTAGGAAAGAGGAGAGATTTGGAGATAGAATATGGGAAGGGGAATCTTACCTATAAGAGATCAAAAATCATTCTCCTATTATCTACCCACTTAAATAGGAAATAAGAGGGGCCAAAATGAACCTTTTTAGAGAATTTAGGGAATAATAAAATATAATGTGGTCTTAAAGGCCCACCGGGCACCATAAAAAAGTTTTTTCATATTTTAGAAATTAATTTTCAGATTAAAAAATATCAAATGAATAGTTTCATTAAGATCATTAATGTTAGACAAACCATGCACCTATTTTCCCCCTAGGGTGCAGTTTCTCTCATGTGGGCACATGGTGTTTCAAACCATGTTCCAATCCTAGAAACCCTCTCTTTCTCAGTTTTCACATGTTTCACTAGCAGGGCGCATGGTTTGGGAAAATTTTGCGCAACTCGAGAACATAAAAAATTACACAAAAATTCACCTAATACAATATTAATGAATCCAAAACAAAGAAAGGTTGAAAGTGGGGATTCAAAATACCTAAATATAGTGATATTATGTTACAACATCATCACAATAGAATCTTTCAGTCCTTAGATAAACCATTATCAATCTCCCATGTCAAAAATATGAGGCCACTACTCTCTCATAAGTGCCTCTATTACCCATGACTAATGAGTTTAAGGACCATAATTCTATATCACTATAAATAGAGTTATAACCCTCCATTAAAATACCATTGTTTGAGAATCAACTATCTTTAATGGATGTTAATTCATGGATAAATCGGGCTCAATATCAAGATAACTCCATCTTAGAAAATGATATGCATCATAATGATACTTATTTTTCTACGAATCATGGAAAATGTTATGTATCAATGTCAAGAAGTGGTGGAAGTTATAAATGGTAATAAAAATTCCCCTTCTTCTCAATAGCATCAAAAGGTCCCACAAAAAAATATCATGTTTCCCTACCTTCCAATCCATTGATCTCTCAAAAAAAGTGAGACTTTCAGGAATACCTAATCAACAACTGAGAATTATATTGGTATATGAAAATGACTAGTATAATATTTATACCCGTTCTATGTTTTCAGAATTATCTAATAAATAGACATGTTCTTTTTTGTCCTATATTGATCCAAGCTCTGTCTAACAAAAGATCATTCACCAATCTCCAACCAACACAATAGATATTTACATGTCCAGTTATAAAAAGCCTGAAAGGATACATTCTCATCACATTCTGGTAAATATTATTATATGAATAATCCACCAGTGCTAAATGGTAATCCGAAGACCCACCAAAGTCAAGATCACTGGTGGAGAGCATATCCTCAACAATATGTGGAGTTGTTTACATCTAGACATCCGACATTGAATGTTATGTTGTTCTCAAATAGACATGGGATACCAGTGCCACCTAAAGGCCTATCCAAAATAGATAAGTTACCCAGGGATCCCTATCATACCCAATATAATATGGGAATTCATTAAAAATACTTTATCTTTCATATTGAGATTTCCCAAATCCTCAAATTTTTTTATGTCATGAATTGGTATATGGTAAGACAATTTAGTTAGATTATCGACGAAAACCCGTATCACATTATTCCTTATCTATGAATCTAACAACCCAACCAAAAGGTGCATTGAGATATCATCCCACATCCAATTTTTTGATGGTAGTGGATGAAGAAAACATGAAAACTCTGGTGCTCCGCCTTTAATTTTTGGAACGTGTAAAGATGGGAATAAAAATTTTCAATGGCCCATATCATACATGGCCACCATAATAATTGTCACATGTCATATAACATCTTCATTATTTCTATGTGCACTGTACACTATCTGTTATAGAAATCCCCCATCATAAATTTCCATTCCGTTAATGAAACAACTAAGAAACTCTAATAGAATATATTGTACTTGGTGGATAATGACAGGATATGTATGGTCTCCCCATCATAAAGAGAGTATCTGATGCTATTAAATTCATCATCATGTTTTTTCTCTAAAGAATAATCTCAAGAAAAGTATGTAGAAAATGAACACTGGGCAAAGAAAGATCATCCCCTATTTCCCAGACTCCAATATTAAACTATCTACAAATATCCATCATGTGACACTCTTCTTATGATTCTTTCACGGATTCGGTAGAATGTTTACTAATCAAGTAATCTATGATGTAATTATGATTACTCATTGTATAAGTGATGCCAATGTCAAAATATTATAGGTATTCCACCCAACAACTCTAGAAGAGATTTAAATCATTTTGAGAGAATATATAACAAAATCTTTTATTGTTAGAATACATTTTAAACCTCTCCCCATAAAGGAAATGTCTCAAACTCTTCGTCACAAACATCCTGACTATATGTTCGAGGTCATGGGTTGGGTAACTATTCACATGTGGTCTAAGTTGAAGAGATATATAAGCAATGGAATAATCACCCTATATAAAAACGCATCGCAAACCTAATCATGATTCATTATAGAAGGCAACATAGTGCTTTACGATATCTTGGAGAGTCAAAACCATCACAGTAGTAAAAATACATTTTAGATGTCTAAAATAACACTAATTTTTTTCATCCATAGAATAAATTACTTCATTTTGAGTTATAGTATTAATCAAAGAACCCAACCTTGCGAAGCCCTTAACGAACCAGTGATAGTACCCAGCTAAACCCATGAATCTCTTAATAAAAAAATTCAGGGTTATTACTTTTTCATAATAGCTTTAACCTTTTTAGAATCAATAGAAATACCATGATTTCAAACCATGTGTCCTAATATTATCACTTTTTTAATCTATAAATCACATTTTGATATATTGACATAAAGTTGGTGATTTATCAATAATTATACAACTACTCTCAGATAATAAATATGAGCACTCTTAGGTACAGATTAAACAAGGAATTTATGCATAAATACAACCAAGAAGGCAAAAAAATAATCATAGAATATCCTATTAATTAAATCTATAAATACTATAGGAGCATTGGTTATAAAAAATTCTATTATAATATACCCATAATGGATGTATGCGCTCTCAAATGCAGTTTTTAAAATGTAATATTATTTTATTCTCAACTGATGGTAACTAGATCATATTTAAAACATTAAAAATTAATTTTACCCTTTTAATTATTAAACCTATAAGAAATATGTAGACACATATAATTTTTCTTTACTGTAACTCAATTTATTTTTTTGTAATCCGAACCCAGATGAAGTGTACTATCAAATTTCATAGCAAAGAGAACTAGTGCCACCCAAGGTGACATACTTGGGTGTAAGAATCATTTTTGAATAATTTCATTCAGAGTCTCTAGATATTTGTTTTTAGTTAGTTCCATGTGGTAAGATTGAATAAATATTGGTTGAGTACCAGATAATAAATCTATACAATATTGACCAACATTAATGGTGGAAACCTAGAGAAGTTGGAAGGGAATATGTCGGGAAAATAGATGAAAAATGGGGGGAGATCACTGCTAAATGATTATCTATTTAGATCAAAAGGAAACACATATATCACATTCCTTAAATCTAGATTAGGAGACCTAATACAACTCGAACATGGGTTCCATTGTCATTGAATTATACAATATAACCCATCAGGTGTTGTAAATGAGACCCATCAAAGATAACAGTCAATTAAGGATTTACTTGCAATGAGGCAATCCATCCTTAATATGACATCATGATGTTTCATGTCAATAACTATAAAATCTCATGAAAGGTCAATATCTGATAATGATAAAACAAAATAATGACTACAAAGACCCTATTCGATCATTTTTTCATCGGTTTTAGTAATATCCTTCACATAAGGTAAAATATCCATAGAAATATTAAGAATTTTAAAAACACAAGTTGAAATAAATGAATTAGATAAATTAGAATCAAATAAATAAGTCAATAATAATGATATTATAGTGATAGTGTCTCTCAATGTCACTGGACCTGTATTTGATTCCTATGGAGACACTTCCACGATGTAAATTTTTTTGTTCCTGATGCTTGTGGCAGGAACCAAAATTTCCATGAAGTATTTGATTTCACCACAATTTTAGAAGTCATTGAAGATAAGTTTACACTACACATAGTATAAAATATGTCACACACCGACATTGTATTCTATTTTATTTATGTTCTTTTTCTGGTCATGGTTTTTTTAAGGTTTTGGTTTGAGACTAAATTTAAATATGTGATGCCTAGAAATGTTGGTGGGTTTTAGACTAGTGTACGGACACCGAACAGTTAGTGGAAACCGTGTTGTCAGCCCATGTACCTGTGAGACTGCTTCTGGAATGGGTAGAAGCTATCGTATGGTTCGTGCACAGCTTCTTGAGCCATGTGGGGTAACCGTGTGGTTTACGATTATTCAAATAAATAAAATAAAATAAACTAAAATTATATTATAATTGAAATAACATAAATAAAATGTTTTGACCATAATAATAATATTATAATTATTGTGGATAATAATATTATTACTATTAATATTTTTATTACCATTTTTATTTTTAAAATTTAAATTAATAATATTATTATTAAAAGATAAATAAATATTAGTATAATAATTATCATTATGTTATTATTATTATTATTATTAGTTTTAATATTTTTATTTATTTTCTGTTTTTTCTAAACCCTAGGTATCCCTCTCCCTTATCTATTTCCCCTCCATCACATGCCACCTTCCCCCCTTACCTATCTTATGTGTACCACCCCATTTGTCCCTCCTCTCCTCAAGCTGCTCTCCCTCACCAGTTCTGTCCACTCTTGTGCATGACCGGTCAAGACCCTACACTATGGCATGAAACCCTGCCAACAACCTTCCCTCATACAGCCTCTTACTTTCATGTGACCACCCCAGATCCCTTCTCTCTAGCACTCCACCCCCCTTCAGTGGTTCTAACCTCTTACGATCATCTCTCGTCGTGGTGCAGCCAACCTCCCCTCTTCACCATCTGGTCAGTATCCCATTTGGTTTAGGGTTTTTCTTGGTGGGGTTTCACTTTGTCTGAATCCTAAATATTTTGTTGATGTGTGTGTTATTTTAATTTTAATCTAGGGTCTGTGGATCATCTATGGGCCTTAATTATCTATTACTATGATCTTTTGTTGCATCTTCCCATGTTTGAGGTAGGTGTTTTATTGGTTTTCCTTTCAGATGAAAACCTTTGGTACTTGGATATATTCAATTAATTTTAAAATTTTTTTAAAACATTTATTATACTTATAGTTAGTTCATTACATTGTTTTATAGTTGGTAGAATTTATTAAAAATAGGTTTAGTAGTGATTTTACTATTTATGTCTATTTAAATGTACACCAAATGTCATTCAATATGTTTTAATTAAGCCTTTAAGTGTGGAGTTACATGACTTGTGGAGTGTTTCCCAAAATAAATTCTTTGTTAGATTAACTAATATTTTTTTGGTTTCTATGTTATACATTGTTATTTTTTATGAAAGGGGTTTATTTTAATTAGGTAATAGAATATGTTGTTTCTTTGGCAATTGTTTCAAAAAATTACACTTGTGTTAATCCATTAGATGTGGGAAAGGATATGGGTGCATGAAATGCACACATGGATTAGTCTTCGAATGATGATGGTAATGGAATTTATTTCAAGACATCCCAAATGACTTTAGATGATTTCAAAATTTATGGGATGTGATAACATATTTGGTGTTTTATAAAATAGAACTATTTCCTAAATTGTTAATAGCCCATTAAGCACCTTTGAATGCAATGTGTTTGATTTCATCTAGGATTTTTTTTATAATGTTTTATTTAGAGTAAAATCCCATTTGGAAACACAAGCCTGAATGTGATTATTTTTATTGAGTTTTAGAATGGATGGGGAATGTTTCGAAAGTGTGGTTGGGATATAAGGACCCTTTTGGCATTGAAAATATTAAAGTGGTAATGATTTTTTTGGAATTAGTTTTTAAAATTTATTTGGTAAATGAGTTAGGTTATGTAAAACTAATGGCCCATTTATTAAATTTTGTGTTTTCAAAGAGGTGATATAAATAGATAATTAATGTGATGACTAATTTGGAACATTGATTGATGTGATATAAGTATATGTATATATATATGTAACCTCTAAAGAAGGGATTTATCATTTTTGGGTTATCGTATAGGGTGTTTGTTTTTGGGGTAGGAACGTGAGGAGATGGAAGGTACGGTGATTCACTCATGTGAGAGAATTCTTCTAATATAGTATCATACTACCATGGGTTCTTAGGCATCTTTTAGATGATTGAGTGATAATTGCTAACCAACCCCAATTAGATAGGCGGGTACCCCTATATTTTTTCTTATGCTACGAGGGTTGTGCTACATGATTGGTCAGTTTAGGGAGGCCAGTGGTTATTTACATAGGGACTTCACCATACAGTGGTTGGTGGTTCAGAAGAAAGTACATCCAAGGGTCTTCTTGGGATGTTTAAGAAATCCCATGGTTACAATATTGTTTGTTATTATTTAATATCTACAGGATATTGGTTTTTTCATTCACTATATGATTATTTTTTGCATAACCTAGTATTATTTTTTCCATGGATTGTATTTGGTTTTTGGTGTTGAAATGATAAAAAGTTTTTCATAAAATGGGAAGTAGCATGTGTTGGTTGTCAAAATTGGGAAAACTATTTTTTTTTTAAAATTAGAAGGGCATATTTTTATAACTATATTTATAAATAGTGTTAATGGATTATTTTGGGAATTAAAACACATGGATTCTATGGTGATTTCATAATGAACTATTTATCTCACACCCTAATTCTACCACTCAGTGTTGGCAGACCCAAGCTATTTTTTAGGTTTTTTTATCTTACTCTAGTTTCTAGGTCCTTATGGTAGTTGTTTGATCATTTTGGTATTGTGTATGGCGGTGACTGGGTGGTCACATGGAGATCTCTATAGCATGGTTAAATTTTTGTTTTGGATCCCATTTTTTTAGTTTTATTATACTTAGTTGTAATTTTTAATTATATCACATTATTTATTTATTTAATATTTTTTTGAATGCTTATTGTATTTAGTTTATTTGTCCTAGTTAATGATGGCCTAAAATCCATTCCCATTTTTTGTTTTCATGCTAGATATATTTTTCCAACATGTGGGGATCAATAATAACACTAGGGCCTTGCCATGGTGTGTCGGGATGGGTGACATCCTGGGTTGGTTCATGTAAAAATGGTATCAGAGGTGGCCCTTATTATTTATGGTTTTTAGTATGTGGAGATTATGACTGCCAGGACATGGGAGGTATGTGTGATAATGGAATTAGAAAACCTTTCTCGTACTAATCCTCGAGTTACCAGGGGTAGCCACGGAATTGATTCCATTGTCTTGGTTTTGAATTGAGGGATGACAATAGAAGAAATCCAATGTTATGTCATGATTTTACATGGAGTAGTGACCCATGTGGGGTATGAGTAAATGGTTTAGGATCCTCCTATTATTTGATTATTACTTTGATAATGGATCACTACCAGGTCATTGGGTTAAGCACAAAAACTAGTTTTTCATTTCATATGTTTAGTGAATGTTGTAATTCTATTTTGTTCTGGTTGGTGTAAATGTGTTTTTCAAAAATTAAAGGGTCTTTAGAAATGAAAATTATTTATTTTAAATAGATTTAAATAGGTAATACATGTTTTAAAATTTTTATTGTTTTGGATTGAGAATTTGTTAAATGATTTCACTTTCTATGAAAATGGAATGGGTATGACCCTAGGTTCACATTATGGACATCATGAAAAGTGAGGGTTTGTGTGTGGAAAGTGCATGATGTCATGTATGGTAGGAAATGGTAGAACACATGTGTGATGGTTCGTGGGATTCCATGGGTGTTAATTTGAAACCAAAGGCATGACATTGATTTTTATGAAGGTGGTTTTTGAAAGTGATGTTTCAGATATTTTTTATTTGTATGGATTTTGCAACTTTTTTTTGGTTGAGGTGATTCTTTTCATTCAGATTCATCCTGATATCAGTTTTGGTTTATCTTATTATATGATACTTAGAAAATTCCACATAGTAAAGTCCACAAAGTTTCTAATGAGCCTTTACTTGTTGCTAATTCTCATCGAATATATATTGTCTTTGATAGTGATTAGGCTCAATTAAAGGAAGATAAGTGGCTTGAGGAAGTAGAGATTATCTTCAGGATGTTGGTAACTCGCAAAGAAATTAGATTTTGATCTATACTAGGTTTTTTTAGGGTCTAGCATTGAGCTATTGGATGTTAGTATCCACATCCGGGATCCATGTAAGGATTATTTGGGAATTGTTTAAGGCCACCATTATCAAAGGGTTCATACTTGGGGTGGTGAAGTTGAAGAAGGTAGCGGATTTTTTGGATGTTCGGCAAGGATAGTGGTTAGTAAAATCATATGTTGAACACTTTAATGAGTTCGTTCAATTTTATTTGGAAGAAGTACTAGAGAATCAAATGAAAACTCATATTTCAATTTTGGGTCTCTGTATAATGATTTAGATAAAGGGTCACCCATTAGGTGAATCATGTTTCAAGAAGTTAGTAGATGATTATTTTTTGGATGATCTATTTTGTGGTTTATAGTCAATAGTGGTTGCACCATGTGAATGCTCCCCATCTGGCGAGTAGTGCACATCGAAAAAATCTATTTATAAAGTGTCATCTATATTGGTTCTGGCATCAAGTTCATCAGATTAATTGGTTTTGTTCCATCAGTTTTTCTGGTTCAATAATTTTAAGGCATCTTTTCACATCCCTCAAAATACCTACCATCATTTTTTTTTGGTCACCTAGAGAACTTCTAAATTTTTTTTTCTCAAATAAGGGTTTTATGAAACAGTAACCCTGCCCTTTATTTCATATTTAGACATGATTTATTAAATAAATATTAAACTAATTAAAACCAGAAGATTGATAGGTCTAGTTTATTTGGGGATTAGGTTCATTAAATGACTGTATAAGACATAAAATAAAACATATTTATTAAAAAAATATTTTCCATGACAACAACATTATTTCGTACTTTGTATTGCATGAGATAATATGAGGACCTGCATAAGAAATGGTTGAGACATGTAGACCACTAATGGAGTAAATAAGGCATAAAATGAAGAATACAATACATTTAAGGGAATGGATATATCAATTGATCATAATAGAAACATGAACATAAAGTCTTGATATAGCATGATCATCATAACATTGAAATATAGAAACAACTTAATACACTACATCATTAACATAATGGAATTAGGTAAACTGTTGTCCGCATATAATGGAAAAAATTCATATAATGGAATCAGGTTAAATCCTATCCCAACATGATGTGTCATGATACTAAACATTACCCAGGGCATTGGAACGCGATCAGGGGCACCGTTCATGAGTATTTTAATCTCGTTCTTAATTTTTCCACATGGATCATAAAACATGGATTCATTCAAAATAATCATTTATTCCATGATAATGGAATATGGAATACATATATGAATGTATATAATCAATAATAATATCTAAATAATTGTTAATACCGTTGATAGGGAAATGAGAATGGTATTCACTACACAATGATTTTGGCGTGGAAAATCAATTTGCAATTTCAGTAGCATAACGAAATGGCATGGGGATTCATAAAATAGGTTGATGAGAGAAAAAGGGGGTATCAAATTTATTAGAAATTAAATTTGGAATAAGTGGATCATTAAAATATATGTTTCAACATGAGTAATTTTTAAATGGAAGGTGTAACATATTAAAGAAAGTTGATGAAGGATGAGGAATGAAATAACTCTTACAAAATCTCAGCATGGAAACAGGTGTATACGGGAGGGATTAATTAGAGAGAAATGGGTCTCTCATCATAAAAATTTAATAAGTTAAGTATTATGGAGGTGGAAAAACAAACCACATAACTGTTAATTTTTAATTAATGGGTGTAACAATATAAGGAATCTTGGAAAAAAAGAGAATGGATGGAAACTCTTACTTTAGTTTGTGATTTCAAATACCTGAAGGGGGATTCATGAGAGCGTGGGGTACTTTGGGGGATTCTGAAGAGGTTAAGAAAGGCTAGGGATGTGATAAAATTATTGTTAGTGATGATTAGTGGGAGCATGGGTGGGTTTATAGATGAAAAGAGAGGGTAATTCTTTAATATTAAACAAACATAGGTTTTGGAATCCAAATAATTAAATATTACAAACCACAAAAAATCCCATGGGTTTTGCTCATGGTATTTTTCAAAAGAGGAGAAGAAAAATATATTTTATAAGTCTATAGTCTAATTATTTTAAAATATTAGCCTTTCTTATATGGAGGTGAGGCACATTATTAAAGAAATGAATTTAAAATCATAAAATATGTTATACATTTTGGAGGATTCACTAAGGTTTTATAAAATATTTCAAATAAATCTAAAATAAAATTATTATAAAGATAAAACATAAATTTTTTTAATATCCATTTTATGATATTTATTACATCACTATTAGGTAATTATGATTTCTAAAATACACTATATATTTATATATTATTTAATTTTTATCCAAAAATTCAATTGTCTAGGAAAATTATGAAAAATTAAAAATTTGATAATTTTAACATCCTTATTCCAAAAAAATATTCATTTAATCAAAATTAATTTATAAACATTTAAATTTTAACTTTTAAAATGGGAGCTGAAATTTATTAAAAATTTGACGGGTTTTGACAAAAACAGTTTTTAAACATTAATATAAAATACATTTGACTTCATATATTTTTTTACTCATTTAATTATAATTAAAGTAATTTGAAAAAAATTTTTTGATTTAAATATTAATTATTTCAAAAAATCATTAATTCCTTCTAATAAATTCTTTAAGAATACCCTTTTTGTTTTATCATAAAAATACAACTGTTATCAAACTGAACACCTAACCATTTACAGATAAGGAATTGATATAATAATCTTTTATAAGAATTGTGTTTATAATATTATTAAAAAACATAACAATGAATATATTTCTATGAAATGAAATTTTTACCTAAAAACCATTTTATTAAATTCAACATTTCATTATGAAAGACTATTCCCATAAATGAATTGACGGAATAAGACATTAATTTATCCAAAGGAATTATACAATATGTAACTAATACCTGGTTACCGAACCCCTTATAAGAATCACATAAGACCTAAGTGTATGGTGTGTGATGATGAAAGACTCTTGGGGTGGCTCAAATAACATCGCCTAAGTGGTAATCTCTATTAACATGAACATCTCCCATATGCAATTCTGTTCAAGACTACCGTGTTGAATCTAATCTTGGGCTATGTAAAGAGTAAATCCTAGTGACACTACCTCTTTTCTGAGCTCTGAAAAATGAGTTTTGTAAGACCTTAGACTATTTAATGAGGCCATTATCTCTTATATATGTGTGGAAAGGATTTTTTTCAAACCGTATATTTATATTTGTTTTGTAATCACTGTTCAAAAACTATATTAGAACCATAAGGATACTTAATAGTCATTTAATCCCAATTATAATAAAGAAAGAGTGCATGTTTTTTAATTTACATAAGATATTAATAGAAAGGTAATTTTATTCATAAATGATCTGGTCTTTACAACTTTTCCCCCTTAAGAAATTTCACCCTCTAAATTTCCTTTTCTCGTAATAAAAGTGATGATGGTAACTATTCCTCATCACTTCCACTGATTCCCATTTCTCTTCTTCAGACTTTTGGTTTATCCAAAAAAATTGACAATATTCATTATCTTATTTTATAGAAATCATTCTCTATGGTCTAAGATCTTCATCTGCTTCTCCTCATTAGAAGGGTAATTAGCCCATGATTCCACCTCTGGATCGAGTACATGCGATGGGTCAGGTATGTACTTCTTTAAGAGTGATACATGGAATAGATCATGTTATTGAGACTTGTTCGGTGGGACTGCTAGTCTATAGTCCATTAATCCAATGTGATTAAGGATCTCAAAAGGGTTAATGTTCCCTTGACTAGGCTTTCTCTTCAGCACAAATCTCATCACTCTCCTACATGGAGATATGGTGGGGGGAAACCATATATTCAACTACAATCTCTTGGTATCATCGATGATTGTCAGTATAACTTTTTTGTTGACTCTGGGAAACATTGATTTGAGGCTACATGGTCATAACCTTCACCATCATTTTATCGACCCTTTATGGACCTTGAAGTTTTCTGTCCCCAACATCATATCAACATGCTGATGTTTTACACCTATTACCATAAAGGGAATCATAAGGATCCATTTGGATGCATGAGTAGAAACAATTGTTGTAAGAGAAATCAACGATAGAAATATGTTCATCCCATCAAACTTTTAAGGCCATTGAGCATGATATTAATATTTCCTCAAGTATTTGGATAGTCCACTCAGATTGGCCATCAATTTGAGGATGATTAGTAATATTGAAGTTTAGCTCAGAATTCAGATCATGGTGGAGACTCTTGTAGAAAAAATAGGTTAATATTGGTTATTGAATGGATACAATGGATAATGGTAAACCAAGATACCTTAACACTTATTTGAAAAATATTCTTCCAAGTTTATCCAATGAGAAATCATCTTGAATTGTAATGAAGTGTGCAGTATTTTTAAAATGATCCACCACAACCGAGATAGCAATGTTTCCATTTGATGTCTTTAGAAGTCCGATCACAATTTCTATGGTGATTTCTCCCATTTCCATGTTGGTATGGGTAACCATTGTATCATCCCATTACATTTCTTCCTCTCAGCCTTAACTTGGTGATGTACCAGATACTTTGATTTATATTTGGTGATCTCTTTCATCATGTGATCCTACATACAATGCTCTTTGATATCCTGATACATCATTGCGTTTCTAGGGTGAATGGAGAAATTTGAATTATGTGAATCCTCCAAAATATCATTATATAACTCCAGATTGGATGGAACACGTATTCTTGATAAAAATATCATAATTCCTTCTTCACGAACATTGAACAATTAGGATTTTTGTTTTTTGATAGGTTTCACTTTTTTCTAAATTCCAACATCATCATTTTATCATCCTTTAACCTTTCCAAAAGATACAATTGAGCAATTATTTTTGAAAGGATTAATGATATTACCTTATTTATGATTTTGAGGTCCATATTCACCAAATCTAAGAAGATGGGATCCTTTAAAATTATCATTAATGATTGAATCGCTGGGTCCTTTCTACATAGATAATCTTCCACCATATTTTCATTCCTAGGGTGGTAATGGATTAAGCAGTTGTAATCTTTGATGAGCTATAACCATCGTCATTGGTTCAAATGCATCTCTTTAAATGTGAATATATATTTGAGAAATTTATGATCTATATGTATTTCACACTTTTCACCAAAGAGATAATGTTTCCATATTTTCAATGCAAACATCGAAGATGCCAACTCTAAATCATGTGTGGGATTGTTTTTATCATGAATTTTCAACTTCCTTGAGGTATAGTGGATGAATTTAGCATTCTCCAGCAACACACAACCAAGACCCTTCTTCGAAGCATCACTAGATATTATGAAAATATCCCAATTATGGGTAGTGAGAGAACAATGGCAGTGATAAGCCTCTTATTCAACTCCATGTAGCTTTATTCACATTCATCATTCTAAAAAAACTTCATTCCCTTTCATGTTATCTCGGTAAGAGGGTTTTACAATCGTGAGAAATTTCTCACAAATCTGCGATAATAAAAACCTAACCGTAAGAAACTTTGCATATATGTCATAGATATTGGTAACATCCATTCTTCAATAGCTTTTGTTTTGGAAGGACCCAAATATATCTCATTTCTTATGATGATATTCTCCCTGAATGAGACTTATTTCAACCAGAACTCACACTTGATATACTTTTCATATATATTCTTCTTTCACAAGGTCTCTAGTACAATGCTTAGATGATCCTAATGTTTCTCCTAGGTTTTGGAGTCTATTAGAATATATTATATAAAGACTATTAAAAACATGTAGAGGAAATATTTAAAGACTATTTTAATCATGTCTATAATGATTTATTGATAATTAGCATGTTAAAAAGTAATTACTATGAATTCATAGTGTCCGTACATTTTACAAAATGCAGTCTTGCGGATACCTTCCTTCTTCAACCTTACATGGTAATATCCCAATTACAGATCCACCTTGAAAAATTGTTGTTCTCCATGTATCTGATCTAACAAGTCACTAATTTGAGGAAAATGATACCTAGTCTTTATAATGATTTTTAGATCACAATAGTCAATGAAAAGGCACATTGACACATCCTAATTATTGACTAATAGTACTGGAGCACCCCATAGTAAAGAAATTGGGTGTATAAACCCTTTACCAATATTCTCATGTTATTGTTTCTTTAGCTCCTCAAGCTCCAAAACAACCATTCTATATGAGGACTTGTATATTGGAAATGCCCCAGGTAGATGATCAATTGAGAATTAAATATCTCTTGTAAGGGGAACACAATGAAATTATGTGGGAAACACATCAGTGAATTCCATAAAAATATAAATGTATTCAAGGATGGTCCGTTCCTTAGACTCAATCATCTAAGACATAAAAACATTATCATATGTAATTAATATCCTCGATTTTAATGATGTTGCTAAAGAATATTCATCCTTCTTTGTGCACTTGTATATAATCAGTGGTCAATTCACGATATGGAGAGTGATTTTGTAGAGACCCGAAGCCTGACGTACATGGACATTACATTACATTTGCGGAATACTTAGTACATAACAAAAACACACACAAGGATCGTAATAGTTTAGTGTCTTTGGAAACTCGGAATATAATCTTCTAATCCTGGTGAAAGATCTTCAATATCTCCCATAATGATCTTCCCTTTTTTCTTACCTAAAACCTTTCATTATATCCTGGGGAAAAGAAAACAAAAAAGGGTGAACTCGAATGCTCAGTAAGGGCAAATAAAGGAAATAAAAATCATATCATATCTTTTTGAAAATCATAACCTGCAAACGAGATCATAATATCTTAACATGGAATAAATCATAGAAGTGAAAATGATATCCCCATAATCATAACATGAAACTTGAAACTTTGTTTCATGCACACATAATTATGGAAAATCATTTCTTGTTAGTCGTGACTCATTGCCAAGACTATCTTACTGGACAAAGTCCATTTCTGAACCGAGTTCACTCCTCGTTTCAGTCCTGTATCACTGAACCGAAATAACCTTCTGTTCCAGCCATGTCTATCTCATGAGATATAAATCTTTAACCAATGCATTGGAGGGAGATATAGGTCCCACCCATCATATAATGAATCCTTTCTTATGTGTTCCACATAATCATAAACCATACATCATAGCGCAACCCATGTAATAAAAATGGAATTCTTAAACAACATGACATCATAAAACAATTCATATAAGATAAAGGAATTCATAAAAATATAATTCCATCACAAAATAATCAAATCAATGTAATAATAGGGATAAAAACAGAACCCTTTATTATCTTAGATGGAAAATAATTGTGATAAAACACTTGAACTCCATTCTTGAGGAAAATATCCTTTCTACTTCAAAAACATTTTTCCTTTCATAACATGTCATACGACTTTAAAATAAAAGAAGTTGATTAAAAATAAACTTGAAAACTTGTAAAGGAAGCTTCTTGGAAATAATTGTTTTAAAAATCCATTCATGTCGTATAAGTTAAAAAAACATTCTTCATACCTTTGTCGGAAAAGTCAAAAAGTACCTCGTACGAAAAAACGACAAAAGATTCCTTTCATATTCTTTACTAAAAACTCACCGAAGGGTAAAATTGGATTTAAAATATTTTAATTGGATGGAAACAGTATTACATATTGAGGGAACATGGATGTGGATGATAAAATACACCCCAGTAAATAATTACGAATAAACAATCTCGGATAAAAATGAGATTGTGATATTTCCCTTACCTTAGGTCTGATTTGCTTCGTAAGTGTCCGAACCTCCTGTATAATGATTTAAATAATGTCATTGACTTATTAAAGAGTCATATTCATTGTTATTATATCATATATAGTTCACTTATGACATTATATTACCCGTTCTTTTGTAAATTTCATGTTAAAGAGCGTTTTGGGTAAAATTGTTTCATTTGTCGTCCGTGTTTTGACTTGTAATTATTCATACGATTACTTAGATCATGAATACTTAATTAAAGAGTATAAAACATGATTTATATATATATATATATATTCATAATATATATATAATAAATATGTAAATGGAAAGAAATACACCATTCATGGAGACGGTAGTCCGTACGTACGTATGAACGCTGTTTTCGTTTCCTTATTGAATTGAATGGAATTAAGTAGATGACATACATATAAATATAAATAAATCCAGTATAATTATTATGTCATATATTTCATTAGTACTTATTATATATACTTTATAATCATTCATGAATGGTTAATCATTGAGAATTAATCTCATCGCGTCGTGTAGACGGTAGTCCGTACGTATGCACGAGCGATGATATCGTTCCCCTGGTCGTGGAATTGTGTTGAAGTGTTTGTATAATATTTCAGTATCAATATCACTTTATAATAATCATATATAGTTACTCATTACACCATTATACCCATCCAATTAAGGTGGTGGTGGAAAATAGATTACACCACGGCGTGGAGACGGTATTCCGTACGTACGCACGCGCGGTGATTTCCTTTTTCCGTAGGATGGATAGAAGGTTAATTAGAGTTGTTTCATATTTATAATAAAATATCAGTATGTAAGTAATACTTATGTTATTACTTTATCATGAAACAACTAAATAAGAAGAATTTGAAGAAGAAAGAAATTGAAAAGATCGGTAATGGATATTACCTCTTCTTTGAAACACCTCTTTGAATCCTCCACTTAGAGAACTATGATTGGTCTTTGAAGAAGACCAGGACCTCTAGGATTATTCTAGGGAAGTGGATAAGGGATTTTGGAAGGGTTTGGCCGAGCTTGAGTGCTCAAATTGGTGTGAGGAGGAGGGGGAGGAGGTGCCATTTTATAAGGGAGGAGAGGGGCATCTTAGGAAAATCTCAAAATATTATATTATATTAATGTCAAATTCGGTTTATAATGGTTCCAAATGGTCTTATTTCGATGCTAAAGTGGGGATGGGTCGCAATCCTTTCATCGAATAAGATTTAGACAAGTTTAGGTTATTATTTTACCCTTATCAATTAGATTTAACTCTAAGTTAAATAATTTAACTTTTACCGTGTCTTTTTGTTTTCTTACACTATATTGTTAATACAGTTACTATAACATGCCAAACGAACCCCAAATTGTTTATTATTAATATATATATCCTTATCTAAGTCATTTGGCCGAACCTTAGATTTTTAGGAATAACATAACAATTAATAATATAATATTTGATTTAAAAACTATTTTGTGTCAATTTTGACACTATTTGATATATGATTTTTGTGAAAGTCATAACAGAATTATATGTTCAAACAAAGTTGATTAAATCAGCACTAATATATCATAGTAACCTAGAAAATTAGTTGTATTCATAAAAAGTCTCAATTTAAATTTATTTTGGTATTTATAACATCAATTATGTCAATATTTCATTAATAAGATAATTACAGCATCATCTTTGTGTCATAAATAAATTAAATTATTTGATCTCTAAAAATTAAAAATAAAATACCATTATGTAGGAAATATTTTTATCTTTCTAATGAATATTTACAATTGAATTTATCTTATGTATATCCCTATATTAAAAATGTTTTAGGAAATAACCTTTGATTTCAACTCTTTTAACTCTTCTTTGAATTAAATAATAATAAATGTCCTAATCTAATCCAAGTGGGCCTAAATGATAATATTTTACACTTAAGGTTGTTTTTGGTCGAGATACACTTGTCCAATAGGATTAGGACATGTGTTAGGGTAATATTAATATCATTTTTACCCTTAATTACCCTATTTACTTTTAACCGTGGTAAATAAAAGCAAAAAGTTACTATTCACCAAAAATTATTTTCATCTCATTGAACCACATATTACTTACTGACATCAACCGTGTCTCTCTTATTTTTGAAATTCCATGCACAGAAGTGGTAAAATTAAGATTTATGAAGAAATTAATTTTTTTAACTACCACTTAGTAGTTTCACTATTCATCAAAAATTGATGTTTTTCAGAACAATGCCAAAATTTCATCCTAAGCTATATTTCATATTCCGAATTCAAAAATGAAGTCTATTTTACCAAATTCATATCATAGAAGTTGCATTAATTAATTTTATAATTAAATCCCGCTGTTAAAACAAATAGCGTGTTTTTAAGAAACAATATCTATCAAAAGACTGACACTTGTTTATGTCTGGTTTAAATGTGAAATTACATCCAATGACCAACATTTGTATAAAATTGAAAAATATATTCATATATACTTTAAAACCACTCAAATTAATAATTTTTCACTATTAATTATTTCGAATGAAAAAGTTGTATTTATCTAAAATTTAGTAATTTTCACTATTCATCAAAATATGAAAGTTATACATAAATTACCAAAATTTCACCCTAAGCTAAATTCGATACTCCGAATCCAAAAATGAATTCCATTTTGAGAGCTAAAATTTATAAAATTTTAAAAGGTGGTTATTACTATTCTTAACGGCTAGTTTTAATAATATTTTAATAGCATATCGTTGTTTAGTGAAACTCAGTATTACGTACTACACACGCTATAGATGAAGGTCTCGATTGTGTGTACTGCAAGGCAAGTCAAGGATGTGTGTTGTGAAAGTTCTTTTGGGTGTAGCGTTCAACACAAGACATTAATAAAATTAAAAAGAATATTTTTCATAAAATCTCGGGGTGTTACATTCTACCCCCCTTAAAATGAATTTCGCCCTCGAAATTCATCGGGGTTATAAATGGTTTACTATTCAAAAGTTTCTTTAATATAAACCCACATCGTAAAAAGGAATACCAAAACCAATCTTTAAAAAAAAGTATGAAACTTAACGGTTACCCAAATAAACTAATCACTGGGTTTCCACATAGGTGAAAATATGGATATGGAAGAGAAATCTAACCATCATGTTCTGATGGGGAGTGGTAGAGAACATGGCTATGGAAAAGCTAGCAATCACAAAGCCATAAATTTGTGACGATCTAAGGTACCATCTGATTCATCAGATATAAGATCATTAGGACAACATTTTTGGTTTTCAAGATCATTTCCCTAAAGATGAAAATTTGAATAAGAATAAATAGTTACTTTATTTTGGTACAATCTCACTGTTGTTCGTGCCTTGAACAATTTCCACTTCATCTTATAAATAAATGAAGTTGAATTTGTTATTCGTGAAGTGTTAGAAAATCATGTGATAGAATGAGGCATTCCATCTGTCTCAAACAAAAGGTTAGCAAAAATTATATACATAAGTTAATCTATAGTGAGATTAATCATATATGGTTCCTAAAATGGACTTATACATCATATATCATACAGTTTAATATAATAAAACTAGTTTCTACTAAACAGGGACTTCCTGTAGGCCAGTGGTAGGCGATAAAGGCCAGTCCCACTTCGGTTGTGGGTTCGATTTCCACAGCCCTGTCTGACGCGATGTGCCGTCGCCCGTCCTGGAGGTTGTCCTTTTTCTAAAACTATATTACTATAATATCCCATCAATAATATTGAAAAAAATTTCTATCCTTAAACAATACTATCTTATGTCCAACATAATCCATTCCAATATTTAGGCTTATTCATAATACTGTAGTCCACTCTCATAACATAGTGAAAACGATTACCAGAGATTTAACACCATCGTTGATCCCCATATATCATAAGATATTTTTCGTTGGTCACATTCCAAACATTCAAAGTCCTTAATCATGTATTCTCTTGAATACCTTAGTGAAAACATGAATGCAGTTAAAAGTTACACTTTCCACAAACCAAAATCTTCAAAATTCTATATACTCAAACCATGATATCACTTAGTCCTTATATTAATCATGAGCTCATGAATACTGTTAAACATTTCATTTTCTCGTTTTCCCTTCATTATGCGCATATCAATCATTTTCCAAAAATATCTCAATCACTTTCCATGGTTACTGGTACCATAAAATTATTGAAAACCACAATAGACCACTACATAAATATTCCAATATTCCACGATACTATATTCAACACTATTTTGGAATCCCATTACATAAACACTTAATCATTCCACCACATCGTTGTCATATTCAACATCACCAATAGTGATCGCATGTGACTTCCCTTTGTCCTTTGCCTTCAGTGGTTGCTCAGGTTGATCATCACTAACCCTTGGATTAGGGCATTTATTAGCATAATGCCCCATTTACTTGCACTTGAAGCATTGAAGTGTTGGTGGTGCGTTCTCTGCAGTGTTTGCTTTATTCACATCATTAGAATCCCTTTTTCCATTACTTCAACACTCAGCTGCTCGATGACCTTCTTTTCCACACATAAAACATTTTCTAGTCCCTTTAAGACAATCTCCACCATGCTTCTTTCCACACTTTGTGCATAAGGAAACATTATTCTGAGATTTCTCCTTGAACTCCATCTTTCGTTTCTTGTAAAAACCATGAGATGGATATGTAACACCAACTTCCATTTCTACCTTGATATCACAACGCACAATTTCTTAATAGCTACTGAAGTCTATTATAGCTAATGCCCTTCGAAGACTTGGTTTTAAGCCACTGAAAAATCGATCAACTTTACTTTCAGGTTGGATGATAATGCCATATGCATACCTTTCAAGTCTTGTAAAATTTTCTTCGTATATACCAACAGATTCATCATCCTTTTTCTTTAGTTCAAGAAACTCCTTCTCCATCTTTGTTCGAAGAATACGAGGGAAGTACTTATTGAAAAATAAGTTCTTGAACTCGTCCCATTCCATGGAATCAATTTCATCTCTTTGCCTCGTATTCTTGATAAGATTCCACCATTTATCAGCTTCACCTTCCAAACGATATACTGCTAAGATGACTTTATCATGTTCAGAACATTGAAGAACTGAAAATATCTTTTCAGTAGTACTGATCCATTGTTCAGCAACAAGTGGATCAGAAGACCCACTGAAAGAAGGTGGACGTTGTCTCATGAAGGACTCAGTAGAATATTGTTCCCTTCTCTTCTCATTTGGAAGTCCAGAATGATTCATAGCTTGTGTAAGTATAGCAATAAGATTTTTCACTCTATCTCCCATAACATTTGTTTGTTCCAGAGGACAATCATTGCATTGTCCATTGCATTGATCAACACGGTTCCTTCGGGTTCCAGCCATCGTCTAAAACCCAAAAAGAATAGTGTGAGAGGCAAAAATCATGCTAGGGAAAACAACATAATAAAGGGGGAGTATCCTCAATATCTAACATCTTAGGTTAAATTCTATGATCGTTAGCGTAGTTCTAGTACTATAACCTATACGTATACTTAACCATAGGGACATCCCTAGACATACCTTAGAAATATCTCTAGGGATCTCACTAACGTTTTCGCATCCTAGTTTCCAAAGGTTGACTAAACCTTTCCTCTGATACCAACTATAGATACCTGAAGCCTGACGTACATGGACATTACATTACATTTGCGGAATACTTAGTACATAACAAAAACACACACAAGGATCGTAATAGTTTAGTGTCTTTGGAAACTCGGAATATAATCTTCTAATCCTGGTGAAAGATCTTCAATATCTCCCATAAAGATCTTCCCTTTTTTTACCTAAAACCTTTCATTATATCCTGGGGAAAAGAAAACATAAAAGGGTGAGCTCGAATGCTCAGTAAGGGAAAATAAAGGAAATAAAAATCATATCATATCTTTTTGAAAATCATAACCTGCAAAAGAGATCATAATATCTTAACATGGAATAAATCATAGAAGTGAAAATGATATCCCCATAATCATAACATGAAACTTGAAACATTGTGGAATGAACACATAATCATGGAAAATCATTTCTTGTTAGTCATGACTCATTGCCAAGACTATCTTAGTGGACAAAGTCCATTTCTGAACCGAGTTCACTCCTCGTTTCAGTCCTGTATCACTGAACCGAAATAACCTTCTGTTCCAGCCATGTCTATCTCATGAGATATAAATCTTTACCCAATGCATTGGAGGGAGATATAGGTCCCACCCATCATATAATGAATCCTTTCTTATGTGTTCCACATAATCATAAACCATACATCATAGCGTAACCCATGTAATAAAAATGGAATTCTTAAACAACATGACATCATAAAACAATTCATATAAGATAAAGGAATTCATAAAAATATAATTCCATCACAAAATAATCAAATCAATGTAATAATAGGGATAAAAACAGAACCCTTTATTATCATAGAAGGAAAATAATTGTGATAAAACACTTGAACTCCATTCTTGAGGAAAATATCCTTTCTACTTCAAAAACATTTTTCCTTTCATAACATGTCATACGACTTTAAAATAAAAGAAGTTGATTAAAAATAAACTTGAAAACTTGTAAATGAAGCTTCTTGGAAATAATTTTTTTAAAAATCCATTCATGTCGTATAAGTTAAAAAAACATTCTTCGTACCTTTGTCAGAAAAGTCAAAAAGTACCTCGTACGAAAAAACGACAAAAGATTCCTTTCATATTCATTACTAAAAACTCACCGAAGGGTAAAATTGGATTTAAACTATTGTAAGTGGATGGAAACAATATTAAATATTGAGGGAACATGGAATTGGATGATAAAATACACCCCAGTAAATACTTACGAATAAACAATCTCGGATAAAAATGAGATTGTGATATTTCCCTTACCTTAGGTCCGATTTGCTTCGTAAGTGTCCGAACCTCCTGTATAATGATTTAAATAATGTCATTGACTTATTACAGAGTCATATTAATTATTATGATATCATATATGGTTCACTTATGACATTATATTACCCGTTCTTTTGTAAATTCCATGTTAAAGAGCGTTTTGGGTAAAATTGTTTCATTTGTCGTCCGTGTTTGGACTTGTAATTATTCATATGATTACTTAGATCATGATTACTTAATTCCAGAATATAATACATGATTTATATATATATATATTCATAATATATATATAATAAATCAGTAAATGGAAAGAAATACACCGTTCATGGAGACGGTAGTCCGTACGTACGCATGAACGCTGTTTTCGTTTCCTTATTGAATTGAATGGAATTAAGTAGATGACATACATATAAATATAAATAAATCCAGTATCATTATTATGTCATATATTTCATTAGTACTTATTATATATACTTTATAATCATTCATGAATGGTTAATCATTGAGAATGAATCTCATCGCGTCGTGGAGACGGTAATCCGTACGTACGCACGAGTGATGATATCGTTCCCCTGGTCGTGGAATTATGTTGATGTTTTTGTATACTATTTCAGTATCAATATCACTTTATAATAATCATATATAGTTACTCATTACACCATTATACCCATCCAATTAAGGTGGTGGCGGAAAATAGATTACACCACGGCGTGGAGACGGTATTCCGTACGTACGCCCGCGCGGTGATTTCCTTTTTCCGTAGGATGGATAGAAGGTTATTTAGAGTTGTTTAATATTTATAATAACATATCAGTATGTAAGTAATACTTATGTTATTACTTTATCATGAAACAACTAAAGAAGAAGAAGTTGAAGAAGAAAGAAATTGAAAAGATCGGTAATGGATATTACCTCTTCTTTGAAACGCCTCTTTGAATCATCCACTTAGAGAACTATGATTGGTCTTTGAAGACGACCAGGACCTCTAGGATTATTCTAGGGAAGTGGAGAAGGGATTCTGGTAGGGGTTTGCCGAGCTTGAGTGCTCAAATTGGTGTGAGGAGGAGGGGGAGGAGGTGCCATTTTATAAGGGAGGAGAGGGGCATCTTAGGAAAATCTCAAAATATTATTTTATATTAAGGTCAAATTCGGTTTATAATGGTTCCAAATGGTATTATTTCGATGCTAAAGTGGGGATGGGTCCCAATCCTTTCATAGAATAATATTTAGAAAAGTTTAGGTTATTATTTTACCCTTATCAATTATATTTAACTCTAAGTTAAATAATTTAACTTTTACCGTGTCTTTTTGTTTTCTTACACTATATGGTTAATACACTAACTATAACATGCCAAAGGAACCCCAAATTTTTTATTATTAATATATATATCCTTATATAAGTCATTTGGCCGAACCTTAGATTTTTAGGAATAAAATAAAAATTAATAATATAATATTTGATTTAAAAACTATTTTCTGTCAATTTTGACACTATTTGATATATGATTTTTTTGAAAGTCATAACAGAATTATATGTTCGAACCAAGTTGATTAAATCAACACTAATATATCATAGTAACCTAGAAAATTAGTGGGATTCATAAAAAGTCTCAAATTAAATTTATTTTGGTATTTATAACATCAATTATGTCAATATTTCATTAATAAGATAATTACAGCATCATCTTTGTGTCATAAATAAATTAAATTATTTGATCTCTAAAAATTACA
This sequence comes from Viscum album, assembly GCA_963277665.1. Taxonomy (NCBI): domain Eukaryota; kingdom Viridiplantae; phylum Streptophyta; class Magnoliopsida; order Santalales; family Viscaceae; genus Viscum; species Viscum album. Next base: position 934,261,337 of record OY728133.1, on the reverse strand, counting down.
AATAAACTACCATTATGTAGGAAATCTTTTTATCTTTCTAATTAATATTTACAATTGAATTTATCTTATGTATAACCCAATATTAAAAATGTTTTAGTAAATAAACTTTGATTTTAACTCTTTTAACTCTTCTTTGAATTAAATAAAAATAAATGACCTAATCTAATCCAAGTGGGCCTAAATGATAATATTTTACACTTAAGGTTGTTTTTGGTCGAGATACACTTGTCCAATAGGATTAGGACATGTTTTAGGGTAATATTAATACCATTTTTACCCTTAATTACCCTATTTACTTTTAACAGTTGTAAATAAAAGTAAAAAGTTACTATTCACCAAAATTTAGTTTCATCTCATTAAACCACATTTTACTTACTGACATCAACCGTGTCTCTCGGATTTTTGAAATTCCATTCACATAAGCGGTAAAATTAAGATTTATGAAGAAATTAAATTTTTTAACTACCACTTAGTAGTTTCACTATTCATCAAAAATTGATGTTTTTCAGAACAATGCCAAAATTTCATCCTAAGCTATATTTCATATTCCGAATTCAAAAATGAAGTCTATTTTACCAAATTCATATCATAGAAGTTGCATTAATTAATTTTATAATTAAATCTCGCTGTTAAAACAAATAGCGTGTTTTCAAGAAACAATATCTATCAAAAGACTGACACTTGTTTATGGCTGGTATAAATGTGAAATTACATCCAATGACCAACATTGTATTAAATTGTAAAAATATATTCTAAATATACTTTAAAACCACTCAAATTAATAATTTATCACTATTAATTATTTAGATTGAAAAAGATGTTTTTATCTAAAATTTAGTAATTTTCACTATTCATCAATATATGAAAGTTATCCAAAAATTACCAAAATTTCACCCTAAGCTAAATTCGATACTCCGAATCCAAAAATGAATTCCATTTTGAGAGCTAAAATTTCTAAAATTTTAAAAGGTGGTTATTACTATTCTTAACGGCTAGTTTTAATAATATTTTAATAGCATATCGTTGTTTAGTGAAACTCAGTATTACGTACTACACACGCTATCGAGGAAGGTCGCGATTGTGTGTACTGCAAGGCAAGTCAAGTATGTGTGTTGTGCAAGCTCCTTTTGGTGTAGCGTACAACACAAGACATTAATAAAATTAAAAAGAATATTTTTCATAAAATCTCGGGGTGTTAGAGATTTCACTCTAACAAATATTTATGTTGGCTCTATATAGGTAAATCCATTTTATGCCAAATAAAATTAAACCAAGGTAAGTATGATATTTTTTTTGATTTTCAATCTAAAAATTGTGATAGGGGGGAGTTATATTATTTGGATGAAATAATTTTTTTTATATTCCATTTTCACTAACATCCCTACTGTCATTATTTTTGGTGAAGTTTGGATTGTTGTACTAAATTTTAGAGATATAAATGAATGCATAAAACCATAATAAGCGATTAAATTATATATTCATGAAGGAATCAATAGTGTGCCTATAATCACTTAGTTTCCTGTATTCTCTTTGGCAGGAGTGATGGAAAAAAGGTCCCCCTTGCTACCTTGGAGGTTTTTGGTTGCCTCTGAGAACCCTTGGATTAGGGAACTGGTTCCAAATCAAGAATATTTTTTTACGGTTATAGTAATGAAAAATGTGTTGACAATAGAATGGATCATTTCATTCCTCTATCGCAGTAGCAGATTTTTCATTCCAGAAATCATTGGCTTGGTGTCCTTGCTTCCCACACCTAATGCATTTCCTCATCTTCTTCATGAAAGATCTAGGGTGCCTATTTCTACACCTTTGTAATGGGGGATTTAGGAATTTCATAGAAATTTTGTATTGATCCATTGGACCACAAAAATTGAACTCAATATTCTGTTTTTTATCCCCATGATACCCCTGAGATTCAATAATCTATATCTTGACTTTGACAGAACATCAGACAATCTCTTCATAGATGTCAATCTCGTTGATCACCAGAGCTTTTGGTAGGCTAGTTTTTGGACCACTAAAGATTCTTACGACCTTGAATTCAGGGTAATGAAAAAACCGAAGGCATATAATGCATGTATAGTGAATTTTTCTTCATATGACTTAACAAATTTATCGTCCTTTTTCTTGAGTGCAAGGAAATCTCATTCCATTATAAGAAAGAGGGTGCATGGAAAATATTTATTGAAACACATTTTCTCTATGTCCTTCCATTCCATCTCCTTGATCTATCCCTTAGGATTCATATTTTTTTATCAATTCCCATAATTGATAAAATTCACCCTCTATACGATAAGCAACTAAAAAAACCTTCTCTTGTTCGGAACATTAAAAGATGGAGAAGAACTTTTCAATGGTGTTGATCAATTTTTCGGCGAACCAGGGATCATATGATCCACTGAAGTTAGGAGACCTTTTTCTTGATGTAGATCTCAATTGAGACATATTCTTTATTTGGGGGAGAGGGGTGGTTGGACGTTCTTCTTGACCATTGTTTCAATTCAAAAATTTAGTTAACTGAGAGAGTATCATGATAATGTTTATTATTCCCACTCTCATCAGATTGGACATCTCATTAGATTAGTGGTCGCATTAATTTTCACATTGATTGTTAGCCAGAGTCCTCCAATTACTATCCATGGATAGAGTAAAAGTTAAATTAGGTTTAATTATTTTAAACTATTAAACACATTAAGGAGAATCTAATTAAAAGGGATAAATTTTAAATTACATTTATCTTCTTAACTTATAAATTTCTATGGTTTGATGTATGTTATCTGTGATGTAATTCCAAAAATATATTATTAAGTTCATTATTTTGTTCCCTTAATAGTGGATCGTAATAAGATTATGAATTTACCAAATCATAACCCCTAGGATTGTCAAATCGATAGTGCAACAAGACCCTTTTTCGGGCACCACTTACCATTAATGTCTTGCTCAAAGTGGGGTTTTTTGTGTTTAACCCCTACATACACTTATTCTAGATCCACATCTACTTGTTCGTATGCAGACATGGATATATTTTATTGATAAACCATTTACTCTATACTCACAAAAAGATTGGGATTCATTTCTTATGCATAGTCTTATCAATAAGGCTTTCACATGGGGTTTCTGATCCTAATTCCAAAAATAACAAAACCTATCCTTTAATACCAACTATAACAACCCTAGTCTTTATTTAATATTTTGACATGATTTATTTAATGAAATTTAACTTAATAAAACTTATAATATCGAGAGTTCTAGTGTTTTTGGGGATTGGGAACATTGTATTGAAACTTAAGACATAAAATACAAAATCATTTTTGAAAACTCATTTTACATGACCACCACATTCCTTCATTCTTAGAATTTCATGGGATAACATTAAGAAATACATAAAAAAGGGTGATCTATAAATCTCATTAAGGGAGTAAATAAGTAATAACATAAATAATACAACACATGTTAGGAAATATAATTATCAATTTAGTATAAGGCAAAAAACAACATATAGACATGATATAACAAGATCATCATAACATGAAAATGTGTAAACAACATATAACCTTGCATCATAAACATAAATGAATCAAGTAAACCATTTTCCCAAAATGATGGAAAAAATTAATATATATGAATTAATTAAACTCTTTTCCCAAAATGACATATCATGGCACTAAACATTACCCAATGCTTTGGAGGGATATTAGGGAACACCCTTCATGAACATTTTAATCTCGTGCTTATGTGTGCCACATAGATCATATAACCTGGATTCATTTAACATCATCATTTATTCCAGGATAAAATAATTATAAATAAATATATAAAAATATATAACCAATAATTAAATTTTCATAATGGTGAATACCCTTGATTATTAAATGGGTATGGAATTCAAAACAAAATAATTTTGGCATTGAATATCATAGTCAAATTTTGGAAATATAACAACATCACACAGGGATTCACAAAAAGGGTTGATGAGAGAAAATGGGGTATATAATCATTTAGAAATTAATTGGGTGATAATGGGATCATATATAAACATTTTCCAACATGAGTAATTTTTAAATAGAAGAAAAAACCTAATAATGAAACCAGAAGAATAAATAGGAATGAAATAACTCCTAAATTTTTTTGGCATGGTAATATGTGTACATGGGAGGGATTAATGAAAGTTAAATGGGACTCTCATCCTTAAAAAATAACAAGGGAAGTATTGAAGAGGTTAGAAAATATACCCCATCATTTTTAATTGAAAATAAAATGGTGTATGAACTTAAGTAAAATATGATAAAAATAAGAAAGGAAGGAAACACTTACATGAGTGTGAGATTTCCCAAGTGTGAAGAGGGGATTCATGAGGGATTCAGGAAGCATGGGGTAATTTTAAAGATGTGGGGGATAGATTATTGACGTGCTACAAGGGTTTTTAGTTAATAGAAGTGCGAGCATAGGTGGGGTTATATAGGAAATAAGAGGGGAATTCATTAATATTTCCCAAAGATTGGTTTTGGAATCAATATAATTAAATAATAAAAACCCTATACCTTACCATTGGTTTTTTTGCCAAGATTTTTTCAAAAGAGTAGTGGAAATAATTATTTTATAAATCTAAGGGCTGGAGGTATTAAAATATTATCTTTTCTTATATGGAGGTGAGTCACATTATTAAAATAATAAACACAAAATCATAAAATATGTTATACATTTTGGAGGATTCTCTAAGGAATTATAAAATAAGTAAAATAAATCTAAAATCAAATTATTTTAAAGTTAAGACATAGACTTTGTCGAAAATTCATTTTATGGTATTAATTACTTCACTATTGGGTCATTATGATGCCATAACACACACTATATATTTATTTATTATATATTTCTTACCCAAATATTCATCTTTTTTTATAAATAATTCATAATTGGATAAATTTGAAATTATAATTCCAAAATTAATATTCATTTTACCTAAATAATTTCCTAAATAATTTAATTTTCACTTTTAAAATGAGAATCGATAGTTATGGAAAATTTGATTGGTTTTGAAAAAAATGTATTTTAAAACTTAATTAGTTTTATATTTGACTTCATAAAAATTATATACTCATTTGTTATCAAAAAAATTAAATTGATAATAATATTTTATTAAAATATTAATTATTTAAATAATTTATTAATTCCTTAAAATAAATTACATAAAAATACACTTTCTGTTTTACCACACAAAAATATAAGTCTTATAAAACGAATTAGCAAATCAAATTATGATAAGGAAGCGATATAATCATCATTTATAAGAATTTTGTTATAATTATATTAACAAAAACCTAATAATGTATATATTTCTTTGAAGTATCATTTTTACCTGAAAAAAAACAATTTATCAAATTCCACATTTTTTTATGAATGACTATTCCCATAAAGGAATTTATATAATAATATTTTTATTTTTCAATAGATATTATATAATATGTAACTAATACATTGTTACATAACTGCTTATAACACCCGCATAATACCTCACGGTAAGGTGTGTGACGGTGATAGTCTATTAGGGTGGCTCTAATAACATCACACATATGGTAATCTCTATTAACTTGACCTTATCCCATATGCAATTATGTTCAATATTAACATGTTCGAGATCAGATTGGGTTTGGTCAAGAGTGAATCCCAGTGATGCTACCTCCCTTATGAGCTCTGAAAAATCCACTTTGTATGACATAAGTGACTAGAAGAGGCCATCATCTCATTTTTCTCTATCGGAACGATTTGTTAAAACATTATATTTATATTAATATTGTGATCACTGTTCAATTGATATATTATCAATAGAAATGATAATTACTTTTTGTTTAAACCCAATTATAATAATAAAAGTGTGCATCCATTTTTTATATCTATAAAATAATAAAAGAAAGGTAAATTTATTCATAACTATCAGGTCATTACACTTAATCGGTGGATTCTTGAAGTAGACTATGAGGTGGGGTTAAATTAATCCCTCAGAGCTCCATCCTCTGGTCTCATAGTAATCCCACGCAGAGTCAGGAGTTGTCAAGGTTTTGTGAAAACATGGTATGATTTTTATTTTATGCATTAGGATAGATATATGTTAGGTTTTTTTTGTTTTTTTCTTTGTATGTTCATATATTAATTGTAAATGTGTTATAAACATATGTCCGTTTAATCCAAGCACTTGTACCAATTAAAATGTTGAATTTTTGAATTATTCATTTTTTGTAATGTGTGTTTGTCCCTTGGGATATTGGATTTGGTTTTATTAGTAATTTTTTTGATGTGATTGTGTCCTGTGGAAATAATGAATGGTGTTTCTCGTTTTGGTTTGGGTTCTATTCATGGATTCCCCTCGTGTTGTGGGTTTGGCCGGGTGTGGGGAAATACCATGTTCTAGTGGTGGTAATATTTCATTCTTGTTAAGGAAGTGGTATGTGATTATGTTGGGAATTACCTAATCCATAGTTTCAATATGGTTGTTGTTCGGTTGGTATTGATAAGTTTAGTTAGATGTTGGGGTCCCGGTGTGTCGTGTCTATCTATATTGGGTTTTCCATTAAGGTCTTAATAGTGTCATTTAGAGTTTCAAGTTCACATTCTTGTTGAGTTAATTTTGTGGTTAGAACCCCAATATATCCCTCCCTCATTCGTATGTTGTAGTTTCATCTTGATTGGTCAGGTGTGAAATGTGGACTGAATAGTCATCCCGATGGTTCTTAGTTTCACTCTCAGTTTTGTTTAGGCTTGAACTCTATTTTTTATTATCTTTTGGCTTGGTAACATTCTGGGGTTAAAAAGTGTCTGTGGTGGGGATATGTTCACACCCTAACCTCTGATACACTTTTATTTTTATTATTTTCTGGGTCTTGGGTCTTTTGGTAGAGGTTTGTGTTTGAGACCCGGTTTAAATTGTTTTATGTTTTGAAATTTTGGTGGGTTTTAGGCTGGTGCACAAGAACTGCATAGTTATCAGAAATCGTGTCGTCAGACCATATACCCATGTGACCACATCTTGAATGGGAAGAAGATAATGAATAGTTCATGCTTGGTCACTTGATCTATGCTGGGTAACTATTTTGTTTCCAAATATTCAAATAAATAAAATAATGTAATGTAAAATGCACTAAAAATTAATGTAAAATAACAAAAATGTTTTGACGATAATAATAATAATATTATTTATGTGGATAATAATATTAATATTATTAAAATTTTAATTAAAATTATTATTATTATTAAAATTGTTACTCATATTATTATTATTTAAAATTAATTTAATAATATTATCATTTTTATCATTAGGTTATTATTATTATTATTATCATTATTATTATTATTATTTATATTTTATTTATGTTTTTTATAAAACCTAGGTCTTCCTATCCCCTATCCCTTTACCCTCCATCACGTTCCACCCTCCCCTACCCTCTCTTGTGTACCCCAAACCAGTTGGACCTCCTCTCCTCAAGATTTTCTCCCTTGTTGGCGCCCCCCTCTTTGACAAAGGACTAGACAGCTCCCTCCTCTCCTGCACAAGACTCCTCCTATATCCCTCCCTCACACAGCCTGATACTCGGGTGAAACCAACACGATGCCCTCCTCTCAAGTGTTCCACCTTCCTCCAGAGGTGCTCCCCTTCTGCAGTCATCCCTCCTAATTGAATATCTAACCTCCCCTCTTCCCCCTCTTGTGATCATCCCCTTCATTTTAGTGTATTTCATTGTGGGTTTTCACATTGGTCGTTCCTTAAATGTAGGTTATATGTCTAGGTTTTATTCCTTTGAGTCTAGGGAGTTCATATTATCCTTGGGGATTGATTCTAACTTTAATTGAGTTTTTGTTACATCTACACATATTTGAGGAAGTCGTTTACATATTGTTACTGTCTGATGGAAACCATTTGTGCTTTCTTATCTTCATTTAATTATTAAAAATTTTCACACCTTGATTATACTTATAGTTACTTCATTGTGTTGTTTTATAGTTTGTATAATTTTTTAGAAATTGTTTTTGAAGAAACATTCTTGTTTACTCAATATTAAATGTACTCCCAATGTCCTTGAACATGTTTTAATTAATCATTTAAGGGTAGAGTTATATGATCTGTGTAGTGTTTCACATTTAAATACATTGTTATATTAACTAATTTTATTTTGTTGTTATGTGGTATAGGGTGCTTTTTTATGAAAGGGGTTTATTTCTATTAGGGGAATGCATGCATTTTTCCTATGAAAATTAATTGGGAGACTTTTATTATTCAATTGGATGTGGGCATGGAAATGGGTGCATGAAGTGAACACATTAACAGGCCCTCAAATTATTTCGGTATTGGAATTATTCTTTTCTTGAACATTTTTTTCTATAATGTGGCTCTTATCCTCCCTTCCTCCCTCCCTAAATTTAATGATTGAATGAATTCACAAATGGCTTGAGTAATTTAAAAATGGAATTGGTAGTTATGTCCCATTTCGGTTTCTATAAAAGTGAATTGTTTCCTAAATGTCTAAAAGAACATTTGGAAAATTTGAGTGTGTTGAGTATGTTTTCATCATGGGTTTTTGATAAATTTGTATTTGTAGTAAAGGCTTGTTTGGAATCACGTTATCAAAAGTGGTTGTTTTTATTGAGTTTGATAATGGTTGGGATTGTTTTAAAAGTGTGTTTAGGACATAGGTTTTCATTTGAGATTGTTAGTGTAAATGTAGAATTGATGTTGTCTTAGAAGTAGTTTGTAAATTTTTTTGGTAAAGGAATTTAGTTATGTAAAACTAAACGATGATTTGGTAACATTTAATTTTTCAAATAAATGATTTAAATCTATAAATAATGTGATGGCCCAATTGGAACCTTATTTGATGTGATATAATTATATGTATATATATTACGAACCTCTGTATGATTGATTTCCTTTTTTGGGTTATTTTATAAGTTGTCTGTGTTTGGGGTAGTCATGTGTGGTGAAGATAGGTAAGGTGAGTCACACAATTGAGGGCCTCATACATATATAGTATCTTACTACCATGGGTTCTTGGGGATCTTTTAGAGGATTCAGTGATGGTTTTTGATCAACCCTAATTAGATAGGATGGTACCCCATTGTTTCATTGTTAGGCCAGAAGTGGTGTGCAACTGGATTGGTCTGTTTAGGGTGGTTATTGGTTATTGGTAATGGGATTCACCATATGCATACAAGTGGTTCTAAACCAAGTAATTCAAACGGTATTCTAGGGATGTCTTGGAAATTCCATGGATACTTTATTGTTTGTTCTTTTTTACATTCTTCTGCATTTAGTTTCCAAATTCCATAGTTAGTATATTTTCATCACAACCTAGTATTGTTTTTCTCATGGATTTGGTTGATTTTTTTTGTGTTATAATGATAATCATTTTTTCTAAAATTATTATGTAGAGTGTACTAGTTTTCAAAATGGGAAATGATATGTTTGATTAATAAAATTTGGAAACCCCTATTTTTATATAGTTATTTCAAAATATTGTTAGTCGATTGTTTTGGGAAAGGAAAAAAGATGGATTCTATGGTGATTGACTACTTATAAATTTATATCACGCCCTACTTATTCTACTCAATGTTAGTAGACCCGAGCTATTTTGTTGGATTAGTCTCTTGCTTAGGTTTTTAGGTTTTTATGTTAATCGTTGGAGTTTTTTGGTCTTTTGGATGGTCAAGATCATGTGGTCACATGGAGATCGGGTTAGCTTAGTCCAGTTTTTGTGTTTTCGCCAAGTTTTGATTCTTTTATTTTAGCAATCTTAGTTATAATTTTTAACTGAATTGATTTGTTTATTTACTTTTGAATCATTTTTCATTATTCTTCTTGTTCTATTTAGTTTTTTATTGGTTAATTATATGCTAAAATCATTTTCTGGGTATTTTTTTGATGCCCAACAATAGTTTCTAGCTCATTGGGATTGGTAACACCCCCTGAGATTTGTTATAGACTAGGTCAGGCACCGGGTGAGGTAAAATCCCAAGTTGGATTGTGATAGAATATATGGAATAACTTCTAAAAGTGACCTAGGCATTCATAAGAGCCCCATACCTTAGGTACCATAGTGAATACACTCAATTATGTCCATCGATTACCATGACAATATCAATTGAATAGGAATCTATCATGCACTACAGGAGGTCTAGAAAAACACTACTATTGAGAAACACCATTAGAATCATCATGATTCCTCATTTATTTAGATGAATTTACACTAACACTTAGAAAAAATGGACTCCCATCAACCCTGATTGGACATCCATACCCATTTTACCAGTAACTCTCTATCCATTACATCAACATAAGAATATAACATTTTCAAGAAAACCTATGAATGAATATTAGATCAAATCATCATCTCAAATTGTTGAGTATTCATATTTTTATTAGAAATTATCTCAGGTGAAAACTATAGTAGCCTTACAGAATTATTTCTGTAGTCTTTCGTGGTCCTGTTATCCGGCAAAATCTTGAAAACACAATATGCATGGCCGAAACCATGGAAGATGGTAGAAATTCTTATTGAAAATATACTTTTCGTATCTGCACTACAATATATCATGATTATTTTATGTTACCTTCATGTACCCCTATCTCCTACTTGGTCCCTCCAGCACCGAGGTAGCACACTTCAACTTAACTTCATCAGGTGTCTCTAAAAACACCAAATAAATTCTCAATCCTTTTCAACCATTCCTAATCCTATTGAGGATCATTCTAGACATTAAAATATGGTGTATTTTGTTAATGTAACTCTTAGTCCAAATTCTGTAGAAAATCCATTTGAGGTTCCACAGCTAGATCCTGAACAGGAACTAGTTATGGTGCATGTCTTAGAGAATAATCAGTACGCACAATCACTTAAACTAGATTCAAGTCCATGAGAGTATTTTCTATCTATGATTTATCAATATCTCCCACCTAGAACTAATTCTCATGTCTTCTTTGAGGAACTATATTACACTACATTAGAGGAAATCATATAATACTTCATATTAACACTCAATAATAGAAAAAAGGGACAATAATCACAATAGTTAGAGTAAACAATTTTGATTTCAACATATCAAAATCATATGAATGGAAATTTCTAAAAAAAATTCAATACTTCCTTCCCAAACCACCCTGGGTAAATTGAGTTTTTTTACAGTGAGGAATTTACAGGAACCCAATCACAACTGCCTCTTATGTTTTTAAATGATTAAACAACTATGGAATGAGATCACAATATTCAAAAAACCTATACATTTGATTCCAATTTATTATAAACCAGACCAGTGACCCTTGTAAATAGATATCTATTCCAATCCTAAAATAACATGAAGGGAATTCCTGATCCCCATGAGTTGGTGACCATCACTGTCGGTCATATAATATGAAAGGGGGTACTAATTTTCTACAAACACATTGGTTGGTAGTTAAAAAAGTAATTATGAATATATGAAAATCTCCACATGGGTACTAGAAGTAAAAAATGAACAATAGACCCAAGTGAAACCAAAATGTATAATAAAATTGAATAACAACCCTTTTCCCTGCAAGAAAATCCTCTCTAAGCCGAATAATCATAAGCTACTACCACCTCCATTTGTCTCGTTAATCTTGTTTGAACCTGGAAAAAGATAATGTACAAAAACCCAATGGCATGAGTATTGTTAGAGCTAAAAGAATAGTAGTGTCTCACCAATGATTCCATAATAAGATACCATCTTTTAATTAACGATGTAAATCATTCATTCTTTAATAAAAAAGAACAGAAATTCAAAATCCTATGGAAAAAATCATTCTTTACATCTAAAATGATGGAGATACTTTATAAAAATGGATTAATTAGCATTTTATATTAAATATTTCATATAAATTCTCAACTATTTTGTAAACCAATTTACAACAAACTCTATATATTTCAAATAAAAACAATGAGCGCCATGTTCATCTACCAATATGTATAATTTTTATAGGATATGGGAGTCCCGCACACACATATAGTTATCATTGAAATATATGTACATGAATCCCCTATACAATGGATAAAGAGGAACCTTTCATCATCCTATTGAGGTGCGACATACTAAATATGTATTTTTCATGTTGTATATCACCAATAGATTTATTTCTTGAAATACTCACCAACTAACTATGATTTTATATTCTCTAATACTAATCGATGATTTGAATTTTTTTAAAATAGTTTAAAAAATAATTCATCCCATTATCCCATTTATAATATGTCAGTTATTCACTTAAAAACCAAAATAGGTTTCTAATAAAATCATGCCATTTCAAGAGAAAACCAAATGGTTTCTATCAAAATCATTTCAAGCCATTTTCATAAATTCCAATTTGAAATAAATTTCTTCAAATGAGTTTCTCAATTTAAATTCCACAATTGAATTCCACAATTAAATTTAAACAATTTCACCCCAATTGTGAAACACACCCCAATTCAATGGAATATGGGGTCTTTCCTAATTTCATATCAAATTAAATTTAAATTAACCAATTCAATGGAATTAGGTTTTTAAAAAATAAATTTAAATATAATATAATTAAATAAAAAATTGAATTTAAAGAAATCCATTTAGGGTAAATAAAAATTTCTCATAAAAATGGATCAAACTACCTTGGGATTGTGATATTTAAAATACAAATCCCTAATCAAAAAACTGCAATGAAGAACGTTGAAAATGATGATCGATGTATCAAACCTAGATTCAAGATTCAATGCAGCATAGATTAATTCCTCTAAAAACATAGAGATATAAGAGACCATAGTTATTAAATAGGTGAGAGGTGGAGATGGGTATTGGGAAGAAGAATCTTATAAGGAAGATATTGGACATCATTATCGAAGATTCAAACTCCTTCCTGAGGGGAGTATATGGTAAAAATAACCTCTTGGGATCCTCTAAGGATGATGAAAATTCTATGGGGTCACACAAGCCCATTATTCACCTAAAAATAATCATTCATGATTACTGATATTAATTTTAAAATTAAAAAATCTCATACACATGGTTTTCTATGTAGAGATGCACTGTTAGAAAAATTGTTCACCCTTTCTATGCACCCCTTTCTTCCCAAGTTCATGGTTTTTCCATGTTGGTTACATAGTTTTTCAAAACATGTGTGTACCATGAAAACCCTCACTATCTTGGTTGGAATGTTCTCCACCTGTAGGGTACATGGTTTGGAAAAAATGTGATCCAACTATGTACATCCCATGAACATTCAAAATTCTCCAAAACATCACCAAAAAAACACCAAAGGAAAACCCAAACGAATCATGGTAAAAAATAGGGGTTTAAGAATACCTGAATACATTAATAGGTTGTGATACTCCTAGATCATGATTATTTATGTACTAAATAGAATTCAAATAACACCACTGAGGTGAAAAAGGACCTAGGTGATGCTCTAATCGCTCTTAAATTATTCTAATGAAAGAGTATTGACCTAGTGTGAATCAATTCTCAAACCTTATAATTAATGATGTGAATTTGTTGGATAAACCTCTAAAACTCATTTAGTAAGTGAGGGAATATCAAATCACTAATGATCTGGTGGAACATAATAATAAAATGGTGAAAGATACTCTCATATTCTACTTTAAAACCTTATATGTCATACATGATTCTATTTGATATCATTCTTTTAAATATTACATTTTTATCTAAAATATGGATTCACCACATGAAATATTTAACATTGAGCTATTTTTGAGAACACTTGTCAATAATCTAGATTAATCAAATGTGTAAAAATATTATCACACTGATAATTTTGTGGACATAATTAAATTAAATATAGTAATTTTACCTATTTTTGAATTTAACACAACTCATGGTATGGAGTATCTTTTCTTATATAATTAATATAATAATTTTCAATAATGGGAAATATCATTTCATTTCCATAATAATATGATTTTAAAGTATCAATGAAAGGATGATCAGACACCTTAATTTGAAGAATATTATTTAATATGGAATTTGATATTGAGAAAAAGGTGTTTTTAGCTCATATAATTGTCGAGGAATTCAAAATTGAAATCATTCATGTTATGAAGGAATATACAGATATACTTATTAATAAATATTAAACACCTCTCCCAGAACATGATATTGAAATCTCAATACAACATATCCCTAGTTCATTGTCTATCCCAATGTATACCTATTGAATGATATCTACAGAAAAAAGAGTAATTAAAGAATAAATTAAAAGAGAATATAAACAAGGGTTTTATGTTCTCTAATGACTTAAAATGAGGGGCACAAGTCATTTTTTTGAAAAAAGTGGAAATAGATCAATTCTCCTTTAAATAAATTATTTTTAACTCAAAAAATCATAAATAAAAACAAGTATCCTTGACCCTATATGTAACACACCATGTTATTTTAAAATAAATAGAAATTCATGGAACTTTTATTTAAATAGATATTTTTAATTTGCGTTTAAAACATTACTTTTTTTACTTCTATGTTCTGCATTTCCAGAAACTGTCATCTACATTTGTGTTTAGTATGTTATTTGGACACTATTTGAACCAAATTGTTTTTCTGGTGAATAGTTACATACTCTTATGAATAGTAATATGAATAGTGATATGACCCTAACGAATAGTAAATTTTATAATTATTTTATTTTATTATGGTTTTAAGATAATAGAATCTTGGTTAGTTTTTCAATGTGATATAAAAGTAGTTACATAATTAGAATTGTTAATTTTTGAATAAGTATGATTGTATTTAAAATTTTATTTAATAATATTTAGAAAATTATTTTCAAAAAATGGACTTCACTTTTTAAATCTACACGTCGATAAACAGTTAGGGTGAATTTTTGGAATTTTTTTGAAACAGTTGATTTTTCGGTGAAGAGTAAAAAATACAGTTTTTAGTTTCGGTGTATTAATGAAAACATTAATGATTTAATAATTATGTCATAAATCTGGTAGACTTTTGAATATTTAAATAATATGTGAGGTGTCCCAGATGGCTTATACCATGGGAAAATACCATGGGCAAGCCCATGGTTTTGTAAATACCACCCATGAGGTGTCTCTTGAAAATTATTAAAACAATTCATCACTTTTCAAATAAATACCAACTCTTCCACTCATTAAATTCATTCTCAATTCTCCCTCAATAATGCTTTATCCTACTTAACTTCAGATTAGTCCTCAAAAGGTTTCTTGAAGCTTCCAAGGTCCTAACCTTCAGGTTCTAAGCATTACTCTACAACGTATGAAAATTCTCAATTTCTTTCTTTCTTCCTTTCAAATTCACTATTATGTGGTATAATTTTCAAGTTTCTATACCATATTCTTTTTTCCATATTATTCTTGATCTTATCTATATTATGATTCATTTCTGGATGGGTGAACTTTTTACCCTATCTTTTTAATATTTTTCTAAAACCATGTTTGGTAGCCGTTTGGCTGCCGAATGTTTTGTAAGAGATTCCTCACTTTTTATTTTATTTTGAGTTCCTTCCTTATTGTTTCTTCATATTTCCTTACCCAAGAGGCATGAAGTCTCCATAAATCATTTATAATCTGTATTTTATCATGTTTATGAAAATTACACATCATTATTCTTCTCCTCTCCCACTTATTTAAAGAATAAAAACAATGTCGGTTTGTGTCGAATTATCGACATCGTGGACGTTGTGATTTCAATTTCTATAAATTATATCAAACCTGGTCATAAAACAATTTATATATTTGAAACAAGTTATAATATATGTTTTATTACTCACCCATGGTTCTATAATTCTTTAGAACTCATGTTTCTAATTTATAATACAAAGCGAGGTTTTTGTTATCATATAAAAAGTAAAAGGATCTAGATGAACATCATTAATGTTATAAACTATGAATCATATTCTTGTATGATTTAAAAATGATAAATGGAAGAATTTATGTTACTTTATATATGTAAATACTACTCCATTCCAATTCTGTATTTTCACTTCCAATTGACAAGAATGTCCATTATGAACCAATCAAGGAAATCATGTTAAGAACTTACACAAAAACAGTGCAAAGGAAAAAATACTGACAATTAAGGATTAAATGATGTTATGAAATGATCTTATAAGATTTTATAAACATGAAAATGTTTATGTTTACGTAAAATATTAATAACGCTCTTTTAACCATTATACAGTTGGTTTAAAAAATTGTAAATAAGACAAACTCGAGGTAAGGGAATTCTTAACCCGATTTCCATTCATTGGGTTAACCTTCAGCTTCATTATTTATGTGATTTTTAAATTTATTGTGTGATTCATTCTGTTTATATTATGTTTCATTATGTGTATTTAAAGTATATATACATACTCCATCCACTCTGTTAAGTCTTTCTTCAATTTTATGTTATTTATAAGAGGCTTTTCATTAAAAAACCTCTTTTAAAATTCAGTTTTATGAAATTCCAAACAAATGTTTTTATGGAATCATTCATATTGTTTTATAATTTTTTTTATTAAGTATTATTTATGATGTAGTGTGGGACCTATATTTCCCTCCAATCCATAGGGTATGAGTAAGTTGGAGGTCGGCTGTATGGTTACTCCAAGTGTTACTATGATGGTTACACAAAGTAAGGTAGCCGTGAGGGTTAATGATTATAAATTAGCCAAGAATGGTTACAAGATTATCTAAGTAATTCTCCAAGATACCTCTATTATTATATTTATGTTCTCATGTTCATGTGGAACTTGAGTGAATCTCATTTTTCACAAAGTAAGTATATATGTGTGGCAAGCATGTCTTCTGAAAATGTATTCATACGTTACAAGTATTCATGGACTAATGTGCTCAT
Source organism: Viscum album (assembly GCA_963277665.1). Taxonomy (NCBI): domain Eukaryota; kingdom Viridiplantae; phylum Streptophyta; class Magnoliopsida; order Santalales; family Viscaceae; genus Viscum; species Viscum album. Next base: position 934,244,489 of record OY728133.1, on the reverse strand, counting down.
TCCTTCCTTTTTCATCCTTTACTGAGCTTTTTGATCATCCAATGTTTTTAAATGATTTTTCACAGGTTAATGGATGTGTAATGAAAGGAAGGAAGACACGTTAAATGTTGAAGAATTTTCAAGTAGTCTTGTTTTATGTTTTAATATTTTATATTTTGAGAAAAATAGAATGTGTTTTTATGGTATCCACTCTGTAACCATGTGTAATTTTATGAATGTTTTGTCATAATTATCTAGAGCTCTAAACTTGAAAAGATCCTCAATGTAAAATTAAGTGTTAACTTAAATAAACTCAAGATTATGTATCTAATAGGGTCGGGTTTTTATAGTTGGTATCAGAGGAGGAACCCAACCTTATGTGCAGTGCACTGCATGGGTTTAGATGTAGGGCCCACAACGAGGATGTTGTGCTCTAAGGGGGGGGGGTCATTGTAACCCCCCAAAATGATAAAGGGGTTAATGACTAAATGATATGACTCATGTCAACAAGGTGTGCCTTCTTTTTCGGCACCCTATCTGATTAGAACTACAAAGTTAAGCGTGATTGGCCTGGAGTAGTGATCTGGATGGGTGACCTCCTAGGAAGTTTCTCAGGGTGTGTGTCAGTAAGGACAAAACACACTAGAAAGGACATGTGTGGGCATATGTGGACTGTCATTAGTCATATAACCCGTTCGGGCACAAGCGTGGGACCTAGGGTGGGCCCACGTGTCTGAGGGGTAACTGGTGAGCGAGGCCTAGTTGTTACATTTGGTATCAGTGGAATGTGATGTTTGTTTTCATGAAATGAAGAAGAGATTGGTTAATGCTCCAATTTTGGCCTTACCTGTCTGAAATGGTGAGTTTTTCATCTACAATGATGCTTCATTAATTGGATTTGGATGTGCTTTTTTGCAGAATGATTAGGTAATTGCCTATGCTTTGAGAAAACATAAACCTCATGAGATAAATTATCCCACACATGATTTGTAATTGGAAAATATGGTTTTGGCTTTGAAAATATAGAGGCATCATCTATACAGAACCAAATTCCAAATATATACTGACCATAAAAGTCTAATGTATATATTTACTCAGAAGGAATTAAACATGTGGTAGAGATGATGGCTAGAACTAATAAAGGATTATGACTGCACGATCAATTACCATCCTTGGAAAGCAAAGAAAGTGGAAGATTCCTTAAGTAGAAGAAATAATGCATCATTAACCATGCTATGTTTGGAACATGATCCCTTGATTAATGATTTGATAAATTTTGGCTTAGCAGTTTTTGGTGTAGGGAATAAATCCGTTTTGTTTTAGGTTTCAGTGCAGTCTTCGTTGTCCAACAGAATTAAGAAAGTGCAGAAGGAAGATAGTAAGCTATAGAAAAGGTAGAATTGGTTAAAATAGGTAAGTTTCCAGAATTTATTCTTGATAAAGATTGTGTTTTATGATTTGGAAAAAGGTTTTGTGTGCCTACTGATCCTCAGTTGAAGAAATATTTGTTTTGTGAATCTCATAGTTCTCCATTTTCTATTCATCCTTGCAGTACGAAGATGTACAAGGACCTTCAGGAGTATTATTGGTGGGATGGAATGAAAAGAGATAATGCTAATTTTACCCTGAAATGTTTGACGTGTCAATAGGTTATATAAGAGTGAAAGTTAAGGAAGGGGATGCTTCAGCCTTTTCCAGTACCAGAGTGGAAATGAGAGAATGTATCCATGAACTTTATAGTGGGACTACCAAAGACTTCTCGAGGTAACAATGCTATTTGGGTTATTGTTGATCAGCTAACAAAGTTTGCACATTTTTTATCAATTCAAGATACAAAGTATTTGGATCAACATTCTCGATTTAACCTTAAAAAGATTGTCAAGTTACATGGAGTTCCTCTTTCCATTGTATCTGACCAAGATCCCAGGTTCACTTCTAGCTTTTGGAAGGGACTTCAGAAGTCATTGGGCATGGAGTTAAATTTCAGTACCACTTTTCATCCACAATCATATGGGTAGTCAGAACGAATGATTAAAACATAGGAGAATTTGCTTCGAGCTTGTTCAATGGACTATCAGGGAAGTGGGGATCAACATCTTTCTTTAGTTGAGTTTTCTTATAATAACAGTTTTCATTCTAGTTTTCAAATGGAAACTTTTGAGTCCTTGTATGGAAAGCGATATCAGACTCCAGAACTTTGGGATGAAGTCGGTGAAAACAAGTTGATGGGGCCATCATTAGTTTAAGAAGTGGATGAGAAAGTGAGGATGATCCAGCAGCACATGAGGACAGCTCAGAGTATGCAGAAAATTTATTCATATAATAGAATGAAAGACTTATCTTTCATGGTAGGTGACCATGTTTTCCTTAAAGTCTCTCCTTGGAAAAGTGTGATGCGTTTCGGTAAGAAAGGGAAGCTTAGTCCATGGTTCATCATTCCTTTTGAAATCTTGGAGAAAGTTGGAATAGTTGCATACCACGTAGCATTGCCACCAAGTTTATTTCAGGTACACAATGTTATTCATGATTCGATGTTGAGAATGTATGGGCCAGATTTATCATATCTCTTGATCCCAAAAGCAGTTCAGCTGGAAGAGAACCTTTCTTATGAAGAGAAACCATTTCAGATTCTTGATAGAAGAGAATATGTATTTCGGAATATGGTAATCAACCAGGTGAATGTAACACCCCAAGATTTCATAGTGTGTTATTTCTTTAAAATAATACAATAACTTGCACTACACGCAACACCGAGTTCAAGCACACCATGACTTACCAAACAAGCCGTTCAAAAGAGGTTATGAATAGAATTAACTAAATTTTAAACTTTATATAATCCTTATAATTTTAGAATCCATATTATGAGTTTCTTAGACATAATGTAAGAACAAATTCATTTTTAGTATTGCACTTTTACCAACTTTTAATAGTGAACCCATTTTAAATAAAATATTTTAAAATTTTTGAGTATAGGGGGACATCAAAAAAAATTTAAAATGAAACATCCCAAGCTTCTACGGTACGCTTCTCTTTGATTAATGTGATAGCGTGTGTTGTACGCAACACCGAGTTCTAACAACCAATCAAACTAGCTGTTATGAATAGTAATACATACTTTTTAAAAATTATATATATTTTATATTTCAAAATGATCTTCATTTTTGGATTCGGAATATCTAATTTAGCCTAAGGTGAAATGTTGGTACTTTTCGGATAACTTTCATATTTTGATGAATAGTGAAAATTACTAAATTTTAATTAAAAACAACTTTTTTAATCAAAATAATTAATAGAGATAAATTATAAATTTTAGTAGTTTTAAAGTATATTTAGAATATATTTTTACCATTTAATATAATGTTGGTCATTGGACATAATTTTACAATTAAACCGAACATAAACAAGTGTCAATCTTTTGATAGTTATTATCTCTTAAAAACACGCTTTTTGTTTTGACAGCGGGAATTAATTTTAAATTAATTTCTGCCACTTATGTGTTTTGAATTTAGGAAAATGGATTCCATATTTGAAATCAGGATGTTCAAATTATTTAAATAGGTAACTTTTATTTTTACACATTTTGAATAATTACTGCGGTAAATATTTTATTTACCATGGTTAAAGGGTAAATCTGGTAAATAAGGGTTAAAAAATAATATTATAATAATAAAAATTTACCCTTAAACGTGTCCTAAGCTTATTGGTGGACACATACCCGACCATGGGCATCCTTGGGTCGATTTGGGGACCCCTTGGAGCCACTTGTTTGTGGTAGGTACACATTATATTAATAAAGTTAAAATAAAAATAAAAATGGCATAAGCTTACATCTTTTAGAAGAACAATTTTTACATAGGGTTATACATGTTGGATTTTCGATTATAAATATTCATTAGAAAGATAAAAAGCTTTCCAACATAATGATATTTTATTTATAATTTTTAGACATCAAATAATTTAAATTATTAATGACACAATAATGATGCAATGTTTACCTCATTAATAAATCATTTAAATAAATAAGATTATAATGATTAAAATATTATATAAAACCTGTCCAATTATTATTGGTTGATGTTATTTAGAAAATGAGTCATCGTATCTTCGACCTCAAGGATTTTTGGAACATTATAAACCGAATATAATTATATTATAAAGTAATACTTTCACTCTTTCATAAAGAGCCCCTCCCCTCCCTTATAAAAGGAGACCACTTCTGCTCATTCCTCACACCTCTCAAGCCACTTGGCTCGTCCAAACACTTCCCAAATACTCTCCCAACTTCCCTCACTACAACCTAGAGGCCTTAGTTTGATCAGAAAGCCAACCTAAGGAGCCCTTTTGATCAAATCAAAAGGAAGAACCCGAAGAAGAGGTAATGTTTTCACCACCCCTTTTCAAGTTCCTTTCTTCTTACACTTCTTCTTTCTTTGTTCTTACCATTCTAAAATAATAACTCCAGTATCTCACATATACTGTGATGTTATTATATATATGGTACAACCATATTCAGTATTCTATCCACCCTTTGAATAACATGTCACCATACGTGCGTACGTACGGCTTACCGTCTCCACGTCGTGGTGTAATTGTTATTCAATATATTATTATTTGGATGGGTATAATAATGATGTGCAACTCATGTAAATAATAAATATAACATGTTAATTATTCTGTATATGATATAACATCCATTTATATATTATTTTAATATCAAAAGAATGATATTGTCGCTCGTGCGTACGTACGGACTACCGTCTCCACAAACTCGATAAGATTCATTCTCCATCGTATCCATTCAAGTATAATTATCATTTGATGATTTAAAAATGATGTTTAAGGACTTGATATCATTCTGGATATGAATAATATACAACCTATCCATTACAAACATGGCTTACGTAACAATACATATAAAATAAAACAAGTAAGTTAACACCCGAAACAACGATAATACTAAGATATTATTATCAAATCAATATTAAAAGATCATATATGATATCATATTAATATATATGATTCTTGTATAATTTAATAACAATTATTTCACTATTATACAGGAGGTTAACTTACCCCAACCAAGTAAAAGTACAAGGTAAGGGATTTTCTTATCTCACATTCAATTCCGTGAGATTTCCATTATTCGCCACTAAATTATTGAAAGTTGTGTATTGTGTACTGGCATTTGATATATATTATCATGATTATCTTTATATTCATGTTATTCTGTAAATAGTTTGGTGGTTATTAACTTTTGGCCATACGACTCAGTTGATTAACGTGGTAAGGGGTTTTCATCTCACTTCTTATTCCTGTGAGATTCATGCCATATTGCCACGATCACCTTTTGTGTGGTGTGTGTACTGCCCATAATTATATTCTTTGTGTAATACACTCTAATTTATGTTTATTTACATATTCATTGTACGATGCCTCTTTCATGGGTTGTATGTTTTATAAGTTACCAAATTGGTAAGGGTTATTTCACAATCTCTTCATTATCCGAGGTTGTTTATACGTAATAATCTACTGGGATTTTTTATCATCCACATCCATGTTTCTTCGAAATGTATTTCAAAACATATTTATTATTTACAAAAATATGGGTTAAAGTCATTTATACCCTTGTTTGACTTTTTTATAAGAGGTTTATAATGGAATCTTTCCGTCGTTTTCAAAACAAGGTCCTTTTTAACCTTTTCGACAGAATTATGGTAAGAATGTTTTTTTTAACTTATATGGCGGGTGCGGCTATTTTCCGCCGTTATAAAATCATCAAAGCTTCCCTTACAAGCTTATAAGAATATTTTCAAAGAAAATGTTTTATTTTATATGGATCTTAAATGATTTCAAAATGAAAGTAGATATTTCATTAAAAAGAATATTGATTTCATCTATGTCAACATCCTTTGATGGATTTTAAGCTTATTTGAAGTTGATTTATTATGATACAAAACATTCCTATTTTATTGAAGGTTTTGTGATATTTTTGACTATGGATAAGTTATTCTTATGTCACTCATGGTTTTTGTTTAAAGTATTGACATTTTATAAATTATTTTTAATCCAAATGTTTATGTTATATTTCAATCTTTCATTCAGATGAATGTGTTAGACAAGTATGTTCCGGGTTGGGGACCGGTAAAAGTAAGCCCTCCGGTTTGGTCTCCGGTTATTAGAGGAACTCCGGATTGGTCTCTGGTTATTAGAGGAACTCCATGTTTGTGTCTGGTTATTAGAGGCACTCTGGGTTGGTGTCCGGTTATTAGAGGCACTACGGGTTGGGTTCCGGTTACAGTTAGCCCCAAGGTCTTGGGACGAGGCCTTGACAAAGAAATTAATGTTCAGCATTATGCATTCCAACATTATGAAAATGGTTATTTATTTTTGCATGTGATTATTCGATTAGTAGAATATCCATGTGAATAAGTAAATGGCATTATTTCATTTTATTTATTCCATACCACGTTGAAAGTTCATGTTTGAAAGGCTTTTGTTTTAGTTATACATTGCCTTAAATGTTTATTCTTATTTATGAAGGTTTCCGCTATATTGTTATCCTTACTGGGCATTTGAGCTCACCCCTTTTCTATGTTTTATTTTTCCCAGGAAGTGAAGAAGTAAATTATGAATGACCTGCAGGGATATTATGTGGGGATATGAGTGTGGATTATGGAGACATTATGTTGTTGTTGTAGTTTTTCATTTTATGATGTAATGTAAAACTTATGAATATATCTAGTGTTTCCAAGGCTACTAAACCAATCGGTCTTTCGAGATTTTATCTTTCTTGTGATCATGACAATGTTATGTAATAATGCACCGACTCTCGGTAACGAGGGTCGGGGCGTTACAGTAAAGGTTTTGTGGAGGAACCACATGGTTGAAGAAGCAACATGTGTGTCTGAAAATGCTATGAGGGAAAAATACCCTTAGTTGTTTAATAAGTAAATAAAATTATGTGGATGCAATTTCAAGAAGGTGGGGATAATGTAACACCCCATGTTCTTCTAAAAATAAATATAAATGCATAGAACTTTGTTTTAAATAGATATTTTTAATTTTCCTTTAATACATAACTTTTTTCACTTCTATGTTCTGAATTTTATGAAACTGTCATCTATATTTGTGTTCAGTATATTATTTGGAGTCTATTGGAACCACATTTTTTGGTGAATAGTAACATACCCTTATGAATAGTAATATGAATAGTTATATGAACCTAATGAATAGAAAATTTTATTAATATTTTATTTTATTAAGGCTTTAAGATAATAGAATCTTGGTTAGTTTTTCATTGTGATATAAAAGTAGTTACATAATTAGAATTGTTAATTTATGAATTATTTAGGATTTTATTTAAAAATTAAATTAATAATATTTAGAAAATTATTTTCAAAAAATTCACTTCATTTTTGAAATCTAAATTTTGATAAATGGTTAGGGTAAATTTTGGGAATTTTTCTGAAACAGTTGATTTTTCATGGAATAGTAAAAAATACAGTTTTTAGTTTCGATATATTAATGACATCATTAATGATATAATAATGAGTACATAATTCTGGTCAACTTTTGAATAGATAAATAATATGTCGGGTGTCCTAAGTGGCTTATACCAAGGGAAAATATTATGGGCAAGCCCATTGTTTTGTAAATACCACTCATGAGGTGTCCTTTGAAAAATATTAAACTAATCCCTCACTTTTCCTATAAATACCAACTCATCCCTTCATTGAATTCATTCCCAACTCTCCCTCAACTATGATATGGCCTTCTTACCCTCATAGTTGTCCTCCCAAATAATTCCTCAAGCCCCCGAGGTCCCAACCTTCATGTTCTAAGGGTTACTTTACTAGGTAAGAAAATTCTCAATTTCTTTCTTATTTCCTTTCAAATTCTATTTTATGTGGTATAATTTTCATGTTTCTCTACCATATTCTTATTTCATTCTTATTCACGATCTTCTCTATATTGTTATTCATTTCTGGATGGATGACCTTTTCCCCCTCTATTTTTAATATTTTTCTAAAACCATGTTTGGTAGCCATTAGGCTACAGAATGTTTTGTAAGAGATTTCTCAATATTTCATTTATTTTGAGTTCCTTCCTTATTAATTCTTCATATCCCATTAAAAAAGATGCATTAAATATACATAAATCATGTATACTCTGTATTTTATCATTTTTATTAAAATTTAATCATCTTTATTCATCTTCTCTCCCAGTTATTTAAATAATAAAAACATTGTCTGTTTGTGTCGAATTATTGACATCATGGACGATGTGAATTCAATATCTATAAATTCTTTTGAGTCTGGCCATGAAACAATTTATATGGTTGAACCAGGTTGTACTATATGTTTTATGACTCAACGATGGTTCTTTAATTCTTTTATACTCATGTTTTTAATTTATAAGACAACACGAGGTTGTTATTATCAAATAACCACTAAAAGGATCTAAACGAACATCATTAATGTTATAACCTATGAATCATACACATGTAATAAGTAAAAATAATAAATGTAATAATTTATGTTACTGGATATATTAAAATACTACTCCATTCAAATTCTGGAGTTTCACTTCCAATCGACAAGAATGTCCATCATGAACCAATCATGGAAATCATGTTAAGAACTTACCCAAAAACAGTGGAAGGGGAAAAATACTAACAATTAAGGGTGAAATGATGTAATTAAATGATCATATAAGATGTTATAAACATGAAATTTTTTCTTTAAAATATGAATAACACTGTTTTAACCATTATACATGAGGTTTTAATAAGTTTTATGTAATACAAACCCGAGGTAAGGGAATTCTTTACCCAATTTCCATTCTTTGGGTTAACCTTCTACTTCATTATTGATGTAATTTTTAAATTGTTTGTGCGATTGGTTATGTTTATATAATGTTTAATTATGTTTATTTAAAGTATATTTTCATAATCCAAACACTCTATTAAGTCTTTCTTCAATTGTATAATATTTATAAGTAGCTTTTCTTTAAAAGTCCTCTTTTAAAATTCGGTTTTACAAAATTACAAAGCAATGTTTTTATGGAATCATTCATATTGATTGATTATATTTTGGTTCTTGGGAATTATTTATGATGAAGGTTGGGACCTATATTTCCCTCCAATTCATTGGGTATGAGTATGTCGGAGGTCGGCCGTATGGTTACTCCAAGTGTAACTGTGATGGTTACACAATGTAAGGTAGTCGTGAGGGTTACAGAGTATAACGTAGCCAGAAATGGTTACAAGATTATATAAGTAATGACCCAAGATACCTCTATTATTATATTTATGTTCTGATGATTATGTGGATCTTGTATGAATCTCATTTTTCACAAATTAAGTATATATGATTGACAAGCATGTCTTCTGTAAATGTTTGCATACGTTATGAGTATTCGTGGACTAATGTGCTCTTTCCTTCCTTTTTCATCCCTTACTACGATTTCTGCTCATCCCAAGTTTTTAAATGATTTTTCACAAGTTAATTGATGTGTAATTAAAGGGAGGAAGACACATTAATTGTTGAAGAATTTTCAAGGAGTCGTTTTTTAAATTTTAATGTTTTATATTTTGAGACAAATGAAAACTGTTTTTATGGTATCCACTAAGTAACAATGTGTAATGTTATGAATGTTTTGTCCTAATTCTCTAGAACTATAAACTTGAAAAGATACTCAATGTAAAAGGAAGTTTTTTCTTAACTACAATCAAAAATATGTACGTAATAAGGTTGGGTAATTATACTATATTGATGTGAAATTCAATTAACTTAGAGGAACAAGAATTTTATAAATTATTGAATCTTGTTCTCAATATCATTGACCACGCATAAAAGGGGAGGAAATTATAAATATTGAATCCTTAACAAGGGATGGATACTATGAGTTTTTATTTATTACCTTTTGAAACTTTAATTCCCCTAATATCTTTATAGATCTAATGAAAAGAGTCATTATAGGTTACCAAGATAAATTTGTGGACGTCTTTATAGACAATATTATTATATATTATAAAAGCTAGGACTAACATGAAGACCACTTAATGGTTGTTTGAAATAATCTGAGGATTGAGTGACTATATAAAAAAATAAAAAAATATGAATTATGGCTTTAAAAAAAGTTTCATTATTAGGTCGTGTCATCTTAACCGAGGCTATATTTATTTTTCTATCAAAGACTATGTTTATTGAGAAATATACCAAACCAAACATTATGACTAAAACTCTTAGTTTTCTTGTAGTTATTTGATATCATCGACACTGTTAGAGTGTTTTTGGGTCTATAAAAAATATTAAGAAATATAACATATGAAAGAGTAAAATTCATTTGGATAGAAGAATCTGATGAAATATTAAGAGAGATTAAGAGAAATTTTTCCACTACACAAATTATTTGATAACATTTTAGTAGTGAAGAGTAACTAATTTATAATGATGCATCATTGAATGGATAGGGATGTGTATTCATACCAAATGAAATGGTAATTGATTATGCCTCCCACTAATCAAAGAGTCATGGGAAAAATTACCAGATATATGATTTATAAATTGTGACGGTGAGATTTCCATAAAAAAATTAGTGGCATTAACATTATGTTGAAATTTGGAATATATACACTGATAAAAAGTGATTGAAATATATATCTGCATAGAAATATTTAAACAAACAACAATAAATATTTTTATAGTTAATAAAATATTATAACTACTCGATACATTACTACTATAGAATGGAAAAAGGGAGGATGATGCTCTGAGTAGAATGGATAATTATACATTATCCATGGTGAGGATTTAGAAATAAAAAATACACTGGGTTCTACTTGGGATGAATCTTGATTTCTTGATGGAAGGGTAGATATCATAACTTTAACAATTTTCTTCTAAACTCTCTATTCATGGTAGGATTAAAGAATACCTAAAGAAAGAAGGAAAGATACAAAAGAATATATTGTGTATTCTAGAGTTCAACATTGATAAAGAAGGTGTTATAAGATATTGAAATTAAATATGTGTTCAATCTATACTAGAAATTAAGAATGAGATTTTGGTTGATTCTCATAGATCATCATTATCTATCAATCATCAGGATATAATTATGTCTAGAGATATAAAGAAGAACATTTTTGGGAAAATATAAAGATTGAAATCAATGATTATATATCATGATACTTGGTATTTAATATAGTAATAGAACAGAGACATAATACTAAAGGGGGGATGAAACCATTACCCATAACCAAATGTAAATTAAAAATATCACCATGTATTTCATCATATGACTCCCAAAAATATCTAACATACACAACTACTTATGGATTTTAGTTGAACTTCGTACATATTAAGTGCATTTTATTACCATAAAAGTGGATTTATAATAGGATCATCAATTCAAAGTATATGTTAAATATGTGTTTATCCTTCATCGAGTATCCCTCCCTACTTTATATGATCAACATTTGAGTTTTTCATCAAGATTCTATAAAAGTTATCAGAACATTTAAGGGACTGAGCATAATTTTACAAACTATTACCGCCCTTAGATAGATATTCATTATCATAGAAACATTATAAATCATTAAGAAATATAGATATATTATTAAATGTATTTATAGGAATGTTGGGATCAATATATTACTCTGATAGAGTAAGCATGAATCAATAGTTTCCATTCTCGAATCAAATGGAACCATATAAAGTTCAGTATGGGAATAGATGTAAGGTTCTAAATTTTTTGGATGAGGTTTAGAAATGAAAGGCCATAACACCTAACATTGTATAAGATTTAATATAAAATTTATAAATCATTTTGAGATATATGAAAATGGTTGAAATAAAAAAATGATATATGACAAAGATCGTTGAATAGATCTAGAGTTTGAATATGGATATACTTTTTTCCTCTGAATATATCCATTGAAACAAGTAATGAGATTTTTTAAGAAAGGGAATAAGAGACCAAGATACATAGGTCCATTCAAATGTACTATGATAAGAAGTTAGACAAATGCAATATAATCACTCATATGATGAATAACTAGTATAAATTCTATATCAATGTAATAATGTGATATATGAGAAGATGACTTAATTTTTCAATGTTCAATGGAAAAATAATAACATTGAAGATGATACATTAGAACCTAAGGATTTGGTGAAATAAAACTACATTGTCTTTTATTCATCCATGTAATAAATTTTTGAGGATGAAATTAATTTAATGGTGTAGAATGTAAAATTAGAATATACTAACACTAATAACCCTGGTTTTCTTCTAAAATAAAATATTATTTGTAGATGTAAAATTAGAACACACTAACACTAATAAACAAATCATGAAATACATATAAATAAATATATATTATAAAATAAAAAAAATAAAATTCACTAAGAATATAGTCACGATTACTAAATCTTAAAACAAATAAAACATTTCCATGTGATTGAAATTTATTTTTAAAAATATATATTTTTAGGATTTAGATATTTATAATTAAAAATAATTTTAAAACACCATTTAATATAAGATAAAATGGTTTATTATAATAAACTTTTTTCACAATATTTTGTGAATTTATAAATTTTATGATCAAAATATGGGAAAAATAACATCATTTCTCTATTTATCATATTCGTGTTAACATAAGATTAATTTTAAAGATTTTTAAGAAGTAATTATATTTCAATTGAATAGTGAAAATAACGATTTTATTAATGTCATCATCGTAACACCCGAGATTTTTATGAGTAATATTTTGTTCAAAGAAATCTTTCACTACACACTTGCTTGGCTTACTTTACACGCAATCGCGACCTTCTTCGATAGCTTGCGTCGTACGCAATACCGAGTTTCACTAAACAACGATATGCTATTAAAATATTATTAAAACTAGCCGTTATGAATAGTAATAACCACTTTTTGAAATTTTATAAATTTTATTTTTCAAAATCGACTTCATTTTTGGATTCGGAATACCGAAATTATCCTAGGGTGAAATTTTGGTATTTTTCTGAAAACTTTCAATTTTTGATGAATAGTGAAACCACTAAGTGGTTGGTTAAAAACTGAATTTTGCATAAAACTTAATTTTACTGCTTCTGTGAATGGAATTTCGAAAATCCGACTGACACGGTTGATATCAGTAAGTAAAATGTGGTTCAATGAGATAAAAATAATTTTTTGGTGAATAGTAACTTTTTACTTTTTTTTACCGCGGTTAATAATAAAGAGGGTAACTAAGGGTAAATATGATATTACTATTACCCTAACACATGTCCGAATTCTATTGGATAAGTTTAATTCGACCAAAAACAACCTTATGAATAAAATATGACCATTTAGGCCCACTTGAGTTAGATTAGGACATTTATTATTAATTTATTTAAAGAAGGGTTAAAATAGTTAAAATCAATGTTTAATAAGTAAATCATTTCTAATATGGGGTTATACATAAGATAAATTCGACAATAAATATTAATTAGAAAGATAAAAAGATTTCCTACATAATGGTATTTTACTAATAATTTTTAGACATTAAATAATTTAATTTAATTATGACACAACGATGATGCAGTAATTATCTTATTTATGAAATATTGACATAATTGATGTTATAAACACCAAAATAAATGTAATTTGAGACTTTTTATGAATTAAACTAATTTTATAGGTTACTATGATATATTATTGTTGATTTAATCAACTTGGTTCGAACATATAATTCTCTTATGACTTTCACAAAAATCATATATCAAATAGTGTCAAAATTGACACAAAATAGTTTTCAAATCAAATATTATATTATTAATTGATATTTAATTCCTAAAAATCTAAGGTTCGGCCAAATGACTTAGATAAGGATATATATATTAATAATAAACAATTTGGGGTTCTTTTGGCATGTTATAGTAAATGTATTAACCATATAGTGAAAGAAAACAAAAAGACATGGTAAAAGTTAAATTATTTAACATAGATTTAAATCTAATTGATAAGGTTACAATAATACCCTAAACTTGTCTAAATCCTATTGGTTGATAAGATTTTGACCCATCCCCACTTTATCTTCGAAATAAATCCCTTTGGAACCATTATAAACCGATTTTGACTTTAATATAAAATAATATTTTGAGATATTCCTAAGGTGCCCCTCTCCTCCCTTATAAAAGGGCACCTCCTCCCCCTCCTCCTCACACCAATTTGAGCACTCAAGCTCGGCCAACCCCTTCCATTTTCTCCTCTCCACTTCCCTAGAATAATACTAGAGGACCTGGTCTTCTTCAAAGACCAATCTTAGTTCCCTAAGTGGAGGATTCAAAGAGGCGTTCCAAAGAAGAGGTAATATCCATTACCGATCTTTTCAATTTCTATCTTCTTCAACTTCTTCTTCTTTAGTTGTTTCATGATAAAGTAATAACATCAGTATTACTTACATACTGATATGTTATTATAAATATTAAACAACCCTAATTCACCTTCTATCCATCCTACGGAAAAATGAAATCACCGCGCGTGCGTACGTACGGAATACCGTCTCCACGCCGTGGTGTAATCAATTTTCCACCATCACCTTACAAGGATGGGTATAATGGTGTAATTAGTAAATATATATGATTATTATAAAGTGATATTGATACTTAAATAGTATAAATACACTTAAATACAATTCCACGATCATGGGAACAATATCATCGCTCGTGCGTACGTACAGAATACCGTCTCCACGATGTGATGCGACTCGTTCTACATGATCATCATTACATAGTAATTATATAAATGAATTGAATGAATAAATATGATATATGTTACACTAATACAATTCTGGATATAATATATCTATAACTTTAAAAGAAGAATAAGAATTTATTCGGCAAAACTTGCATAAGAACAAAAGGCAATAAAGACCCGAGTAACAAGTAACAATGAAATATTACTAATAAGAAGCTAAGAATATGACCATATATGATATAATATAAATATATATGATTCTGGAATAAGTCAATAACAATATTTAAACCAATATACAGGATCTTCGGACACGTACAAAGCAAATCGGACCTAAGGTAAGGGAAAATATCACAATCTCATTTTTATCCGAGATTGTTTATACTTTGGTATTTACTTGGGTGTATTTTATCATCCACATCCATGTTCCCTCAATATATAATATTGCTTCCATCCACTTACAATAGTTTAAATCCAATTTTACCCTTCTTTGAGTTTTTAGTAATGAATATGAAAGGAATCTTTGGTCGTTTTTTCGTACGAGGTACTTTTTTTGACTTTTCCGACCAAAGTACGAAGAATGTTTTTTTAACTTATACGGCATGAATGGATTTTTAAAACATTATTTCCAAGAAGCTTCCTTTACAAGTTTTCAAGTTTATTTTTGATCAAATTCTTTTAGTTTATAATTGTATGACATGTTAATAAAAGAAAAGTGTTTTTGAAGAAGAAAGGATATTTTCCTCAAGAATGGAGTTTAAATGCTTTATCAAAATTATTTTTCCATCTAAGATAATATAGGGTTCTGTTTTTATCCCTATTATTACATTGATTTGATTATGTTGTGAGGGAATTATTTACCGTATATGGTTTGTTTTATGATGTCATGATGTTTCAAGAATCCCATTTTTGTTACATGTGTTATGCGATGATGTATGATTTATGATTATGTGGCACACATAAGAAAGGATTCATTATAATATGGGTGGAACCTATATCTCCCTCCAATGCATTGGGTAAAGATTTATATCTCATGAGATAGACATGGCTGGAACAGAAGGTTATTTCGGTTCAGTGATACACGACTGAAACGAGGAGTGAACTCAGTTCAGAAATGGACATTGTCCGCTATGATAGTCTTGGCAATGAGTCATGACTAACAAGAAATTATTTTCCATGATTATGTGTGCATGCCACAAAGTTTCAAGTTTTATGTTATGATTATGGGGATCTCATTTTCACTACTATGAATTATTCCATGTTAAGATATTATGATCTCTTTTGCAGGTTATGATTTTCAAAAAGATATGATATGATTTTTATTTCCTTTATTTTCCCTTGCTGAGCATTTGAGCTCACCCTTTTTGTATGTTTTCTTTTCCCCAGGTCAGGAAGATGGATATTAAGTAGAATATGCTAAAAGGGACCCTAGATATGATGAAATAAATGGGAGACACTGTAGAAGATTTATGAACCAGTTGTTTATGTTTCCCAGTTTCTAAAGACACTATACCTATATGGTCCTTTGTGGTTTTGTCATATGTTGTAATAAGTGTGTTTCAATTTTGAAGTATTAACAATGTATGTAAAGTATGGGTCGTTATAGTTGGTATCAGAGGAAAGGTATAGTCAACCTTTGGAAACTAGGATGTGAAAGCCTTAGTAAGAACCCTAAGGATAAGTCTAAGCATAGAACACAATCTTAGTGTTTTAGAAATGGCCATGAATACCCTAGGATAAGACCTTAAGTGTGAAATTTTATCCTTGATTATGTGGTTTTCCTATTATAATTAGTGTTGCTCACACTATTCTTCTTGGTTTTAGTCAATGGCTGGAACCCGAAGGAACTGTGTTAATGCGGAATGCGATGGGAAATGCAATGATTGTCCCCCTGAGCAACCAAACGATATGGGAGCTGGAATGAAAAATCTTGTAGCCATGCTCACACAACACTATTCTTCTTGGTTTTAGTCAATGGATGGAACCTGAAGGAACTGTGTTAATGCGGAATGTGATGGAAATGCAATTATTGTCCCCCTGAGAAACCAAATGATATGGGAGCTGGAATGAAAACTCTTTTAGCCATGCACACACAACTTTCTCAACCTATGAATCATGCAGGACTTCCAAACAAGCAAAGAAGGAGCAACATTCTGTTGAATCCCTCATGAGGCAGCGTCCACCTTCTTTCAGTGGGTCTACTGATCCATTAGTTTCTGAACAATGTATTAGTACTACTGAAAAGATATTTTCAGTTCATCAATGTTCTGAACATGATAAAGTCTTCCTAGCAGTGTATCGTTTGGAAGGAGATGCTGATCAATGATGGAATCTTATTAAGAATACGAGGAAAAGGGATGAAATTGAATCTATGGAATGGGACGAGTTCAAGAACTTATTTTTTAATAATTACTTCCCTCGTATTCTCCGAACAAAGATGGAGAACGAGTTTCTTGAACTGAAGCAAAGGGATGATGAATCTGTTGGTACCCATGAAGCAAATTTTACAAGACTTGCAAGGTACGCTTCTGGTATTATTATCCAACCTGAGAGTAAGATCGATCGATTCTTTAGTGGCTTAAAACCAAGTCTTCGAAGGGCGTTAGCCATAAGGGACTTCAATAGCTACGAGGAAATCGTTCGATGTGCTCTCAAAGTCGAGATGGAGATTGTAGTAACCCATCAATCACATGGGTTTGATAAGAAGAAGAAGATGGAATTCAAAGGAAAATTTAAAGAGAACACTGAAAAGAAGATGAGCTTTCCCTTATGCTCAAAGTGTGGAAAGAAACATGGAGGGAGTTTTCTTAAAGAGACAAGTAAATGTTTCAAATGTGGAAAGGAAGGTCATCGGGCATTTGAATTCCGTGATAATGGGAAGAAGATGTCTAATGATGCAAACAAAGGAAGGGATACACGGAATGAACCTACTACACTTCAATGTTTCAAGTGCAAGGAGATTGGGCATTATGCCAATCAATTCCCAAATCCAAGGGTTGATGATGATGGTCGACATCAACAAAATCTTAAGGCTAAAGACAAAGGAAAGTCACATGCAATTTCTATCAGCGATGTGGAGTACGATAACGAAGTGGTGAAAGGTACACTTACCATCCACTCTAAAGTAGAAAATGTTTTATTTGATTCTGGATCCACCCACTCTTTTATTTCTGAAAAATTTTCTAAGGGTATCACCGTATTACCTCAACAATTAGATGTTGAGTTAGATGTGACAACACCTAATGGCACAACAATCGCATCAAAAGTTTATAATTCTTCTCCGATCGAAGTTTGTGGGAAAGTGCTTCCTGGAAATCTTGTGATCCTTCCTTTAGTGGAATTTGATGTGATTCTTGGCATGGATTGGCATTCTCTACATGGAGATCATATCAATTTCCAAAGAAGGGAAGTCACATTTCATATTCCAGATCAATCTACGATCGTCTATCGATGCAAGGATGAATATAACCTTCCAGTGGAAATTCCTTCCATCTTATGGGTCTTGATTCCACTAAATGAAGGTTATTTATCTCAAATGGTTGGTGAGAAACTTACGATTAAGAATATTCCCATCGTACGGGTGTTTGATGATGTCTTTCCGGAGGAATTACCGGGTCTTCCACCAAATCGTGAAGTTGAGTTTTCAATAGAACTCGTACTGGGTGCTTTGACTATCTCAAAGACACCTTATAGAATGGCCCCAATTGAGTTGCAGGAATTGAAGAAGAAACTCCAAGAGAATCTTGATTAGGGATTCATACGCCCTAGTGCGTCACCTTGGGGAGCACCTGTTCTATTTGTTAAGAAGAAAGATGGACCAATGAGACTCTGCATTGATTATCGAGAACTTAACAAGATCACTATAGAGAACAAATATCCTCTCCCACGCATTGATGACTTATTTGACCAACTACGCGGAGCTCAATACTTTTCCAAGATTGATCTTCGTTCAAGGTATCATCAATTAAGGGTCAAAAGTGATGATATACCAAAGACGACTTTCCGTACAAGGTATGGACACTATGAATTTATAGTGATGCCATTTGGCCTTACTAATTCCCCTGCTATATTCATGGATCTAATGAATAGAGTCTTTAGAGACTATCTTGATCAATTTGTGGTAGTCTTTATAGACGATATTCTTGTCTATTCAAAGAGGAAGGAAGAGCATGAAGATCACTTTAGAATTATATTGAAGACCCTGAGAAAGGAGAAGCTTTATGCCAAATTTACCAAGTGTGAATTTTGGCTTCAAAAAGTTGCATTTTTGGGTGACATAATCTCAAAAGAGGGGATATCTGTGGATCCAGCAAAAACAGAGGTTATCGAAAGATGGTCAAGACCAACAACAGTAATTTTGATCCGAAGTTTTCTTGGTTTGGCTTGATATTATCGACGTTTTGTAAAAGATTTTTCACAATTATCTAATCCACTCACCAAGTTGACTCAGAAAGGAGTTAAGTTTGTTTGGATAGAGGAGTGTGAAGAGAATTTGAAGGAGTTGAAAAGAAGGTTATCCAGTGCACCTGTTCTCACACTGCCTTGTAGTGGAGAAAGGTTTGTGATCTATAGTGATGCATCCAAGAAGGGATTGGGGTGTGTTCTTATGCAAAATGATGTGGTGATAGCTTATGCCTCACGACAGTTGAAAATCCATGAGCAAAATTACCCAACACATGATTTGGATTTGGCTGCGGTAATATTTGCATTAAAGATTTGGAGGCATTACCTTTATGGTGAAAGGTGTGATATTTATAATGATCATAAAAGTTTAAAGTATATTTTCACACAAAAGGAGCTGAATATGCGTCAAATAAGATGGTTGGAGCTGATTAAGGATTATGACTGCTCAATCCATTACCACCCTGGGAAAGAAAACAAGGTGGCAGATGCATTAAGTCGACAAGACCATGCTAGTTTCTCCATGATGAGGATCACAAAAGATCCAATATTTATGGATTTACAAAGTATGGATCTTGGAATTATAACGGAAGAGGAAAAATATTATCTTTCTCAAATGAATGTTCAACCATATATACATGTGAAGATTAAAGAGGCACAGAAAGAAGATGTCGAGTTACAAAAGAAGGTGAGAAATGTTCCTGAATTCAACCTTGATTGTGATGGGATAATAAAGTTCTGGAATCAGGTTTGTGTTCCTCCCATCCCCGAATTAAAGAAGGAGCTACTGAATGAGGCTCATAGTTCATCATTCTCTATTCATCCTGGAAGCACGAAGATGTATAGGGACCTGAAAGAGTACTTCTGGTGGGAATGGCATGAAAAGAGATGTTGCTGAATATGTATCTCGATGCATGGTTTGTCAACAAGTTAATGCTGAGAGACAAAAGTCTAAGGGGATGTTACAACCATTACCCATACCCGAATGGAAATGGGAAAACATCACTGTGGACTTTGTCACAGGACTTCCTAAAACATCCAAAGGCAATAATGCTATTTGGGTCATAGTTGATCGTCTTACAAAGTCTGCACACTTCATTCTATTAGAGAAGATTTCTCTCTAGATCATCTTGCCAGGATATATGTAAAGGAAGTGGTAAGATTGCCTGGAGTACCACTTTCTATTATATCTGATCGGGATCCGAGATTTACCTCGAAGTTCTGGCGAAGTCTTCAGCATACTCTGGATATAGAGTTGAGTTTCAGCACTGCTTATCATCCCCAGACAGACGGTCAGTCTGAGAGAACAATTCAAACCCTAGAAGATATGTTGAGAGCTTGCTCTATGGATTTCAATGGAGGTTGGGATCAACACCTACCTTTGGTGGAATTTTCTTATAATAATAGCTTTCACTCCAGTATTCAGATGTCTCCTTATGAAGCTCTCTATGGAAAGAAATGCAGGACTCCAACTTGCTTGGATGAAGTTGGGGAAAGAAAGCTATTAGGACTTGATCTCATTGATGAAAAGGCAGAAAAGGTCAGATCTATTCAACAACACATAAGAGCAGCTCAGAGTCGACATAAAAGTTATGCCGACAACCGAAGAAAAGACCTAGAGTTTGAAGTGGGTGATAAAGTGTTCTTATGAATATCTCCCTGGAAGAGGGTTATGATATTCGGAAAGAAGGGGAAGTTTAGCCCTAGATATATTGGTCCTTTCGAAATAATGGATCATGTTGGAAAGGTAGCTTACCGATTGGCGCTTCCACCGAATCTCTCTCAAGTTCACGATGTGTTCCATGTATCTCTCCTGAGAAAGTACATACCTGATCCTTCACATGTACTCAGCCCAGAAGTTGTACCGCTAGAGCAAGATCTTTCTTATAAAGAACAACCGATAGAGATTCTGGATCGTAGCGAAAAAGTCCTGCAAAACAAGACCACTCGATTGGTGAAAGTTTTAGGGAGGAACCACCAATTAGAAGAAGCTACATGGGAGCTTGAGGATATGATGAGGGAGAAGTATCCTCATCTATTTGTTACAAAGTGACGAATTTCGAGGGCGAAATTCTTTTTAAGGGGGGTAGAATGTAACACCCGAGATTTTTATGAGTAATATTTTGTTCAAAGGAATCTTTCACTACACACTTTCTTGGCTTACTTTACACGCAATCGCGACCTTCCTCGATAGCTTGCGTCGTACGCAATACCGAGTTTCACTAAACAACGATATGCTATTAAAATATTATTAAAACTAGCCGTTATGAATAGTAATAACCACTTTTTGAAATTTTATAAATTTTATTTTTCAAAATGGACTTCATTTTTGGATTCGGAATACCGAAATTAGCCTAGGGTAAAATTTTGGTATTTTTCTGAAAACATTCAATTTTTGATGAATAGTGAAACCACTAAGTGGTAGGTTAAAAACTGAATTTTGCATAAAAATTAATTTTACCGCTTCTGTGAATGGAATTTCGAAAATCCGACAGACACGGTTGATATCAGTAAGTAAAATTTGGTTCAATGAGATAAAAATAATTTTTTGGTGAATAGTAACTTTTTAATTTTTTTACCGCGGTTAATAGTAAATAGGGTAACTAAGGGTAAATATGATATTACTATTACCCTAACACATGTCCTAATTCTATTGGATAAGTTTAATTCGACCAAAAACAACCTTATGAATAAAATATGACCATTTAGGCCCACTTGAGTTAGATTAGGACATTTATTATTAATTTATTTAAAGAAGGGTTAAAATAGTTAAAATCAAAATTTAATAAGTAAATCATTTTTAATATGGGGTTATACATAAGATAAATTCGAAAATAAATATTCATTAGAAAGATAAAAGGATTTCCTACATAATGGTATTTTATTAATAATTTTTAGACATTAAATAATTTAATTTAATTATGACACAACGATGATGCAGTAATTATCTTATTTATGAAATATTGACATAATTGATGTTATAAACACCAAAATAAATGTAATTTGAGACTTTTTATGAATTAAACTAATTTTCTAGGTTACTATGATATATTAGTGTTGATTTAATAAACTTGGTTCGAACATATAATTCTGTTATGACTTTCACAAAAATCATATATCAAATAGTGTCAAAATTGACACAAAATAGTTTTTAAATAAAATATTATATTATTAATTGTTATTTTATTCCTAAAAATATAAGGTTCGGCCTAATGACTTAGATAAGGATATATATATTAATAATAAACAATTTGGGGTTCGTTTGTCATGTTATCGTAAGTGTATTAACCATATAGTGAAAGAAAATAAAAAGACATGGTAAAAGTTAAATTATTTAACTTAGAGTTAAATATAATTGATATGGTTAAAATAATACCCTAAACTTGTCGAAATCCTATTGATTGATATTATTTCTACCCATCCCCACTTTAGCTTAGAAATAATACCCTTTGGAACCATTATAAACCGATTTTGACTTTAATATAAAATAATATTTTGAGATATTCCTAAGGTGCCCCTCTCCTCCCTTATAAAAGGGCACCTCCTCCCCCTCCTCCTCACACAAATTTGAGCACTCAAGCTTGGCCAACCCCTGACTTTTTCTCCTCTACACTTCCCTAGAATAATCCTAGAGGACCTGGTCTTCTTCAAAGACCAATCTTAGTTCCCTAAGTGGAGGATTCAAAGAGGCGTTCCAAAGAAGAGGTAATATCCATTACCGATCTTTTCAATTTCTTTCTTATCAACTTCTTCTTCTTTAGTTGTTTCATGATAAAGTAATAACATCAGTATTACTTACATACTGATATGTTATTATAAATATGAAACAACCCTAATTCACCTTCTATCCATCCTACGGAAAAATGAAATCACCGCGCGTGCGTACGTACGGAATACCGTCCCACGCCGTGGTGTAATCTATTTTCCACCATCACCTTACAAGGATGGGTATAATGGTGTAATGAGTAACTATATATGATTATTATAAAGTGATATTGATACTTAAATAGTATAAATACACTTAAATACAATTCCACGATCATTGAAACAATATCATCGCTCGTGCATACGTACGGAATACCGTCTCCACGATGTGATGCGACTCGTTCTACATGATCATCATTACACAGTAATTATATAAATGAATTTAATAAATAAATATGATATATGTTACACTAATACAATTCTGGATATAAGTTATCTATAACCTTAAAAGAAGAATAAGAATTTATTCGGCAAAACTCACGTAAGAACAAAAGGCAATAAAGACCCGAGTAACAAGTAACAATGAAATATTACTAATAAGAAGCTAAGAATATGACCATATATGATATAATATCAATATTTATGATTCTGGAATAAGTCAATAACATTATTTAAACCATTATACAGGAGCGTCGGACACGTACAAAGCAAATCGGACCTAAGGTAAGGGAAAATATCACAATCTCATTTTTATCCGAGATAGTTTATACTTTGGTATTTACTGGGGTGTATTTTATCATCCACATCCATGTTCCCTCAATATGTAATATTGTTTCCATCCACATACAATAGATTAAATCCAATTTTACCCTTCGGTGAGTTTTTAGTAATGAATATGAAAGGAATCTTTTGTCGTTTTTTCGTACGAGGTACTTTTTTTGACTTTTCCGACAAAAGTATGAAGAATGTTTTTATAAACTTATACGGCATGAATGGATTTTTAAAACATTATTTCCAAGAAGCTTCCTTTATAAGTTTTCAAGTTTATTTTTGATCAAATTCTTTTAGTTTATAATTTTATGACATGTTAAGAAAAGAAAAGTGTTTTTGAAGAAGAAAGGATATTTTCCTTAAGAATGGAGTTTAAATGTTTTATCAAAATTATTTTTCCATCTAAGATAATATAGGGTTCTGTTTTTATACCTATTATTACATTGATTTGATTATGTTTTGAGGATATTATTTACCTTATACGGTTTTTTTTATGATGTCATGATGTTTCAAGAATCTCATTTTTGTTACATGTGTTATGAGTTGATGTATGATTTATGATTATGTGGCACACATAAGAAAGGATTCATTATAAGATGGGTGGGACCTATATATCCCTCCAATGAATTGGGTAAAGATTTATATCTCATGAGATAGACATGGCTGGAACGGAAGGTTATTTCGGTTCAGTGATACAGGACTGAAACGAGGAGTGAACTCGGTTCAGAAATGGACTTTGTCCACTAAGATAGTCTTGGAAATGAGTCATGACTAACAAGAAATGATTTTCCATGATTATGTGTGCATGCCACAAAGTTTCAAGTTTTATGTTATGATTATGGGGATCTCATTTTCACTTCTATGATTTATTCCATGTTAAGATATTATGATATCTTTTGCAGGTTATGATTTTCAAAAAGATATGATATGATTTTTATTTCCTTTATTTGCCTTTGCTGAGCATTTGAGCTCACCCTTTTTGTATGTTTTCTTTTCCCTAGGTCAGGAAGATGGATATTAAGTAGAATATGCTAAAAGGGACCCTAGATATGATGAAATAAATTGGAGACACTGTAGAATATTTATGAACCAGTTGTTTATGTTTCCGAGTTTCTAAAGACACTATACCTATACGGTCCTTTGTGGTTTTGTCATATGTTGTAATAAGTGTGTTTCAATTTTGACGTATTAACAATGTATGTAAAGTATGGGTCGTTATAATCATTATTATGAAATTATTTTATTATATGAATACATTAATTTTTTATGGAAAAAATTTTCATTAAAATAATATATTATAGAGTATGGTAAAACATTTTAAAATAATTTGTTCAATTTATGAACCATTTATTATAATTCTTAAAATTTATGTGGTGTTTTATTTAAAATTTTATCATACCTTTTTAAATTAATTATAACATGATGTAATGAAGTTCTTATTTTTTTAATTATAATATAAATACCATTTTATCAATATTAATTATTTTAAATTCATTGGGGTCAATGACTATGATGATTTTAACCTAATCATAAATCTTGTTTCATAAAAATAAACATTTTTAAAAAATTGGTTTTTGTGTGTGGCATGCATTTGTGTAAATATTAATTTTCATACATGAAAGATATTTATTCAATTAATTTGATTTAGGTTTTTAATTAGTTGCCCCAAATTATAAAATAAAAATCATTTTGTTTTCAGTAATTAAATTTAAATTACCTTATTGAAAATTAGTTACCTTGGTAAAAACATAAAAAAATTTAAATGAAAACATTTTAGAGTAAATGATATAAAAAATGTTTAAAAATTATTTTTAAAATTTTATTTGAGAATTCATCGATACAAAAATTCTATACACCACACTTTCTTTAATTATAAGAAATTGTCCCTTAGATAGTGTCATGACATTATTGAAAATTCATGAGTATTTCCAAAAGTTCCATTTTCTTCTCTTATAAAAGTTAGTCACTCACACCCTTTCAAACACGCACATCCAATTAAAAAATGATTTTTGTCCCTATCCAAATAATATATCATTGAAAAAAATTATATGCCTTACAAACCCCAGTCACTAAAATTATCCAATGACCCTAAAATCCAATGCCTTCACATAAAATAAGTTTGAGTCCTCAATATTGGTATCGAATATTGTATAACATTTCTTTTTTTATCAGTCTAATTTAAACCCAAAAAACATAGTATATTAATAAAATTATAATAACTATTGTTTTTATATATTATTATAATAATTGTACAACCATTATTTATTATCATTCTTTCATAAAGAAAAACATGAATCATCGTTTGTGTTTGTACGTAGGTTATCACCCCCACAAAATGATGCTTTTGGTTTTTAACCACCACCAATCATGTTTGGTCTCAGTAATTGTATTTGAGAATAAAAATAATTTTTATAATGTATTTATTATTCTAAAATAAACAATTTCTATCCACCTTCACTCCTCTCATTCATTGAGTAATGGAAATAAAAATCATGTGTAACAATGACTTCCACCTCCATGAATAAATGGTTTTCATTTTCCTTCATTTTGAAAAATTTATTATTTTAGATTATATTTAATTATTATATATGATATATATAAGTAATATTTATCATTATAATGGTTATTTTTTGATGTAAAAAATCAAAATAAAGTAATTTTTTTATATCGTAAAATAACTCAAAACTAGTTTGTTATCATTTTTTTAATCATTAAACAAGACTAAAAGTCCAATGTAATTGAATCGTAAATTTATAAGTATTAATAAACCATCAATTACAATGATTTTAATGGAATTTATATGCTAATATTGTTTATTAAAAATTCTATTGACAGTTTTTTATAAATATAATTCAAAACGTTCAAGATTATTAACACCAGATATTGAAATGAAATTACAACAAACTAATACATGAAAGGGAATGATCATTAATGAATATTAAAAATTGAAATGTATATGATTTTTTTAATGAAATAGTTAATTACTATGTTTATCATTATGATACATGAAAATAATGATTTTTTTAAATCAAGTTATATGTTAAGGGGCTTGGTATGTAAAATTCCATATAATTATGTTATAAAATTTCATATTTGAACATTGAATTTCCATGAATTCTCATTTTAAACAGTGTTATCTTTTTTTAGTTCTGGTTAAAACTGTTTTTAAAGCAAATCCTTTTTGATGAAAGGTTTTATTTTCATTTTTCTTTAAAATAAAGGATAATTTTTTAAAAAAATCTCATAACTGTGACATTAACAATGGTGAATACAAAATTTATTCAAAATATCTTTTTTATGATTTTTTTCATTATCATTAAATTATCTATTTCTAATAGAGTTTTGTTTGGATGTTCCATCCTATGATATTATTTTGTTTAAATATTACTTTTGTTAATCAAGCTTTTTAACAAGATATTTAATTATTGATTTAATTTGTATGTTTTATAAAAAACCAAATTCTTTCTATGGGTAATTTTTCTAGATAATTGAATGATTTAAATTCTGATGTATTTTAATTACAATTTTATTTCCACGGGTTATTTTTATAATGAATTTGAAATATCAAGTACCACATTATCATCTTATTGGTTATTTTATGATGTGATATTTTTTTTAATGTGACACACAAATGTTTGGATTATGAGAATGTTGGAACTTATATCTCCATACAATTCATTTAGTAAATGATTATATCTCATGAGAAAAAAATGTTGTGTGAACGATCAAGAATTTAGCATGGATCATAAATGGTGATTGTGATGGAATTTACCTTTACTCTCAATTTTATATGGGAATAGGTTGGTTGTAAGACGAGCCCATAAAGATAATAAATTAGATTATTACCATTGATCCACAGTCATTCATACATTCACAGATCATGTTATATATTTTTCACATTCCATGGTAATAGTGTTATCATGTGAGATTCTACACCTATAATTAATGATTATGGTTTAACCTTATTATTTTATGTTATTTGAAATTAAATATTATTCTTTATTCACGATTTTCCAAATTTTTATGGTATAACCATTATAGCCGTTGTTATATTATCCCTTAAATAGAATTTGAATGCACCCCTGTTATTTTTTAACTTCAATAGGATTTGAGTAGGGTTATGTATTATTGAATACCTTAACATATATTTATGTTTTGTTTATATGTTCACAACATGTGAAATAATTTTTTTTCACTTTAGTCTCGAAGACATTATGCCTTTAACTCATTGAGAGATGCGGATATTTTTTGATCTAATATTAAAACTATATTTTCAATGTATTATTTATATATTTTTATCTTGGGTCACTTCATAGTGTTACCACAACCACCGTATGCACATGAATAGATTGATTCAATGTAATTTAATCTATATGGCTTCCTGTTTATGTTGTTTCAATATACCTTTTATGGGATATATGGATAAAAAAAATTAGGAAGTGCAATGAGTGAAATTTTTGTTGAATTTATTAGAGGATGAAAAGGGAATCAATCTTCATTAGGGAAGTCCATGTCCTACAGCTGGGTGGGGGAAGAGGAGTACAATGGCGGTAATGGTTCCCCATTCTGGTCTAGAATTTATCCTATCATCAATACCCTGAAACTGCACTCCCACTGGATTTTGGGGGAGGGAAAGATCCTATTCTAGAGGTATAATTGGGTTGTCTCTATCCTAGGATTTATAAGATTCCTGACCCCCTTGTTAACCATTAAAGAAGATAGTCTCCACCCAGCTTTTACCAAAGCTTTGCTGGACAAAGAACAACAAGAGATCCTAAACTCAAGTGGTATTAAAGCAGACCCTAACACATGCATATTCACTAGTGCCTCCTTGGGGGCGCTTCTCTTCCAAGGATTATCAAAGGCTATCCGCTTCACATGACCCTTGAGATCTCTATAACACCACTATTTGGCATAAGAAGATCCCTTTAAATATAATTTCCAAACATGGAGAATCTGGAACTGTGTGGTGGCAACAGACAAGTAGGTTAAGAAAACAGGTATTTGTCTTGCCTCCAAATGCAGGTGTTGTCATTGCCAGAATGAAGAGAGAACAACCCACCTGTTCTTTGAGAGTGAGTGGGAACACAATGTATGGTCATTTTTTGGAGCCTTTATGGCGTACTCATCAGGTTTTCAAGGCAATGTTCCCTTTCCAGACAGGTGGTTCCATGGGATTGTTTGTTCAGATATGGAAAGGATGGCATGGTCTCTTATTTTCAAGGCAGGGTTTAGGAGTTTGTGGCTTGCCTAGAACCAGGCCCGCTTCGAAGGCACCACCCATACTGCATGGTCTATTATAGTGAGCATGCGTAACCTGTTTATGGACCTAGTCACGCTCATACCAAATTGGCGGGAGGCTCCCTCGTTGAAATTTCTATATGTAAGTGCTCCTCCAGTTAATCCTCCCTACAACAAGCCAAAAGGGCAGTGGATAATCTGTCACCCTCCTGCCTCAGGCTACAAACTCAACTCGGATGGTTCCTTTCTGCTAGGCAATATGAGAGGAGGGGGTGTGGTTCAGGATAGGTGTGGTAGTGTTGTGCTAGCATTTTATTCTTTTTATGGGAAAGGCACCCCGCTTCATGCAGAGGCCAAAGCCCTTCTCACCGGACTATCCCTTTGCGATTAGTGGGAAATTGTGATCACTCAAGCAGAGACTGATTCGCTCATTCATTATAAGTCTCTGAATGGCAAAGGACACACACCTTGCTCAATATCCTACATGGTTAGGAAATGTCACACATTCATCCATGATGTCAGAGTGACCCACACATGGTGGGAGGGGAATAGAGTTTTGGATCATCTTGCATCTTTAGCAATCCCAGGCTCTAATATCACTTTCCTTCCTTCGATCGATCTCATGAAACTCTAGGGGATTTATTTGATAAGAGGAGATGCTCTCGATTTACATTACTTTATACCCCCTATTTCTTGGGCGCGTTGGGGTTTGTCTCTTATTTTGTTTTGTTTTGTTTTGTTTTTTTCTTTAGGTCTTCTTTTCTTGATCCCATATTTATTCCTAATGAAAATTTAATGATGATGATGATGATGATGTTTTTCTATATGTAAGATTCATAACTTCTCCAAGAATAATGGTTCTCACATATTTTTAAATTTTACAGAACAGAATTGGTTTCTTATAATTCATGATATATCTTTTCTCTTATATTGGATCAACATAATGGATTGGTAGTAAGATTTATCAATTTTTTAGTTTCATATTTGTATTAAAAAAAGTGACTAATGGGTTTAATTTCATCCTCCCCCTTATATATTGAAATTCCACACATATAATTCAATTTCTAATAAAATCATGAGATGTGGAAGAAAAATTAGGTATGAGTGTGTATTAGTTATCTTGAACATTGATGCATTAGATGGAAGAAAAAATCCTCTACAAGTATAGGCTTAATCCCTTATTATTAGTCTCAACATTGGCATATTGAAGAGTCACACTATTTTTATGATCTCATCTAAGTAATTTCTTATCTAAATTTTTTGAATGTTTTTGCAAAACTAAATTATGAAGACAGTATGTGGAATATTCATACAAAATTATAATTTATATTGTTTTAGTACAATTTTCTGGAACCCATAATGATGAATTCCATGATTATACTAGATGTCTAGGGTGACGAAATTCAGGGAAGAAAAAAAGGATATTTTTATAACAAAATTCATGGATGAAATGAGTAGTTCCATTCAAAATCCAAATTCTAGAATGGTGTATATATGAGATATAAATTTCAATATAAACTATAGAAACTAATGAACTAGAATGGTTAATAGTTCAATAATTAATATTAATAGGTTTTTCATATATGCAGGCAATTTCTATAAGAGCATCTAATTGGAAAAGATTAAGGGAGAGACAAAAAATTCTAACCTAAATAACAATTATAAATGATTATTAATCATAAATCATGAATATAGACCATTTAGATATATCCATTTTATAACAAAAAATATTCCATGATTAATTATTCCAATACACATGAAATTATTAATTTTCTACAATAGTTAATATAACAAGAATATAATTGAGGAGAATAATATTAAACATACTGAACCTAATAAAAATCACATCATCCCAATAACTTATATATTTTTTGGATAATACTAAAAATATTTGAAATGTTTTCGTGAAAAATGATCGTCCAATGATTTTAATTAATAAATTTTAAAATTAATAGCTTTGGATACATTAAATGAAATGATGGTTTTAATGGAAATGAAGCCAAATAACATCCAAGGGAAAAATTTGGAAAATATATATTGGGAGTATATTTATACATATAACCAATGTATCATCGATTAGATCAATTAATTATGTATTATTTCCATAATTATCTATTAGTATGTTTTTGACACTGGGATCAAATTTATGAATAATTTCCCTTGAGTGATGCACAAGAGACTCACATATAAAATACATAAACAAATTAAAATTAAGTACAAGTACCGTCCTCATGATTTTATGAAATTATTGTATATACTAAATTCATTAGGAGTTTTATTTTACTATTTATGATTCAATGACACAAGTATTAAAAAATTGTAATCATTTCTATGGACACTACATCAATAAAATTTGAATTTATTTATTCATTTATATCAATATTTTCCATATATCTAATTCCTACCAAGAACGATTATTGATCATGTAATAACACACATAATTATAGTTTGTTGAGTTCATGTAAAATGTGAATTTTTGGAGAAGGTGTTAGATAAAGTTTCAACATGATGATTTGTGGCATAGAGTGAAGGCTTATAATATTAAATTCATTATTATTGGGTAGTTATTTCATAATAGATGATGGTTGTATTGTGTGGTATATGGTTTCATCATTATTGTAGTGTATCGTATAACAATGTCTTTTATAAGAAAAAATACTGATGAAGGGAGGATCAAATTTCAACAAGAGGGGCTCCATCATCAAGTCCTTAGTCATGCTAAAATGTGTGTTTTTAAATGTTTAGTTCTGCTTTAGATTAGTTAAATACACCACGATTCTCATGATTTTGTCAAAAAATTCCCTTATATAACTATTGGGATGCACTAGGTAGAGATTTTTCATTGTGGAAAAGGAGTTTCATGCTATAATTTAAGAACCCCATTTTGGATTTCTTATTTGATATGGTAAAAGAAATGTATGAGATAACCCTTTAGTATGTGTCTTTATACCTTTTATCCTCCTTCAATATGAGTTAATTAATAATAATATTTTTTCACAGAAACTCAACATAGGATCTCTTACTTACTTTATTGTTCTTTTCATTATTTTATTTTAATGTTATTTATGGTGGTAAGGGTTATGAATATAGTTTGATATCAATGTTATTTTATATGGGGTTAATATAAAAGGATAACAAGATTTGGATCATGTTCCTTTATTACCATTAATTCTGATGTACATTTATTTATAAAATTAATTAGGGATGTTACCAAGATTATATGACATTATTTATTGATTATAATTAATTAATTGAGGAAATTTTATGTCTTAGGCTCAAGGTTGTGTAGGGAGTGGAACAAAACCATTAGTATCTTGTTTCAGAATAGTAGTGTTGACTGAAGAGTTTTGTAACAAGTATTCCAATAGGGGGTTTTATCTAAACGTGATTTATTTAGAATATTCTCATATGTTTAATGATATTAATAAATAAATTATGATGGTCTAAATTCAATATAATAGTCATAATGTATGTATATATGTTTGAATATCTCATTGATGATTCCATCATTGAATGAGTTTTAGTTTGATAGAATTATAATGGCATTACTTGTTATGACATGGGTTTTCAATAGTAAATAGTTTATATAAAGTAATATTTTTAAATATAGTATCTAAATTAATGTGTAATACTTAATAAATTGTATTTAAATGATATTTCTAAATAAATAAAGAGTTTTTCAAAAAACATTATTGAGATTTTATATAATCCCATTAAAATGACTCATACCTAAACTCTTGAGTTTAGTGATAAAAACTCTTTTTATACACATATTTCTTGATTCCAAGTGATATAACAGAAGTAAAATGTTCATATATTTAAAATAAATCCAATAATTTAAATATTAGGTCTCAAAAATATTCACACAATCCTAGAACCCAAAGGTTTAGTGTTGTTGAATATTAAATACATAAATTCATGTTGTAAACACTACTCTATAATCTCTGTAAAATAGGTCACGTTATATACATCTCCTAGATTATACTCATCATAATAACATATGAAATGTAAATCATATAAAACGGTGAGTGAAAATTATTGGTAAAAGAAAATATTATCAACATGTTATCAATGGCTTGATTATAAGAAGGAGAAAAAACATGAGCATGTGGGAAATATCTTAAAAACATAACATGGGATAATAACATTATCTACAAGGTATAATATAAAGATATTCAATCTACAAAAACCAAACATATACCCTAGAATAAAATTTGGAAAACAAATGAAAATATTTTTTCATCCATGTAATATAATGTAGGCATATTAGATTGAAATGTAGCATAAAGGTAAAAATATGAAAACATAACACTTTGAACATAGTTACTGTCAATCATATCCACACAAAAATTCATTATAACACGTCGAATAATAATATAACTAATGAAACAGAGGGTTTTAATAGACCCATCCTATTTTGGCGATTGAATTAATGGACCAACCCAATCATAAATATTTAACAAAACCAATATATATTATGGATTTAACGGATCCAACCCATCTCTAGTATTTAATAAACCCAACCAATATTAGGTACATAATAGACCCAAATCTTATCATAATGATAATAAATATTAATTTATTCCCAAAAAAATTCCACTTTATCTTATTTCACGAAGGAATCATGTTGAGAAAATGTGTCTCAATATATTCTCAAAACATGTCATATAAAATGACCTCAAGAGTCATATTTGTTGATACCAAAAAATAAATCACACTAAAGAAGTATCCCACAATAGAATTTAGAGGGTGATTCATGAAACATATCTCTATTATAGGTATATATTTTATATATACATGAAAATGGAAATGAAACCATGGAAGATATATTTTAGAAAAAAGTTCAAAACATTGTTAATTAGAGACAATTATTTGGGTCACTTTAAAAAATATGACACTAAAATTATTATAATATAAAATTTTAAAATAAATCCAATACAGGATCTTGCAGTAGAGATAATTATTGAGTATAAAATTATAGAGTCAATGATAGAAGACTCCATTATGGAAACAAAAAAACATTAGTATTTTAAAACAAATTTTATAAAACCCACATAATTTAAAAGAGAAATAAATATTCTTTTGGAAAAGAGGTAAAGATAATAATTAAGATCAAATAAATGATATATATTTTGATTTCATAATAATATAGTATAAAACTGGATGGAATAAATATCTAGAGCATGGATGTTAAAGAGTTTATTGGATATGTGGAAAATAATTTTTAATAATGATATATTTTATACGAAAAAATTGATACATTAATAAATTTTGAATAAAAAATTTCAGTTCACCCATAGGTATAAGAGGTAATGTAAAATTAAACTGCAAAATAAAGTATATAGGAAACATTTAAGAATAGATTTTAATAAGGAACCACATAATTCAATGAAATGAAATTGTATTAGCAGAATTACCTTTAACTTTTGAATCTCTTGAATCAAAGACCCATGAAAGATATAATACGAGATGAATTTATGAATACCTCTATTTTCATGAATGTATCATAAAATCATCTATAACTTAGTATATAAATAATATAATATAGTCATGTAGAAAATATGGAAAATGTTTCAATGAATGAAAATCGAGATGAGAAAACCCTTACCTTTTCTCTTGAGTTCCGAAAAATCATTTTAACAACTTATATAATAAAAAAAAGTTTTAATTTCATATTTAATAAAATAATTAATATTTATCATAATTAATATTCATTAATTATAATCATGAATTAAAAATTTTTGGGTTGGTTATTGTTTATTATTATTATAATATGTAATCAATTTTGATGGTTTTGTAAATGCTTCATAATGTCGATATCAATAGTCTTTCACTGATACCAATTAAATTATTCATATATAATTTATGGTAACCAATTATATTTTCCATCATGATTTATAAATTTCTATATTCATCCCATTATATTTTTATTTATGATTTATAATGATAAATTTATAGCATGTTTGTTTTAATAATTTTTAATTTATAGAAGTTAGTATATTAATAATCAGATATGTTGTAAATATTATGTTCTAGAACCAAAAAAATACCTCATAATTATTTTATAATATTAATTGTTATTATGTTTCCATATTTATCCAAGACATAAATTTATAGAATTGTTTATATAGGTGGAAAAACTGAGCCAGACATGAACATGCTATAATCTATCAGTGAATGTGGTTATGAAAGTTACTAATTTTTATTAATACCATTATTAATGAATTTTGATGTCATTATTTATATTATAAAAATGTGTTTAAATAGATTTATTAATTTTTAGAAAAATTTGGTAAATGATAATGGATGATACTAAAAAATTATTTTTCTGTTAGTATCCTTGGATAAGATGACTAAATTTTCAATGAATATTTATTTTTAATTTTTTAAATAGGGTGCCTAATATATATTTAATAAATATTAGTCAATTTAAAATCATACGTAATTCATTAAACATATTCTTATGTCTTTCCAATAAATATAATGAAGAAAAATGAAATATATCGTTCATGGAGGCAGTAGTAGTTCACATGTTACAATAACGATCAATTCATTTTTCAAATGTATGAGAGGGGAATACATAATGGTTGTAAAATGAATATAGTTATAATTATATATGCGGATGATTAATATTTAATTATATAAATAGGTTTATAATAGTTTGGAGTTGGATGGATGATAATGATAAAGATGAAACAACAATGGGTGGATAATACAATCATTGACGGTTTGAGTCTTCTCTTGAAATACATTTTGGAAATGGATGACTTGGGGATATTTTCGGTAACCAAATGATACAAAAAATATAAGAATATTATGGGAGGTTAAAATGGGTAGGGGTTCAAGTTAAATTCTAATGATATAGTGTTTTAATGATGGTGGATGCGAGATTCATTTATATATGAAAACAATGATATTTCCTTAGAAATGACTGGTTTGAAAAGGTTAAAGATGGAATCACATGGGAGTTAGAAGAATTAGGTAAGGAAAGGTTAGTGAAACTTTTAGGTATAATTTTTTTTAAAAAAATTAATTGTTTTACTATAAGATTATTAATTTGTGTTAAATTAGTAAAATTATAGCCACTTTATGTTGCACATTTTTAACCATATTAATCATGATTAAAAATTTACCATGGTGGTTATTTTTTAATAAAAATTTTAGATATAACCAATTAGAAAATTCATAAATGATGATTTATAATCTATAGTGTATTTAAAATTGTTAAATTTCTTCATTTTAGAATGTAAAATTTTATATTTAAACATATGATATATTGAAAAAAGAATTTTTTAGAGAAAATGACTTTTCATATGTTAAGAATTTTAATTATTATTTAATAAGAATGGAAAATTTAATTATTTTTGATGTATTTTTTTTATTTTTAATTTAAAAAATATTCTCATTATTTGAAAAATATATATTTATTTTATTTTTATAAAAAATACAAAAAACTTCTGAAAATAATAATTTGAATATAAAATCCACTTACCATTATTGTGGTAACTATGTTTAATTTTGGTAACTTATTTTTAGGATTAAAAACAAAATTTAACTTTCTGACATATTTGAACATTATTATTAAAAAAATTAAATGATATTATCTAATTCAGATTCTAAAACTGATAAAAATTAATGTTAACATCAACGCCTATAACACATAAAACTATTTTTATATAAATGAATATTCGATAAAAAATGAATTTATTACATGAAAATTAATAAATATATAATGTATTAAAACTTATTTTTGTTTATATATTATGAAAAAAATTCATTAGTATTATTATTTTACCATAATTTAATAAAATTTAAAGAGTATAAAAAGAAAATTTTAATAAATATATTTTTATGAATAAAATGATTTTATTAGTTATTAAACCATACTAATTGAATTTTTTCGGTACATTAGTATTAAAATTTAAAATTATTTTTATTTATATGTATATATATTTCATAATGAATTTAACTATATTTATTCCCTGTAATTCAACAACTAATTTACGAAGGTTATTTTTACAAATTATAATTTTATCTTATTAAAATATATATTGGTTTGTTTAAGTTCAATTTTACATATAAAGAAATCATTTTAAAAATACTATTTATTAAGTTAAAATTTAATAATAATTCTTAGGGTGTTTCATTATCCCCCCCAAAATAAAATTAAATCCTGAAAATTTTAATTATAATTTTCTAATGGAATACCTATATATTTCTATAATGTTAAATATTATCAATATATAAAATCAAATGAGATTTAAACTCATTATATTTCGAAATATAAAACAAATATTTTATTTTACAATTGGAATATATTTAAATTCTAAAAACTAATTCAAAATATTATCCCCTGACATTATATAAGTCTCTTTATTTTCTAGAGACATACATTTCACAACTTCATTTTGATGAAATTATTTCCTACAAAACACTAAAATATAAATGGTTATAATGATAATATCCTATTAAAATATATTATCATATGAATATGAAAATATGATGCTAAGTTATCATTTCCTACAGAAACATTTTTAGAGACTATTATACATTTTTTTCTATCAAGTTTTCTTTAATTTAAAATCCCTTCCAAATCATAACATAATTATAAAAAAATATTGCAAAATTATCATAAAATATCATAACATATTAAAAACCAAAAAATAATTGAATTATATTATATTGAAATTTAACATACCATTTATACATAATATCACATGAATATCCACACCCAAGATCAATGAAATCACTTTGGGTGAATCAAGGATTACAAATGTATTTTAAATTTTCACTTTAAAAAAAATTTTGGTAGGGTGAAATAATCTTTCCTCTAAACACACTCACATAAAAATATATATAGGGAAAAATATATTTTACATGATTAATGACTCAATTTGATTTGATAGTCCATGGTATGACCTTGAAACACCCTTGATAACATAGTCCACTAGAATCAATCTTGTTAATTTTAGTAAATAAGGTATAAACATTAACATGTGATATAACATAGTATCATAATAGTATAAGTGAATCCCACATAGAAATGATAATTTAAATACTTTCAAAATAAATATCTCATGGTTTTATAATTTTAGTCTATTGTTATTATGTTTCTTACTTCATCACAAATCTCATTGAAGTTTGACTTATTTATCCTCGTTCTTCTGTCACTCTAGTAATAGTGAGTAAGAAAAAGTTCTACTTCTTAATTTTCTATTTTTTATTCTTTGATGGATAATAATGTTCTCTATGGTTAATTTCAGGTCAAAATAAAATAATTTTTTAATCATCTGCAAATATATATTCATAAAATATTATTGGGAATAGTATTATCATAATTCATATGGAAATATTGTGATTGTAGGAATTTGGAAATACCACTCCTTAAATTTATCCAACCTTCCTTAAATTGAGCTAATAATTCCATTTAATACTCCTGAAATATTGTGATCTTAATTTCAATGTGATATCTGAATATTCATGGGATCATATTCCCTAAAATCATAATTTTTTAAACACATTTGAAATATCCATGTGCATGTAACAATGAATAAATAACACATGGACCTAATAACATGTGTATTGGATCTTATATCAACCCATTCTTCATCTCTACAAAACTTGAATGATTATATTTTTCTTGAAGGAATATTTTTAAGTCTTATATCACTATTATAAAGGCATCCAATAAATTAATTTATTCTATATTTGAATATTTTATATCATAATTAAATTTCATTATATGAAACTGAAATTATTTCAATCTTAATTCATAAAATTTTCCTCAATGATTTATGTTTAGTGGAAAAGGCTTAAGATGAAGCTCAAAAACTTATGACCAGAAAATATTTACAACAGATGTCTTGTGTTTAGTCCTAAATGTAATACGATACTTTCCCAACATCTTCATGTCATATCAACAACATAAAATTATTCATAATAATATACTTGATTATTTTTTTCACCAATTATATATTTTCATCAATATATTTTCATTTATCAAAAATAGAATATGATGTATAATTAATGATGAAAAAATCATAATATTCACCTAAATAATTTATTTATATTTTAATGTATTTAAGAACTAATTTTTTAACACATAATATCCATTATAATTTTTTAGTTATGCAACCAACCATGACCTCATTAAGTCATATGGATAAACCAAACATTCATTCTATATAAATCGCATGTCTTAGTCTAGATCAATAACATGTATAAACTATCAACCATGTAATGTAAACTAGTGGTCAATCTTGATCAACCACGTGAACAAATTCATCAAACTATGACCTTTTTGATTTAATACTCATGTTTTTTGATCCTATTAGACACTTAAAATATCCAAAACCTCTTCAAATATTTTGTAAATTATGTGTCAAAAACCCCAATAATACCTTTGGTTTCATTAATAAAATATTTACAATAATCACATTTAATTTGAATATGATTTATATATTGAAAATAAAATATAATATAGAAAACCAAGTTTACATCAAACATCTTCAGAACAAAACCATTTCAGCTATGAAATTAAGAGACCATAAGAACATATAGCTTAACGTATGAATATATATGTTTAAATATAAATTATACAATATCATTTAATATTATGTTTTCTAACCTAAATATATTTATCACCTTCATATTGGATCAAAAGGGACATATGAATTAATAAAATAATATCCTTCGAGATTGAAAAACCATGTTATAGTTAGGGAAATTTTTGAATAATTATATAATGTTCTAGTTAATACCCTCAATCCTTTTTAGAGATATTACCAATAGGAGAATATTATCCTCATCCTATATCCAATTTTTTGTATCCCAATAGGGATTTCATTTCTAAAAAATGGAAAATTCTTTCAATTTAAAATATTTTTAGGATTTTTTCCTATATTTAGGATTCTCCCTAGGGGTTTTAACTAATTGTACATAGTATTAATACATAAATATCCAAAATAATTAAAAAAATAACTAAAATAATATTGAGAGATAAAAAACTGTACTCTAATAAAAAATGATACTCCATTCATCTACAATATTCATCCAAGTTATAAAAACAATGTTTTTGCACATAATAATTGATACAATATGCTATGTCCTATGATAATAATGTATATATTTAAAATTAATCCCATTATTTGAAAATCAAATGTCTTAAATATTTTCACAATACTAGAAGCTCGAAGTTTTGTTTTTTAGTTATTATCTATATTAAAATATTATTGTGACTATTTCTATATAACTAAGAAATACAATATCTCATTCCAAACCCACCTAGTTTATACTCATCTTCTTATCATGACGAATAGAAAATATTAAGAAAGGGTGAGTTCAAACACTCAACGAGGGGAAAAATTATTTAATTATAATCATGTGTGAGATCATAATTATGAGAAGAATCATGAGCTTGGGATAAATATGTTATTAAAAATAAATTTTACCAATAATATTTATCTATAGGGAATAATATAATGACTTGTAATCAAAGATGAAGAAACATATACTATAGTATATGAATATCATAAATCAAAAAAAATAATCATATTTCATGGAAAAAATAATAGGAATATCATAAAGAAATGTGGCATACATATAAGCATGTAAAAACATATCATTATAAACATAGTTACCTACAGTCGTGTCCACATGCAATACCATTATCTTATCTGATATACGACATTAAATAATATTTATGAAGGTTTTAATAGAAAAAACATGTCTCATGGATTTATAAAACCTAATCCATCTCATGGACATAATGAAACAGACATGACTAATGACTTTTATGGACACAACCTCTCGTAGGGATTTAATGGACCCAAACCATCTTGTGGATTTATGAGACCCAACCCATCACAGGGATTTAATATCTCCAAAATATATTTTAGATTTCAATTACCCTACCCATCATAAATATTCGATATAATTTACCCATATCATAATGGTATTCCATATACAGGTTCCCCAAAAAAATAAATGTTATATGATTTCATAAACGATCCATAGAGGGAAAATTTATCTCACAACATTCTGAAAAAGTATCAGAAATGATTACCTTAATAGTTAGATCAATTCATACAAAAAAAGAATTACCTAAAATTATTATTTGAGAAGAAAATTTATAGAGTGGTTAATGAAATATATTTCCATATAATTTAGATATTTTCTAGATTTAAAATATTGGAAATGAAACCATGAAAGGGAGATGTTAGAAAAAATATTGACATTTTCAATAAGAAAATTACGAGCCACTCTAAAGGAGATAATTTTTACAAAAGTATGAATGAAAAAAATTTAAAATATAATTAATGAATAAGGGATTATTTTTTGGAGACAATTATTAAGTTAAAAAATGCAGAGTTAAAGATAAACTATTCAATTATGGAAAGAAAACCCATTTAATTATTTTGAAATAACCTTATTGAGATCCATATCATTTAAAACAGTAATAATGATTTTTTTGTAAAAAGTTAATTAAAATTATGAACATAACTAAAATAATATGTACTTGTATTTAATTATAGGAAAGGATAAAATTATAGTGAATAATGAACATATACATGGAAGAGAAAGAGCATATTAGAGAGGATGTGAATTTTTCAGAACAACGTCACATTTTTATGAGAAAGTTATTCATCAAGGACGAATAATTGAATAAAATTTTTCACATAAAAAATATATATAATAATTAATATCATATTAAATATTAAATTTTATAATATAGGTAACTTATAATAATTGGTTTCAACATCTCATACAAAAGAAATGGAGTCAGCAGAATCAATTATAATAGTGGTATCTTTTTAATAAAAAGACAATGAGAGATAGAACATGACGTGGATTTAGGAATACCATTTTTTTAAATCATATAAAAATATTTTTATTAAATTATATACAAAAAAATATTAAACTAGTGGTGAATATGGAAAATGTCTCAAATAATGAATGTTTTGATGTGAAAACCCTTTCCTTTTCTCTCATCATCCATTAGAGAGCGTTATCCATATATATAAAAAAAATTACCATATTAATAACTTATTATTAAACCTTATTCTTACCTATTAACATTTTAAAACATTAATTTTAATAATTCATTATAAATTTATTGGTTGGTATTGTTTATTTTTCTTGTCGAATGTTAGTGATTTTGATTGTTTTTTAGACACTTTGAAATGTTGATATTGATACCATTTATTTAATTCCATGTAATAATTACAAGATTATTTATGGAATGATAATTTATTATCAATAATTATAAATAAATTCATATTTTCATCCCATGAATGTTTTTAGTAATGACTCAAAAAAATCTGTATAACAAGTTTT
The DNA here is from genome assembly GCA_963277665.1 of Viscum album. Taxonomy (NCBI): domain Eukaryota; kingdom Viridiplantae; phylum Streptophyta; class Magnoliopsida; order Santalales; family Viscaceae; genus Viscum; species Viscum album. Next base: position 934,202,312 of record OY728133.1, on the reverse strand, counting down.
TTTCGTTGATTTTTATTGAACAATAGATAGAATATTATAATTATGCTAGATTAAGTTTAATATTCCTATACCATAAATAAACAACTTATCCAATATCTAATGTATAATATTATTATGAAATATATTTTTATAGTAATCCATGAAATAAATATATAGAATTTTTCACATAGGTGTTTAAACTTTCCAAAACGAGAACATGTTATAATATATTGGTGAGTATGGTTATAAAAGTGATTATTTTTTATAAAATCATTATCACAAATGTATAATTATATTATTAATAATTTATTGTGGTTATTAATTATATTTGGTATGATTTATAAGAATAATATAAAGGATAATGGATGATAAGAAGAAATATTTTTCCTTTTTGTGTGCTTGGTTTAAACGACTAAATTTTCTATGAAAATTTAATATTGAAATAATTAATACAATGTGTAATTTATATTTAAAAGAAATAAATCATGTAAAAAATAATTTTTTATAAATAAATAAATTATTAGGACCATCCATTAAAGGAAACAATGAAATATGAAATATTTTGATCATGGTAGAGTTAGTCAGCACACAACACGAGTGACATTTTTATTTTTTGAATGGATGAGAGGGGAGTACATAATGGTTTACCATTAATATAATAAAATTTAATTATTAAACTAATACTTATGTAATTATATTAATATTTTTAGAATAGGTTTTCAGGATGATGGATGATAATGATAATGTAGAAAAGAATAGGGGCAGATAATATTCACGTTGAGAGTTTGAATCTTATCTTAATAGACCTCTAGGAAATGGAGTGTGTTAGAAAATTTATTATAATAAAATGATAAAACATGTATATTAGGATTCAAGGAAATGTAAAATGGGTGTGGTTTCTATAGGTATTCAATGTATACATTAGTTTCAAGAGGGTGGAGTTGATATTATTTTATTGATGCCAAAAAGGGTCTTTCCATTTGAAATGAATGGATTGTGAAGGGTAAAGATGGAAACACAAGGGAGTAAGGTGATTTAGTTGAAAGATGGCCAGTAAGATATGTATGAATTAAAATAAAATATAATAAATTCCTTAAAAAATTCGTTTGTCTGAAATTAATTTTGTAAAATTCTGTCAACTATATGATTCCCATTATTACCCTTGTTAACATTGATTATAAATTAACCCTGTTAATATTTTTTCTAAAAATATAAGATGACACCTCATAAAAAAATTATATTTGATTACTCCTAATTTCCAATTCATTTAATTAAATTTAATTCCTAAATATTTTTATATTATCTTTTCAATTCCAAAAAATGATATATTGAAAATGGGGTTTTTTATATAAATGTCTTTTTATATACTAAGTTTATTTAATTCTAGTTTACTATCAACTAATTATTAAATTTATGCTTATATTATTTTATATATAAAATCAAACTATATTTATTATATAATATATATATAAGTGAAATTTATGCTACAAAAATTTCACAATATTTCTCCAAACAATTTTTTGAAAATATCCATTTTATTATAATTGTGTTACTTAACATTAATTATGGTAACTTATTTTTATGGTAATAAAATTAATTTCGCATAATAAAAATATTGAACATTTTAATTAAAAATAATAAATATGTTTAATACAATTAATTATCTAAAAATGATAATAATTTATTTTAATTTAACACATATAACCCATATTGTTTTTATGAAAATATTCTATCTAATCATAAACTGGATTTATTAATTTCTTATTAATGACAATTTGATGTATGTAAACTTATTTTATTTCATATATTATTAATAAATTTTATTCATATCAATATTTAACTATAATATAAAAAAATACTATAGCACATAAAAAAGGGAATTATAAGAAAAAATTATATTTATGCATAACTTGATTTAATTAGTTATTTAGACACTAAGTTAATTATATCAACTAATTTTTATAAATTAGAAGATTTATTATTTTCCAAGGAATATTTTAAAATTTGGTAATCTCTATTTATCCCCACAAATTCAATTTATAAATTAAAAAAAATTATATTTACTAGTTGTAATATTTTCTTAATAAAATGTATCACAATTTATTTTTAGTTCGGTGTAGCATGTGATTAATGATCTTAAAAATCATATTTTTTTAAAATAAACATTGATACTTAAAGTGTAGGTTGGTACAACCCTCATGAGAGAAAATAATTTATGAAATTTCTTTTCAAAATGGATTATAAAGTGGGTTTGACTTGTACTTTAATGTAAATACTTGAAGGATTATTTTGATATGGGGTTTTTTTCATTTGGAAATGCATAGGTGATGTCATATTTTGAAAGTATTTTTTAACCGTGAAATAATTATTTTTATGGTTTTCTAAATTTTCACCTATTTAATTGTATTATAAGAATAATAGGATAATCCTTTTATTAGGTGGATTGTTTGATAGATTGGACTGAGAAGTAGGTTGAGCGTTTTTTATCCTATGCCCAAAGAAACCTTATGATACCTTATGGATATATGTGGGTCATTGGTAATGAACTGGGAATGGTTGAGATGTTTACTATTGTCCTTTATGAAATATTGATTATTATTATTATTTTTTGGGATCTTTGGTTCAATATAGAATAATCTTGTGATTTAACTCAATAATTTTAATGGGTGTCAGTCCTTGTTTTCTTTGATTGATGTATTCAGTGTTATATCTAAGTTCAAAAAATATTGAAAGGAAAATTCATGGTATGAAACTAGTGATAGGATAAGAAAGGTTTGATTCCTTCTATGTTTTTTTATTAGAGGGTGGTGAGTTTTCCTCTTGGATGACATTGGATTTTTTCCTTCAAAGATAATGTGACTAAGAACATATCTAGAGAGGTAGTGAGTCTTATGTGACATTTCATTATAAGTAAAATGGATACCCATAAGATCTAACATCTAGGAAAACCTATAGGACCATCATTTTCCTCATAGAGATTGTGTAATATTGTTTTTGAATTTTCTTATAATAATAATTTTCTGAGTTGGGATATAACTCCTAATAGACATAATCTTACCCATGTTAATATGGATGTGGATTTCTAGTCACTGACAGAATAAGAAACATGAGTGTTAATCCTTGGGTGAACATTGAATGTTATATGACATATCTTTTAGATGGATCCTTTAATGGAGTCACATGTGTTAAGGTTATAAGAATGACATAGAATTTTTAAATTATGATGTTTTTTATACACTATCCATGTGAGTATGGTTTAACCAATTAGATACACCATCATACAATGGGATCCCACACTTGTGATGTTAGGTGACACATAGGATCAGGTTAATGCTACTCATTTGGAATTTTGGTATATTTTTCTAGTATAGACCCATGTCTTAAAATGGGGTAGGGTGTGAGAGACTTGATTATTATTTCATTAAGTTGGACACCATTCCTTTTTGTTTACATTTTTAATGTGGGATTGTTTTTATGTATCACCATAGACCCACCCACTAATATCTAATTCAAAAAACCAATGCCTTCTATACTATGTTTGATAACAACAATATTATCATTGATAAGACTATCAAAAAATTATATGACTTAAATTAAACATTTTCTTACAATACATCCCCATGGCCTTTTAGTATTATATCTCTAGAGAATTATGAAAAATAATAATATAATAAGGTTCATGTATTTCGCATCAAATATTTTCAACTATATTTGAAACTACTTTATTCATATTAAATCTTAAACATTTCAACAAACTATCTTCGCATACAATTATTCTAGAAATATCATGTATAATACATATCACCATTACCTGGGGAAATTAAAACATAAGAATGTGTGATATCAACCAAGAAATAAGAGTAAAGAAGAGATAAAAATAAAATATCATAAGTGATCATAAGATGAGAAATAATAATATGGTAAGAATAGATAACCAAAAATTATTTCATAATAAAATAAAACTAAAATAACAATATATCCATGGATAAAAATGGAAATAAAAAAATATCAAATAGGTATAAATAAATATTTACATTAAAATGAAATGTAACATAATGGAAATATAAATTCATTCCCTAATGTAAGACAACAACATATTACTATCAAGACCCAGTTTGTAGGTAATGTTTTGTTCAAGGAGGGAATACAAAAAATTACTAAGATAGTTTGTCTTATGAAACTTATTGATGCATCAAGGGGATATTTTTGGCACAACCCATCTTTAATTTTTTAAAATCCATTCTCCAAAATAAGGAATGAATAATCTACTAAATATATGGAAAACTTATCATCTTAACTAATAATCATATATATTTAAATAATGAGTATACATATAGTCGATATTTCCCTAATAAATAAATAGAATAGATTTCTATATAAGAATAACTCAATCAAAAATTATATAAACTAATGAGTATATGGTTATGTAAATAATATCAAAAATACATAAATTGAATAGAAATTTATATAAACATCCCTAAAATAAACACAGTGTAGAGTAATGGGTATATGATTAATCAATTATTTTCTAAATCAATAAATGGAAGAGATTTATATGTGATAATCCCTCAAAATAATCATATATAATGTAATGATAATATTTTAAACTTAATAATTTCTATAAATTAATCAATTTATGTGTGTCTTGGTGATTATAATTCAATAAGATGATTGGAAAACAAGGATTTCAGAGAGGAATGAAATTGGAATAAAAATAATTTACGATGTAGGTAATCTTGGAAGAATGATGATCAACAAGATTCATTATTAAACAAATGAATTATATTTGATTTATGGAAATCTCTTATAACATAAGTAACAATTAAAATAAAAAGAATTTAATGGTGGGATAATGAAATATACTCATAAATCAATTTATTGAAAATTTAATGATGAGAAGAGGGGTCAGTGTAGAAATATGGACACTATAAAATAAAATTTGGTGTGTAATAAAAAATATATCTAAAGGATTGAAATTTGAAGAAAGAACCCTTATAAATATCACTATATTCAATGTAAAAATATATTGGAAAAGAGTTCATGAGAATGAATTTTAAATCCGTAAAAAGTTATATAGAAATAGAATTTATATTCAAATGGGATAAAATCATTCAACATAGAAAAACAGTGGTTACGAATTATCATTATAACTCAAAGAACTAAATTTTGTTTCTCAAAAACTAGTATCTTTAAATTTTATTAATATATCATGATCTAACCACCTATATAGAAAAATTAACTATATTAATAACCTATTTATTAATATTATTAAAAGATATAAAATTTTATAATAATCATTTATAGTTACATATTACAAATGTAGTAGATAATTACATTTTATTTCCATCATCATAAGTCATTAGTCTTCATTCCATGTTTAGTACCCATTTTATAATGGCGGATTTAGCTCATATGTATATATTTAAATTTGATAATTAAATTGTTATTATAGGAAATTTTTTACATATTACTATTATATATAATTTTTTATTTAATTTCTTAAGTATTCTTACTTTGAATTTCTGATGTTGAAGTTGGTGACGATTTATTTCATTAATTTCAATGAGAGTAGGTTGATTCATAATGATGTGTTAGATATTTAATTTTACCAATAATGTACAAAAAAATAATTATTTACTTATTATGATCTTATATAACTATAAAGTATGTTTCATCACTTATCCATGACAGAAACATATAGCATTGTTCATGTTCGTGATAAAAGAGACCTAAAAGAGAAAGTTATAATCTTTGGGTTGGTACATTTAATAAATTGATTATTTCGGATCAATATACGTTTTGAAGAATTATAATGATATTATTTAAATTTTATTAAGGGGGTGAATAATATTTTAATATGTTTGAATAAATAATAAAATAGTAGAGTGAATAACGATATATTCCACTTAATGGTGGTGATAACCCCCACATATGGATAAATTATATTTCCATTATTCTTACAGGTAAAGGGAAAGGTGGTTAATTATTATACCATTTGAATCATATAATTAAGTATATAAATAATAATTATTTAATTATATAGTAATGAGAATATTATATTTGGAAAAGTAAGGAAGAATGGTAAAAATGTTAGTGGTAGATTAGTACTTATGAGGAGTTCTTGATCTTTCCCAAGGAGGAAACCATTAAAAGAGAATTCATAGGATAGATAATTGATACCATAGGCCTATGAAATTTATATATACTTTTGTTAGGAGAAAATTTATCATTTTAAGTTGATATTTAGAAATATTTATGTATCATGATGTTTTTGTAGTTATCCCCTTCCATATTTGAATAAAACGGTAATTTTGTATGTACCCATTACATTTTAGTTATTGTATGTCACTATTAAATGTTAATAAGATGAAAATATATAAAATAATCGAGGATAGTTTTTTTCACATTTCCAAACCCCAGAGAAAAACATTTAGTTCTGTTTTCTCTATGATTTAGGTTATCAACACTTAGTAAAACACATTTTACCCTTTTTGTTATTAACATGGTAAAAAAAATTTAACCATGAAAATTGATTTTGAGGAAAAATTAAAATATAACAATTTAAATTAATTTTAAATTTATTATCTAAAATAAGAAAAATAATTTTCATAAATAAAATTTTCAATTTTTAGAAAATTTATTTTTAATATTTCTACATATTAAACAGAAAAAAATTTAAAATAAAATGTTGTTTTTAAGCTTAGAATATGTGCATAGTATAAATTTATTAATATAATTGGATTACATGATATAAATTGGATTATATTAAAAAAAATTGGTGGATTTATATAAATTCTAAAAAAATATCTCCATTAAAATTTCAATTAAGTCAATATTATTAAAGAAATTTTTAAATTAGAATTAAATATGACTAATCTTCTAAAATATTGAACATAGATTTTATTGGAATATAAAATTTTAAAATATATAATTTTAATCCTAAAATACATATTTTTATGAATTAAATTGTTTTATAAGATTCCACTTCTTAATTATTTAAAAATAAATATAAAAAAGGTATATTTTTTATAAAAACGTTATTTTTTACTATTCACAACAAAAATAAATAATTTTAGAAAAATCCCGATAATTCATCTAAACAATATATTCTTAATATGGATATAGAATTTATTTTTTTAAAATTAAAATTCAATAATTTGGTAATTTAACCTTTAAATAAAAACATATATATATAATGAAAATGATTTCATTGTATGATAACTTTTTTAATTTTTTTTAAAAATTTCATAAAAATTACTAATCAAATTTTTTTAATATTATTAATATCAATAATATATTTTATATTTATGGCATCTAATTTTTTAAAATAAAGAGAAAAATAAGCATTTTTTTTGAAAATTTCTATTTTAAATATTAAATTGGTCTTATTAGATATTTAGTTTAACAAATTGAATTTTATCAATTAAACAGTGTTAATTGTGATTTTTTAATTTTTTCCATATATTTCTTAATTAGGTTTCCACTTAATTTACTGACCCATTCTATGACTAAATTTGAACTGTGATATAGTGTTATATGATTTTTAGGTTAGGTGTTATACACATTAAAAGATATTGAACACATTATATTTTAATGAAAATAAAATATAATATTTTTATTCATGGGTTGTTATATCTCCACCCCCCCAATAAATATTACCCCCATTGTTATTAATATTTGTTTTGATATGGAAAAATAATCATTGTATCTACAATACCGGTAAGATCTGATGATTTATTTCTAATGAGAAATCATCCTTAATATTTCGGATACTAGGAAAATCAGGATTGGGTATCAAGACCTACATGATAAAATTAATTTTTATAGGAAGATAATAGTAAATATTGATAGATTATAGTAGGTTGTGTGAGGACATGTAGTGATATTTCTCAAAAAAATTAAGGTATTAATGATTTAAAAAGGGATATAATTTATCCATAATACCACATTTATATAATAGAGGAAAATATATAACCAAAATATGTTACTAGCCATAATAAATGATGAATATTAATAAGATTTTGTAGCAATATTAACAAAATTATTTCATATTTTGGAAACATTATTTCTAGTAGTTGAAGTGGTTGAGAAAAGAATTTATAAATATAGATTGAAGATTTATTGTACCTTCTGGTACATAATTATTACATACCAAATAAATAGTATTGATTACATTGGAACGTCATTGATCCCTTAGTTTTTGATTTCATTAATGATTATTTCCCCCCATTACCACTTGATCGGGGCATTGATTTACAGAATTCCGCACCTCCAGACAATTGAAGTAGTAAATTATTATAGCTTTTCTCTGTCCCATTCAAAAGTGACTTTGATGGACTTCAATTTTTCTCTTATTTGATATTATTTATTACATTATGAAATACCTCAGTTTTTTCATCCAACATTTTCAACACATATGAAATGAAGTATTCTTTCCATCATCATCTTTTTGACCTAAACATCCTTGGGACCCTACCCATTGATTCATTAGTGTATTTGGGGATTAAATTTTTTTCACTTTATTGAAAATATTTCACGATATCTAGTCTCCACACATATATTATCCTATTAGGTTTCTCATTAGGATCATCACCAAAAAATTTATCATATCTATCGTTAACATGGTTACTCTTAGATACATGCAACACCAAACCCAAAAAAAATTACATTAAGGATAAATATTAAAATAGAATTATCAAATATAACCATAGATAAGTTGAAACCAATGATGTATCACTTTATAACACTATCATGTTAGAAAGTTGTTTTTCTAGTTCAACTGGTGTAAGCCTTTGGTTCATCCTATATCACTCTCACCTAAACCTCTATTATTTTTAGTTCGTACAAGGATTGTTTTATTTGTATTATCTCTTATATATTAACATTTTACCCAAAAATAAATGTGCCAAATTACCATGAACTGGTTTAAAAAAATATAAACACAAAAATAATTTAAATCTTTGATCTCAAAATCCAATGTACTATTTAACTATAATGAACCTAAAATTATTACGTACCCTAAATTATGATCCTATTTGATTAAATTTAATTTATCCATGTTCATTCTTGTATATGGTAATCTAAACTAAATATATTCAAACCATAAAAAATCATTTATAAGAACAATATTATAAACCAAAAGAATATCCCTCAAGCATTTCATGTACAGTGTGTAGTTTTAGTCCCACTCATCATGAACTAGAGTAATTTTGAATTAAAACCATTCTATCATTTTTCCGAGTGATTAACCTTAAGTGAATATGTTCCAAACCACATCAACATACCTTTATCTAGATAGAGATGGAATTTCATGGAAACCACACAATTTCTACATTACCAAAACTATTGGGCATTATCAGATACATAGACATATCCCATAGATTTATTGGTTAGTTTTTCACTAATGATATCTTATAATAATCACTAAAACACATAAAATATTAAATATTAAATCAAATACCTAAATGATTATCTATAACATTGAATTTTTGATAAACCATAAAATACCATCCATTATGTTTTCTTAAAATAACATCATAACCTATAATGTTGATAAAACCATTCTTTGATACCAACTTTAGTTCCTCCAAACCACACTATATGATCTACGAACAAAATGCATACTTTACATACTAAATTAGAGACCACATATCACATCTTAGATTTAACCATCCTATTATTTCATGACATAAATGAAATATTATATTACAATACATTCCCAAGACCGTTTTATTTTAGATATTAAGAGAATTAAAAAAATAATTAACTAATAAATATTATGTATTCTCAACTAATGTACATTTCACAACTTTATAAGATACAATATAATCAGTGTAATGCACCGCCCCAACCCCATTGGCTTGAGAAGGCGGTGAGGGTCACTTGGCCTTAATCGACGTTACAAAGGAGCCAAAGGATGGAAATAAATGCCAAGGGCATCAGAAGAAAATGGGGGAAAGATTTTCCCTCAAGAGGATAACCCAACAAACCAACAACCAACAATGATAATTCATGCATTTCAATTCAACCAACCATGTCAAAATATAACAAGGTTTATACAAACGGATATTTCCAAAGCATCAGAGTACAATAAAAACCAAAAGGCAACCACAACAATCCGAGACACAACCACAACTTCACCCCAACTCCAAGCTCCATGCACCACCAAGCATCATGAGGCACCACTAAAAGATGGAGATGCCTTACCTTTTCCCGTGTCCTGGTATACTACATCTGCAAAGACACCAAAGTGCCAAAGTAGAGGGTGAGTACAACTACTTAGTAGGATTTCCCCATATGACGTCCCTAAACACGCCACTAGGATAAACTGTTATCACGTTTATATAAAACATGTTATATAAAACAATTCAAAAGAAAAACTGATTACAGAAGCCAAACATGCCACACAATGGAAAACCACCACAATCAAGACACGCACCTATTACCATGTTCATATTTCACTCACAAGACCTATCCACAAACATTACACAATCAAACAATCAACCAACAACAGGGGTACTTTCTCAGACCAACCCGTTCAGAACCCGACAAGTGGTACTTTCTTAGACACTTTCATGATGATGGCCTTTCTGACCATTATCCATCCATCTCCCGGATTATACTGGCACTTTCACGACCAGTCCAAAATATCACAACACATTGCAATAAAACATCCCATTCATATCCACACAAGGACAAGACACACAAAATCACCCATTATTGCAATCACCATCACATGCCATTATCACGCTCAAGTTCAATGTCATTTTAAAATCCACATTTTAAAATTATCTCATTGAATCCATTTCCAACAAAACCCATTTTTCCCGAAATCCTAATTTCATGCCAAAAAACCCCCAATTTCATCTCCCCTAAATTTTCCAAAAATTTTCTCCATGATTTACCAATTAAACTTCATACATATAATTTAATTGTAAATTGACCACACAATTCCACCATGTGGAGTGGAGAGAGAAGCCGCCTACCTCTTATGGTTTGGCAAAATTGACCTTTCGGCCAAATGCACCCCAATCCGATAGAACGCCTCCTCGAAACATCCTTAGAAACCCTTACCTAACATTAAAGGGCCCAAAAGATAGCATATTAGGAAAAACAACCCTAGATCTAGACACAACAAGTGTAGATCTAGAAAACCAAGAAGGAGGGAAGAGCGGATCTATAGGAAAACACCAAGGAACCATGGGAGAAGACTTACCCGGGACAAATCACCTTCAAACCCTCTTGAATCCTCTCCAAAACCCTTCCAAAATGAGTGGGAGATCCCTTCTAGCACCCAAGAAATGAAAATCCCGAGTGAGGCTCGAGTGGGAGGAAGAGTGGAGTGTTTTAGTTCAACCCCAAGGGTGTCCGGACTTAAAAACCCCAACATTAAGTGGCCGCATGGTTTACCCCACACGGTTTAGCAAACCGCGCACTAAACGTGTTCATGCCACTACCTCGAGAGCAGGTTCCCACACGGTTTACTCGCATGGTTTGGGAAACCGTGCATAGGCGTGCGAAGCCAGCTGCCTCCCTTTGCATGGTTCCTGGAACATCCATACGGTTTACACTAACCGTGCTCAGACTGTGCGCCCCTTTAAAAGCCTCGAAACTCATTCAAAACCGTTCAAACCTCTCCCATCCTTTTCCAAACTCATTTCACACACTTTAAACACATAAAAAGGGATAAATTAAGGTTAAATATCTCAAATTGGGGGTACTACAATTCGTAATTACATTTCATTATCTCCCAAAAATATTCCACACAAGGTGTTATACTAAAAATATCATGTGTATTTTATTTCATCATAGTCTAGGTAAATATAAATATAATAAGGTGTGTTCTCAAACACCTAGTAATGGTAAACATATGAAATAAAAATAAATGTTCATAATAGTTCATTAGACTGTAATAGATAATATGGCATTAAAAGATAACAAAAATTAAATACATAGTACATTGAAACTATAAGAATAATATATCCATATATAATATAGGAACTAAAATTTCACATGGATAATAATAAATTACTCCTTAGAAATGAAATTAATAATTCTATATAGAAAATTACATTCCCTAATCTAAGGTATCATGATCTTAAACGTCAATATCATACTGTTCGTGCCACCTATCTAGGAAATATTTTTTCTTCGGTATGTATACACCAAAATAACTAAGATAGTTTATCTGATGATATTATTAAATTTATCAAGTAGTTTTTATGAGACCCACTAATAACTAATTATTTCTAATTACTGCATAATATAAATTAATAAATAAATAGTAGAATTTATAAACATCTTTCCTTAGAAATCAATAAGCATTTACATTAAAATAACGAGTGTAAAAATTTACATATTTTCCCTGTCTATAAATAGAAAATCATTTTATAAAAAATATATCAAACTAATAATATATAGAGTAATAGGTATATAGTTATTCCAATAATTCTATTAATAAATAAATGTAACATGTCTTTATGTAAGCATCCCACAAACTAGAAATATATAGAGTCTTTGGTATATGGTTATGTCAATAATTTTCCAAATAAATTAATAGAATAGATTTTTATATAGGCATAATTCAATCTATCATTTTAGAGTGTAATGGGTATATATTTAATTAAAAATTTATGTAAATCAATCAATGTATGGGTGACTTGTGACTTCCCTTCAATTAGAGTAATGAAAAATAGGTTCTTCATATAGTAATGCAACTGGATGAAAAATCATTCCAATACATATTGGATGACTAAACCAGAATAAAGTAGCAATGGATTTCCGTTAACTTTATCATAGAAATGAAAATGTTATTATAGGGTTTTAATTTAATCTATGATATGAAATCATATGTTGGAAGTAACAATTATTTAAAAAAAAAGCATTTATATAGAGGATTTATAACCAAAATAATGGATAATTAAGTTATCAAAATCCATTACGGCTTAAGAAACATATTGAATAAGAAGAGAAAGAATGTTGGATAATGAAATAGAAATTTAAATACCATTATTTAAAATTGAATTATGTTATGATAATTCAATGTGGTAAGAAATAAACCATAAAATTTAATTTTTTTTGTACTAATAAATATGTCTAATAAAGAAAATTTGGAGATGAAGAACCATTGCAAATATCACATTATTGGATGTAAAAATCCTTTAAGAAGGATTTCAAGAGAAATAATTTTAAATATACATAAATAAAATATTGAATATAATTTTGTAAAATCATATGATAAAATAATTAATCTATGAATAATGTGTTCAATATTAATCATTATAACTCAAATAAATAATATTTAGTTAAGAGAAAACCCATACAATTAAATAGGATTAATAGAACGTTATCTTACCTCAATTATAAAAGAAAAAATATATTAATAAAATATTTTATAACTATATTAACTATTATAATGTTTTATAAAAATAATTTATAATTATTCATTAAAAATATATTAATCAATTATGTTTTTTTTCATCATCAAATGTTATTAGTTTTGATTTCTTGTTTAGTAATTGATTCCAAATGGAGGAGTGAATTATTATTTATAGATTAAAATTTAATAATTAAAATATCATTATGGGTAATATAATTTATGATTTATAATAAATTTTGAATTTATAATTTCATTCTCTAAGTATTATTGTTTTTATTCATGATGATGATGTTGGTAGCCAACTTATTTCAGTAATTTTAATGAATGTGATGTGGTTTCTTAATGATGAGTTAGATATTTAATTTTACCTCTAAAACACAAAAAAATAAACAATCTATTATTTTTTAAATATAAATTTTAATTATATTTCCACATTTATCCGTGATAAAAATTCATTTCATGTTAATAAAGAAAATTATGTAATCCAAAATAGACAAGCTATAATATGAAGGCAAAAACCATTAAGATAGTGATTATTTTGGAATGATATCATTATATAAAAAGAATAACGAAATTATTTATATTTCTATAAGATTATTGAATCATATTATAATATATTTCGAAAAATATTAAATATCTAGAGTGAAAAATGATATACATTTGTTTTAATGTGGCAGTAGTCCACACGTACACACGAATGATGTTTCAGTTTTTCTTATTGGGAATAGGGAAATTGGGTTAATGATTATTCACATATAATAATAGAATTTAGTATTAATATAATATTAATTTCATTATATAATAATGAGAATATTATATTTAGAACATTAAAACATAATGTAAATAATGTGACTAGAATATAAGTACTCACATTGAGTTCTTGAGATTTTCCTTGGAACAATACTTATAAATAGAGGGATTATGATATATAATTCAGAACATAGGACTGTGACATTGTCACAGGATTATAGGAGGGAAAAATATAAGATTTTTAATATGATATTTTAAGGGACTTGGGTAGCAATAGGTGGTTGAATTTATCCCCATTCAAAATTGAAGAGATTGGTAATTTTGGAATTACCAAAAACATTTCAATAATGGGTTGTCACTATTCAAATGTCAAAGGCTAAATAAGAGTAAAATAATATTTTGGTGAATGATTTTATAATAAACCTCTCGTCCACATACTTGTAGGACGTTTTTTTTAAATTAGGTTTTTAGACTCTCTAAAACTCTTCATACCATTTTTTACTTTCCCTGTAATAACTGATGTTTTTAACCATGAAAATTAGTTTTAATGAATAAAATTAAAAATACTAATACTAATTTACTGTTAAATTATAATATAAAATATTATAAATAATTTTATAAATTAAAATTTATATTGGATATAAATGATTATTTTTTATATTAGAATAAAAAATGTATAAAACCTGCGTTTTTCTAAAAACAGTGTTTTAAAGCATAAAATTAACATATATTATAAATTTATCAATTTAATAGACTATATAAATATAAATTATTTTATTATAAAACTAATAAAATTATTTTGTCTTTAAAATAAATCAAAAAATGAATATGACCAATGAAAATTTTAATTAAAGGAAATGATTGAAAATAATTTTTAAATTAGAATGATATGTAACTTATGTTCTAAAATGTTAAACATTGGGATTATAAGATTATATTATTTTAAAATAAATTATTTTACTCCTAAATAAATAATATTACAATTAAAATTTTTTATAAACTGTTATGTATTACTTATATAAGTATAACCCAAAAATATTTATAGATTTGTAAAAAAAATATATTTTTCATTATTAACATTAAAATAAAATATTTTTGAAATATCCTAAAAATTAATCATAACCTAATATTTTAAATCTAAATTCAAATATAGAGTTCATGTTTCAAAATTTAAAATATATATTATTATAATTTAATTTTTTTAAAAAATTAACATTAGAGAAATTTGTTTTCAAAGGATGATAACTATATAAAATATACTAGTCAAGATAAATCACATAAATAAATATTAGAAAAAAATTTAATATATCATTAACATAAATAATATCTTTTATCCATTTTGTGATTATTTTCACTAAATAAATCACAAAAAATCTAAATTTTTGAAACATTATATTTTAATCCATAAATTAATATTTTTATTCATTTAGTTAGTATAGTTGAATTTCCTCAATTTAAGAATTTTTATAATCAAAATTTATTTTTATTTAAACATATATTTCATAATTTAGTTTTTTTTTCTATCATAAAATTATATGAATATATTTTTAAAATTCTATCATGTTCCTTGGTTATTTTTGATTTGATGTTTCTTACATCACAAGATTTTAAACAAATTAGGTTTTATATAAAATAAAATATATAATTTTTAATCATGGGTAGTTTCAAGATATAGGTGATTTTATGGGAGGTACCTTATTTGTTGAAAAATGTTTCATTTTTTACCATAATATTACGCGGTTTTGATTATGAGTGGACTATGAGATGACTGATGAACTATGTGGGACTCTAAAGAGAAATATTTTTGGATATAAGGAGAAAATATTCTTCTTATGTTAAATGAGATAAGGGATGTTTGGTATAATATTTTGGGTCATGGTGGTGGGAATTTTATCGACAAATGGTAAGTTGTCCTGGTGTAGGCTAGGTAGTACTAGTGTTACTCTACAATAATCATGTGTCTCCATTCTATTTTTACATATGTATGTATTTAATATGTATCTCATGTTATGGATTTAGTTGGTAGAATTTTAAGAATTAATTTTCACAATCATATTTTTTCATGTATATCTGGTTGAACACAATATCACATAGTGTGTTGAGGTGAGATGGGGAATCCACTGGTTTATTGTACTCACCCCCACCAATGTACATAACCCAGGTTTCTAGGTACATGGGTATGTATTCATGTTTCATTCCACATATTCATATTATCATAGAGTTGAAAACATGGATTGGGAAAACCATGATATTGGAGGTTAATGGTTTGATAGAAAATAATCATGTAAGTTGGCTCAGTGGCCATTGTTGGTAATTTTCTAGTTTTATTGTACTTAAATATTCTTGTGTTTAAAATATTTATCTACTATAAATTGTGAAATTTATGTTTTTCTAATAATGCTACTCTATTATTTATTATATATCATATGTATTATTCTTCTACTTTCATATTCGAGAATGAAGGGTCCCTCTTCAATCAATTTTTATTATCTATAGTTTTTTGTAATGATTGTTATATGGATTGGTCTTGATGAATTTTTAGTTGATTTGTTCATGAACATTTAGTTCTTTATTTATGTATTTTTTCTCTCCATGATAGTATCATCCTTTAATATTCATCTTCTCCCTCTGATGTATATGGAGTCATGCAAGAGTCCAACTAATCCATCCTCCTCATTAACTGTTTGGGTGGGAATGGTCTTGGGAAGTCTAAAATAGAATGAAATCCACAATTTGTCTTAAATAGTTCAATATTCAGGTTGAGATAAGATGTCAGGAATCAAGAAATAAATCATGGTTCATCCTTACTAACATGGCCTTGGTTCAATGCTATGTTTCTAGGGGAAGTTCTATTATTGTGATTTTTAAATCACTAATGAATAAATGGATAGACCATAAATTATAGTGTGAGATTGATGAGACAAGAGATGAATCATAAGTATTCATTGGGAGCCAGTGTTTAGTTTATACAATGATATAACATCATGATTAGGGTATGATAAACATTCCAATGGGTAGTTTTTTTAACATATCACCTCTTCATGATACACTAATAATTGAAAAAAATTATTATCTATTTAATGTTTTATTTAATTAATTATAAGGGTTGATTGTAATAATATTAATATTAGTGTATTTTTTGATTGATTATTGGTAGTGTTCCTTTGGTTTCT
The DNA here is from genome assembly GCA_963277665.1 of Viscum album. NCBI lineage: Eukaryota > Viridiplantae > Streptophyta > Magnoliopsida > Santalales > Viscaceae > Viscum > Viscum album. The sequence continues at coordinate 934,185,032 of OY728133.1, read as the reverse complement.
ATTATGTGATAGTTTTATCGAGTTTGAATTTTTTAGGAAAGCAATATTTTGATATAGAAATCGTGAAATTGTATAGATAATATTTAAAATTTATATAGATTTTCATATTTTAAGATATCTATGTGAATTGGTTTTTTATAGGGTTAATAATGGATTTTCTAAATGGGTCCAGTTTTTTGGAAAAGACTGATAGGGATAAAGATAAGGTTTTGTGGTATTAAATTTACTAACATAAAAAAACTAATTTAATTAACATAATTTGGTCAAATATAGGTTAAGATATTTAAATAATAAAAATTTGTTAATGAATTTTTTATATCATTGTTTTTTTTATGATTATATTTTGGAAACATTAACCATTATTAATCATTTTTAACCAATACTACACAATTAAATTAAGATTTAAAGTGTTGTTAAATTCATTGGTGATTATTAAATTTATATAATAAAATTTGAATATAAAATAATATTAATTTATTTTTTAATATAATGAAATGTGATGAACATACATGATAATTATGTATATATAATCCATTAAAATATGTTGAAATTTTCCCATTAGATTATTAAATAGATATAAATAATTTTCATGTAGACTTATTTCTTATTCATTAATCTCTTTACTTTATTTTAATATAGAATTAATCATTTTTTAATGTTATTATATCTCTACTGTATATAATATCATTATATTAACATTATCTCAAAACCCATGATCATAAAATTTTAGGGTTTTATCATTTTTTAGTAATCAATTTTGTTTTTTATAAATTTATTCCATTGTTTTATTTTCCAATATAAACTATTTTTAAATAATATTAAATTTTGTATTCTATTTATGTCGACTTTGGACTAATTATATGTCAATATTGATTTTTCAGTGAAGGTAAAAAAATTCAATCGATTGATAGAAACAGGTGTCCATAAATGATTTTTACGAATTGTTAACATCCTTGACTAGATATTTTGTGTATTTCAGTTTTTTTGGTTTAAACCATTGGATTACATTTGTGTTTTGAGAAACTAATGTGAGTTTTGTTGTGTGTAAATTGATGTGATATAATTTTTAAAAAATTGATATCAGTACCTATATTTTTTTTCTCTTGGTGTTAAATTTTTTGACAAAGACATAATTAGGTATTTTTAATTATGTATTGTTATGGTATTTTAATTTTTATTAGTTATATCTTGTTGGTTTAGGATCACTGATTGGGTATTCAACACAGGGTTTAGGTGGTCAAATATAGGGGATGATGGTTTTTCCATTTGGAAAACATGGGATTCATTTTCAATAAGTTATTCCCAAGGTGGGGAGAACCATTAGTTATAATATGTCATTCATATTGTGAAATTATTGTGGTGAATTCCATAATACAATATATGGATTGATCAATGGTATTTCGAGAATGACAGGGGAATCATGCAAAATCATAGTGCCTGGTGATCTGTATCGATTGGGATCTCGAGTGAGTAGAATTGAATTCTAGAGGTTTCAGTATATATATCCAAATGAAATAATTATATTTAGTTATTTCAAGTCATTTCAACTATATCAGAAGTATTATTTATAGGGTAATGGGTTTTGTAGAGAATAATTCAATAATTTTTAGGAGCTTCACATAAAAATCATGTTTGTAATTCTATGGTAGAACATCGCGAGATTGAGATGAAGTGATAATTTGTGTTGGTCATAATTTTTGGTTGAAGGATAAAAATGTATTCTCATATACGAGGTCATTATCATGGTATTTTTTAAGGAACCATGTTAGTTTAAATTGGTGAATTTGGTAGAGGTTTGATTTTTTCTAGTTGAAAGTAGATCACATTGAAATGGGAGACATTGTTTCCTTGGATATAGTTTATATAATATTTAGACATAATTTATTGGTAAATCACACTATAATAGAGGAAGATTATATCATGTGATAGAAAATTTCACTATGATGGTAGATTACTAGAGTGAAATGTACTACAAATGAATAAAAAACTCTAGATGAATAGATGATCATTCCATAACATGATGGATTTCATTGTCATCCCTCCACACACTATTAATGGTGGATAAAAAAAGAATATTTCCTATCAATATTACACCATCAAACCATTATAGTTTGGTTTACACCACAAAATAACCATGTTCAATGGTTGGGATGCAATGAGTAGGGTAATTTCATCATGAAATACATGGTATAATGAAACAAACATTTGCTTCTATTTTTTATGTAAAAGAATTTAATTTGAGGACACCCCTTTAGATTTTTTATTTAATCCAACAAAATATATGGGGGATTCACCTCCTTTGTACACCAACTTCCCCATTTCATCATATATGGAAGTAGTTTTTTTTAGATTGTTTTATCCCACCAATTCAAAGTAATATATCCTCTATAACAACCCTCTCATCACCCATTATCATAAGAAGATAAAAAGGTGATACAATCCTTAGGTGATACCCCCATGACAACAAATGATGGAAAAAGTGAAAAGGGAATACCAAATCCTTGTTGGTTGATTTTCCCTAAAATAAAAATAATTTTCTAATGATGAAACTAGTCAGCACCACTATATGATTCATATAAAATAATCCATACATGTAAAAAATAAATTAATATTATATTAGAAGATGAAATAATATATAAGGTATGACACTAACACAAATAAGTATAACAAAAAACAATGCTATTAATGTGCCATCAAATGAAGCATATCCCCATCAAAGATCGATCTCCATGTCCCAACCCCCTTGAAAAATTATTCATAACTTGAGAAGTTCAACACATTTCCATTACTAGTATCTAGATACACGACATGTAAGATACCACCAAATATCCCATGAATGGGGTGAGTATACAATATAGTATATAATTCTGAAATACTTCCCAACATATGCCACTAATAACAAGAAAATGTTTTCTCATATTTATATTAAACATAGGAATTATAATAGGGAAACAATTTTATATAATTAAACATATTACCACCTAAACCGAGTTCCACACACTAGTGCCCCAAGTCGGTTGGTCACAAGACCTCAAGTGCTCCTCCACATAATCCAAAGCCTTCCTATTACCATCCGTGATCTAAAATCAATCATGGGGATACTATACCCTAATTATCGATGTTGGAAAAATAATTAACATATAAATGATCTATCAAATGAAAAAACCAAAAATTGTATCACATCATTACCAAAATAGGAAATAATAAAACAAAAAATAATTGTAGATTTTTCATTCTAATACATTCCATGTGTCAATATGAAAACTCTCATAAAATCAATAAAGAAAATGATTACACCCATGTGGGACCTGAACCACATTTGGTTACCTCTACCAAGATCCTTCCCAACTAAGCCATCTATCATAGGGATCTTTCTATTATCCCATACTTTAAACATGATGTCTATTCCAGTACCTATTAGCCAGCCCGAGTAGGGTGTGAGTACAACTCAGCAGTCTATAACCAATGGGGTCTAAAAAAATACCTATCCAACAACTATTTATGAATTTGAATAATGAATAATGTACAATGAATAAATAAATAGTCATAAAATTTTAAATTATCTGTTAAATAACCACATCAACCATTGTGTTCCTAAGGACACTAAAACTCTTAATACCTACTTTGACATGTTTCAGAGTCTAAACCTTATCCCAAAATCATATTTACCAATTATCATTTAATTTCACATCATATAATGACTAATTGGAACCATCTTGAATTCCAAATCATGGGCATTGATCATCAGGTATTACACTCCATGGGTATATGGAGCCTCTTTCCCTATCACACACATCAATGCCACATGTGTATTTGGAGAATTAGATCTTATCCCATCCTCTCTATCCCATATGGTTATTTAGTGCTTCAATCATTATTTCACACTCATTTATCACATCAGGGTATTTCAAGCCTTAGTACATACCCCACACTCATATATAAATAAATCACACATATATCAAATATATCACAGATATCACTTCAATCATGGTTAATCAATATTAACCTTATTATCACATGTCACATCATGATATACCATTGCAATTTATAAAAACAAGAATTATTCATAAATTTAATCATATGGTATAATATTAAAAAAAACCATTAAACTATTTTCATTATCTAAACCATAAATCCATTTACCCTTTATGTCCAAGTCAAACATCTAATAATTATCATTTCCAATTAATTAATACTCACAATAATTGAAAAATTACTCAATTTTAATTTTTTATCAATTTCAAAATAACAAAATCAGCTAATCAATTCACCAAATAATGCATCCAACTCCACCAATTTCTTAATCACAACATTTCATTAATTAATTCACCAATTACATAATTAAATTCCACAAAGATTATAATAACATTATTCTACTAATTAATTCCCCAATTAATTAATCCAATTACATGTCTCCATAAATTATTTAATCAATTAATTTATTAAAATCATGATTTAATTGTTAAAGGTTCCAAATAAATTCTAACAATGAATACACATAATTGGAATTCATACTATGGAAATTAAATTTTCACCACATACATCATGATTGATGATGAATTCTATCCAACATAAATCTCAAATTGAATTTGTATGATCATGAACTTGACAATGAATAAGATGTAGACCTAATTTTAATCATATGGTATAATATTAAAAAAACCATTAAACTATTTTTCATTATCTAAACCATAAAAGGATCATATCAGTAAAAATAATTTTCTATATCCACTTCCAATGGAGTAAAACAACCCTTCAATGTAATAAATAATGATGGGGGATAGTGATTAAACCATACGGGAAATGATCTCTTTTCATTATTGGTGAAGATCTTTAAAAAACATTAAATTTTAAGGAACAGAGGTCTCAATGACTTGGTATTAATCTAGGAGACTCCAAAATCTTGATAAATCCTTTAGGAATGAGCTTGGGTTGATTTAGGGTGAATTATTGGGTGTTTGGTATTTTTAATCTAATCTTATGTGGATAAAAATTCATCTCAAATATTGTCTTATATGGGGCCCAATGATTCCCCTAACTATGAACATAACCATGAACCTCCTCTCATGGAGTCAAATAGTTAATACTAAAAGTTTGAATAGATTGATAAACCATGTAATAGCCTTGTGAATCCTCTTAGTATGGATTCACCTGGATTTCTATCATGGTTGCATTGATTGGAAAATAGTGTTCTAATAGTGAACTACACCAATTCCTTCCAACAAAATTGACATTTTAACAAAATTCACCAATAATAAATCCCCAAAAATATATAACCAAAATAAGGACAATGATTTAATGAAATAGATCTTGGTACATATCCAAAAACCTCTAGGATATTAAAATATCACCACCATATAATAGCACTTCCTCGAGCTAAACTCCAATGAACCTCTATGATTCCAAGTCTAAATGATTACGCCACTGAGGACATATTCCATCTTATCTATCTAATTCTTCCACTTAATCACGACCATGATTCCATAGTACACAAAGTATCAGCATGTTATTTACCTTCAATAGTTTCTTGATATAATCCAACACATGTTTCAGATTCTTCTTAAAGGATGCATTAGTCTCAAGCTCAACATCATCCACATCGATCACGTGAGAAGGGTTAGGGTGATACTGCTGAAATTGTGACATAATAAAGATGTCATACCTAACATTGTACTTATGTGGAAGATCTATTTAGTATGCCACTAACCCTATTCTCTATGCAACATCAACTGGTCCAAAAAAACTTGGGTGCTAGCTTGGCCAATATCCATATCGTGCAGTGAACCAATCATGGTGACACCCAAAGGAATACATGATAACCCTTTCAAAACAATAGGTGTCATCAGCATCTATCCTCATATGAATTCTATCTACTCTGTGCCATATAAATATCCTTAGAAATTACCTGAACAAACTCTAATGTTTTGTATATGAGAGTTTTTTACAATATATCTAACTCACCTGCCTCCATCCAAAATAGAGGTGAACTTCATAGCCAACCATAAATTTCGTCATATAGTGCCATCTAAATAGTTTTTATATATCAATTTTTATATGGTAACTTCATCAAAACTATGTTCTTCTCCCAAAATCACCGAAAATCTAAGACACATGATTGAATAATATCCTCAAGAACATGTATATTATGTTAACACTACCCATCTCTCTTTGAGTGGAATGTCATACTCAATAAAACGTATGTACTAAGAGTCTTTTTCATGACATCCATAAATCCTAAAGTAAACTACGAGCCATGATCATAAACAGTACTATGTGGAAACCAATACAGATGGACTATTTCAATAATGTTCAAATATACCAACTTCTCTACTAAAAAAGTCTCATGTATATTGAATAAATGTGCCACCTTAGTCAACCGGTATAGAACTACCAAAATAGAATCATTCTTCTAAGTATTTCATAGGTGACCCACCAAAATAACATATTATCATCATTACAATTTTATATTGGATAGGGAAATTGTTGCAGAAAATCACTAAGTAATTGATGATCTTCCTTAACCTTTTGATAGGTATAGCAACATGTCTCGAACCCAACTATCCCCCTTTTATTCATTACCACCAATAGTATCTATGTACGTAATAGTACATTTTGGTCAAAACAAGAAGCAATTCCCACTTTAAGGCCTGATATTATTACATTCACTCCTATAACATTCTTTTAGGAACAATAACACGACCCCAACATAGATGAACTCTTCCCCATATAGTTTCTAGTTATAAAATGAATCCCCGCAGTTGAGGATTTCCCACATGTCCAAACATTCTATTTATTCATTCTTTATGTCTCTATTTTTTATCAAATGTGTAGACTATATTGAAATTGATATGAAATTTATCTTCTCCTCACTATCATCAACCACAACATGCATCTCAACTAGTAAATTCATCTTCTTTCTCTTAGAACTAGACTCATGGACTGAATATGACTTAGTTTTTGTAATTAAACAATCAGTAACATTATTTCCCTTTATCAGTGTGTATTCTAGATCAAATTCAAATGACTGCATATACACAACCCATCACCACTAATAAAGATGTAATGAAAATTGTTATAATATATGCTTTATGATCTTGTGATGTGTATAAATAGTATATATTTCTACCAATATATAATCCTGCAACACATTAAATTGTAAACAATTTCTACCAACTTGTGGTCATGCATGGGGTGATTTTGTTCATGTGGCATCAACTAATGAGACCCTTACACTAGAATTTAATTTATATACATCCACACTACCCCATTACCAATCCAAGAATAATTAAAAATACATTTTATACTACTCACATGGCTCGGGTAAGATCAAAATGGGATCTATTGTGATGAGTTTCTTCAACTAAGGTAACTCATTATCACATGCTCCAAATCAATCAAACATCACTCCTTTTTCCGAAAGCATAAAAGTGGATCTAATAATCAATAAAAGTGCTAAATTAACCTTCAGTAGTGTCCTAATAACCCTATAAAACAAAAGATATCAAAAAAAATACTTGGGATGCTTTGAAGAAACATCTACTTGAACTTTCTCTAGGTCCACTGATACACATTTCACTGATATTGCGTGATCCAATAAGTGTACCTAATCAATCCAAAACTTAAAAATTGATATAATATAAGATATATGATTCTATATTAGTGTAATTAGAATGATGTCAAGGTGTTGTTCATGATCATCATGAGTCTTAGAGTACACCAAGATGTCTTTCTTAAACACAATCACAAACTGATCCACGTATGGATTGAAGATTTTTATCATCAAGGAAATAAACAATAATGGAGCACTATTAAACCCCAAATACATCCATTTTTACTCATAAGGGAAACACATTCTTCTAAAATTAGTCCTTTTTATAGTAGAAGGTAAAAATATAAACTGATGATACCCCAATCTCAAGTTGATCCTCGATAAAACACAAGCTCCGATTAAATCGTCAATAGGCCATCAATATGTGGATGAGGGTAATAGTTATTCACAGTCATCCAATTCACCATTTAGTAATCAACACATAAGTGTAGAGTTCCACCAGCCTTGAAATCAATCAAAATTACGGAACCCCAAGGGAACATACTCATAGGGATAAAGCTCATATCTATCGACTCAACTAACAGAGTCTTGTGCTCTTGAAGCTTTGTTGGTGCCATTTTATAAGGGGGAATAGAAACTAGCTCATACCGTAGCATTGGATTGATAAAAAAACCACATATCTTATAGGTGGTAGTGTGAATATGTTTTCAAGAAACACATACTAAAACAAGTCCACTATGGGTGGAATGACATCCTGTTTCACACTCCCAAAATCCAGTAATAGATTTATCTCGATCATTCACCCAAAGGTGTATCTATCATCATATCCATTATCATGAAATCCACATTTAGGATAAAACATTTATCAATTTGGGAAGAAATTAATGAATGAGAGGCACCAATATCAAATTATGCATGGGCTGGAATAGAGGCTACACGAATAGTACTCTATCAATAGCCCAGCCTCACCATCCATTAGTGTATGATGAACTACACGAAACTATCCTAACCCTTTTCATGTGATGAATTTTGAGTCCCTTGAGCTATACCCAAATTTTTATATTGGATCTATTGTATATAATAACCACATCTACTACCTCTAATGGCACTAATAGTATAACTTCAGCTTCCATACTTTTATGCTGTAAAATATCCCCTTCCAAAAATTTTGTTCTTTCTAACTGCACCATCACTACCCATCAATTGTGGACTTATGTATAACCTATATATATTTCTCAAAATTTCATTGGATTGTAAATCTATTGTTGGTGAGAGGAAAAGACTATAAAAGTGACCTGACCTACCACACTTGAGGAGGAACACTCAGGTAACATCCTGAGTAAATGATCCTTCCTTTTGGACACTCTACATCAAAAACATCTTATAATAATTCTCATAAGGGCCCTTTATATCATTGAACGAATTACCACCTATTCATCTTAAAGAACCAACATTTACTCCATTGGAATCCTCTTTTAGGTTCCCTTCACCTATAAGTGCCTGATCCACCACCTCACAAAACACCATTAACCTGAAGTTGTAAACATGGGACATAATATCACATTTATGTGTGTCCTAGAAACTCTTTTCCATAGACGTCTAATATCATAAAAATGATGGAAAAAATAATTATAGCTCTATAAAGAAACTATCATAGTCCATCACAGATATACTCCCATGAGGTAGCCATATGTACAATGGTTTTGTCTCTAGTCTTAGTGTCTCTTTATAAAAGTCCACTAAGAATATCTCCAAAAAGATATTTTATACCATACATTTTTCATTCCAATTTGAATCCTAAACACAACCAACAACACTTAACTAATCCTCATAATATATAAGTTGCTCACTTTTCCCTATTCTCAATAGCAGTCTCCAAATGGTCATTTATAGTCGGTATAGACTCTATATGAAACTTGGTTGGGATAATTATTTACTCTCCAATGAAAGTCCGATTGTATTTTAAAAGAAACTATAATTTTATTTCATACATACTCTTCACTAACTACTTGTTTTCAATCTCCATAAATTCTATAAACAATGAAATGTTTTCTCAGGAATTATCTCTATCTTTCTCACCCAAAACTATTAGTTCATCAGGTTACACTACTTACAGATCATCTCCAGCCATAACCTCTTGTCATCCTTTCAACAAAATTCATCACGGATTCATATCTCTACAATTAAAAACACATGTCTCAGTATACATAATATATCATTTACATAATTAACAATGGAGATTAACAAATCCACAATAATTCATTCACCAAAACATCACCACACAGTCGAAAATTAGGTATTATCACCACCATTAACAATCCTACATCTAGGTCATGGTTAACAAGGATAAAATCATTCTCAAGATTCAATATTATCATTAGTCATGCCATATATTCACATATTTTATCATTTAAAAAATTCAATTTTACATCAGGCACCATTTTCAATTCAGTTTCACAAGATTGGAAACAATTTCAATTTCAATAACATACCTAAAACCAATTTTCATGGGCTTATATAAAATGATTCAAGACAAAAATAATATAGGGTTCCTATAATGATGTATACATACCCAAATCTCATACCAATGTGGTCTATGATTTAAATATAATAAAAAATTGAGAAACAATAATCACATAACACAATGAGTTTGTAACACCCGAGAATTTTATGGGAAATATTTTGTTTTTATGTTATATAAATCATCAAAGGAATCATTCACTACACACAACACTAGCTTGGATTTCTTTACACGCAATCACGACCTTTCTCGATTGTTTGTGTCGTACGCAATACCGAGTTTCACTAAACAATGATATGCTATTAAAATATTATTAAAACTAGCCATTATGAATAGTAATAACCACATTTTTTATTTTTTTAAAATTCATTTTTCAAAATGGACTTCATTTTTGGATTTAGAATATCGAAATTAGCCGAGGGTAAAATTTTGGTTTTTTTCTGAAAACTTTCAATTTTTGATGAATAGTGAAAACACTGGGTTACTATTTAAAAACTGACTTTTTATTTAAATAATTATTTATTTTATTTAAATTTATTTTATGTCAAAATTGATACATAATACCTATATAATTTTAATGTAATTCATTGGAGTAATTTTATAATAATTTTAGATAAATAAAATTTTTATTGAACTTTTCATCGTCTTTTACCCACCTCCTAGGAGAATTTGCAAATTTACATAAAACATAATTTTTCCGCTTATGTGAGTGGAATTTCACAAATCCAAGAGACACGGTTGATTTATGTAAGTAAAATGTGGTTCAATGAGATAAAAATAATTTTTGGTGAATAGTAACATTTTACCTTTTTTAACACAGTTAAAAGTAAATAGGGTAATTAAGGGTAAAAATGATATTATTATTACCCTTAAACATGTTTTAATTCTATTGGATAAGTTTAATTCGACCAAACACAACCTTAATAATAAAATAGGACCATTTAGGCCCACTTGGATTAGATTAGGACAATTATTATTAATTTATTTAAAGAAGGGTTAAAACAGTTAAAATCAATGTTTAATAAGTAAATAATTTTTAATATAGGGTTATACATAAGATAAATTAGACAAAATATATTCATTATAAATATAACAAGATTACCTACATGATTTTATTTTATTTGTAATTTTTAGACAATATATATTTTAATTTATTTATGACACAATGATGATGGAGTAATTATATTATTAATGAATTATTGACATAATTGATGTTATAAATACCCAAATAAATGTAATTTGAGACTTTTTATGAATTCAAATAATTTTATTTATTAATATGACATGTTAGTATTGATTTAATTAACTTTTTTAGAACTAATATTTCTTTTATGATTTTCAAAAAAATCAATTACCAAGTAATGTCAAAATTAACATTAAATAGTTTTTAAAACAAATATTATATTATTAATTGTTCTTTTTTTCCTAAATATCTAAGTTTTTGTCAAATGACTTAAATAAGGTAATATATATTAATAAAAAACACCATGAGGTTCGTTTGGCTTGTTCTGGTATGTTAAACAACCTTATAGTGTAATAAAACAAGAAGACACGGTAAAAGTTAAATTATCTAACTTAAAGTTAAATCTAAATTATAAGGTTAAAATAGAACCCTAAACTTGTCAAAATTCAATTGTATGAGAGGCTTTCGACCCATCCACACCTTATCTTAGAAATAAATCAATGTGGAGCTATTAGAAACCGAATATGACTTTATAATAAAATAATATTTTTAGTTATTCCTAAGGTACCCCTATCCTCCCTTATAAAAGGGCACCTCCTCCCTCTATTCCTCACACCACTTTGAGCCTTCAAGCTCATCCAACCCCTTCCAATTTCTCCTATACACTTCCCTAGAAACATCCTAGAGGTCCTGGTCTTCTTCAAAGACTAATTCTAGTACCCTAAAAGGAGGTCTCAAAGAGGCGCTTGAAAGAAGAGGTAATGTCTGTTACCGATTCTTTCAACTTTATTTCTTCTTCCACTTCTTCTTATTTAGTTGTTTCATTATGAATTAATAACATAAGTATCACTCATATACTTATATGTTATTACAAGTATGAAACAACCCTATTTCACCATCTATACATCCTACGGAAAACGAAATCACCGCCTGTGCGTACGTACAGAATATCGTCTCCATGCTGTGGTGTAATCTATTTTCCACCACCACATTACATGTCTGGGTATAATGGTGTAAATAAAAACTATATATGATTATTGTAAAGTGATATTGATTCTGAAATAGTATACAAACACTCCAATACAATTCCGCGATCATGGGAACGATATCATCGCTCGTGCGAACGTAAGGAATACCGTCTCCACGATGTGATGTGACTCATTCTACATGATTTTCAATACATAATGATTACATAAATGAATTTAGTGAATAAATATGATATGTATTACACTAATACCATTCTGTAAATGAGTTATCTATATCCTAAAAATAATAATAAGAATTTATTCGACAAAACATGCATAAGAACAAAAAAGCAATAAACACCTGAATAACAAGTAACAGTGAAATATTACTAATAAGAAGTTAAGAATATGACAATATATGATATCATAAAAATATGTATGATTATGTAATAAGTCAATGACATTATGTAAATCATTATACAGGAGGTTCAGACACTTACGAAGAAAATCAGACCTAAGGTGAGGGAAAATATCGCAAATCTCAATTTTTATCCGAATTTGTTTATACTTCAGAATTTTCTGGGGAATATTTATCATCCACATCCCTGTTTCCTCAATATGTAATATTTATATCCTTCTACAATTGTTTAAATCCAATTTATCCCTTCAGTGAGTTTTTAGTAAAAGATATGAAAGGAATCTTTTGTCGTATTTCGTACGAGGTACTTTTTGACTCTTCCGATATAAGTACGAGAAGAATGTTTTTTAACTTATACGGCATGAGTGGATTTTCAAAAAATTATTTCCAAGAATATTCCTTTACAAGTTTTCATGTTTATTTTTAATAAACTTATTTTAGTTTAAAATTGTATGACATGTTAAGAAAGGAAAAGTGTTTTTGAAGTAGAAAGGATATTTTCCTCAAGAATGGAGTTCAAGTGTATTATCAAAATTATTTTCCATCTAAGAGAATATAGGGTTCTGTTTCTATCCCTATTATTACATTGATTTGATTATGTTGTGATGGAATTATTTTTATGAATTCCTTTATCTTATATAATTTTTTTTATGATGTCACGATGTTTAAGAATCTCATTTTATTACATGAGTTATGCAATGATGTATGATTTATGATTTTGTGGAACACATAAGAATGGAATATTTATGAGATGGGTGGGACCTATATCTCCCTCCAATGCATTGGGTAAATATTTATATCCCATGAGATAGACATGGCCGGAATGGCAGGTTAAACCAGTTCAGTGAAACAGGACTGAAACGAGGAATGAACTCGGTTCAGAAATGGACTTTGTCGACTAAGATTGTCTTGGAAATGAGTCTTGACTAATATGAAATTATTCTCTATGATTATATATGTATGCCAAAAAAATTCATGTTTTATTTTACGATTATTGGGATTACATTTCACTAATATGATTTATCCCATGTTATGAAATTGTGATCTCTCTTGCAGGTTAAGATTTCCAAAATGTTATGTTCTTATGAATATGATGTGATTGATACTTCTTTTGTTTACCCTTACTGAGCATTTGAGCTCACCCTTTTGTATGTTTTCTTTCCCCAGGTCAGGAAGAAGTTTTTTAAGTAATATATGCCAAAATGGACTATAGATATGATGAAATGAATGGGAGACATTGTAGATGCTTTATGAACCAGTTGTTTATGTTTCCCAGTTTCTAAAGACAGTATACCTATACGGTCCTTTCATGGTTTTGTTATATGTTGTAACAAGTATGCTTCAATTTTGATGTATTAACCATGTATGTAAAGTATGGTTCATTATAGTTGGTATCAGAGGAAAGGTATAGTCAACTTTGGAAACTATGATGTGAAAGCCTTAGTAAGAACCCTAAGGATAAGTCTAAGCATAGAACACGATCTTAGTGTTTTAAAAATGGACATGAAAAACCTATGATAAGACCTTAAGTGTAAAATTTTATTCTTGATTATGTGTTTTTTCTATTATAATTAGTGTTGCTCACACTATTCTTCTTGGTTTTAGTCAATGGCTGGAACCCGAAGGAATCGTGTTAATGCAGAATGCAACGGGAAATGCAATGATTGTCCCCTTGAGAAACCAAATGTTATGGGAGCTGGAATAAAAAATCCTGCAGCCGTGTTCACACAACATTCTCAAGCTATGAATCATGCAGGACTTCCAAACAAGCAAAGGAAGGAGCAACATTCTATTGAACCCTTCATGAGGCAGCGTCCACCTTCATTCAGCGGGTCTATTGATCCATTAGTTGTTGAAAAATGGATCTGTACTACTGAAAAGATATTTTTAGTTCTTCAATGTTATGAACATGATAAAGTCATCTTAGCAGTTTATCATTTGGAAGGTGAAGGTGACAAATGGTGTAATCTTATCGAGAATACGAGGCAAATAGATGAAATTGATTCCATGGAATGGGACAAGTTAAAGAACATATTTTTCAATAAGTACTACCCTTTTATTCTTTGAACAAAGATGGAGAAGGAGTTTCTTGAACTAAAGAAAAAGGATGATGAATCTGTTGGTACCTACGAAGAAAATTTTACAAGACTTGCACGGTACGCTTCTGGGATTATTATCCAACCTGATAGTAAGATCGATCGATTCTTTAGTGGCTTAAAACCAAGTCTTCGAAGGGCGTTAGCCATAAGGGACTTCAATAGCTACGAGGAAATCGTTCGATGTGCTCTCAAAGTTAAGATGGAGATTGGAGTAACCCATCAGTCATATTGGTTTGATAAGAAGAGGAAAATGGAATTCAAAAGAAAATCTAAAGATCACACTGAAAAGAAGATGATTTTTCCCTTATGCTCAAAGTGTGGAAAGAAACATGGAGGGAGTTGTCTTAAAGGGACAAGTAAATGTTTCAAAAATGGAAAGGAAGGTCATCAGACATTTGAATGCCGCAATGATGGGAATAATATGTCTAGTGATGAAAAAAAAAGAAAAGGCTACATAGAGTGCACCTCATACACTTCAATGTTACAAGTGCAAGGAAATGGGGCATTATGCCAATCAATGCCCTAATCCAAGGGTTGTTGATGATGATCGACTTCAACAAACTCTTAAGGCTAAATATAAAGTAAAGTCACATGAAATTTCTATCAGCGATATGGAGTACGATAACGAAGTGTTTAAAGGTACACTTACCATCAACTCTAAAGTAGAAAATGTTTTATTTGATTCTGGATCCACCCACTCTTTTATTTCTAAATAATTTTCTAAGGTTATCACCATATTTCCTCAACAATTAGATGTTGAGTTAGCTGTGACAAACCCTAATGGCACAACAGTCGCATCAAAAGTTTATAATTATTATCCAATGAAGTTTGTGGGAAAGTGCTTCCTGCAAATCTTGTGATCCTTCCTATAGTGGAATTTGCTGTGATTCATGGCATGGATTTTCTTTCTCTATATGGATCTCGTATCAATTTCCAAATTAGGGAAGTCACATTTCATATTCTAGATCAATCTATGATCATCTATCGATGAAAGGATTAACATAACCTTCCAGTGGAAATTTCTTCCATCTTATGGGACTTGATTCCACTAAATGAAAGTTATTTATCTCAAATAGTTGGAGAGAAACTCACGATTAAGAATATGCCCCTTGTATGGGAGTTTGACGATGTCTTTCCAGAGGAATTATCGGGCCTTCCACCAAATAGTGAAGTTGAGTTTTCAATAGAACTCGTACCGGGTGCTTTGCCTATTTCGAAGACACCTTATAGAACGGCCCCAATTGAGTTGCAGGAATTAATGAAGAATCTCCAAGAGAATCTAGATAAGGGGTTCATACACCCTAGTGTGTCACCTAGGGGAGCACCTATTCTCTTTGTTAAGAAGAAAGATGGATCAATGAGACTCTGCATTGATTATAGAGAACTTAACAAGATCACTATCAGGAACAAATATCCTCTCCCGCACATTGATGACTTATTTGAAAAACTAAGTGGAGGTCAATACTTTTCCAAGATTGATCTCCATTCAGGGTATCATCAATTAAGGGTCAAAAGAGAGTATATACCAATGATGACTTTCCGTACAAGGTATGGACACTATAAATTTATAGTGATGCCATTTGGTCTAACTAATGCCCCTGCTATCTTCATGGATCTAATGAATAGTATCTTTAGAGATTATCTTGATCAATTTGTGGTAGTCTTTATAGACGATATTGTTGTCTATTCAAAGAAAAAGGAATAACATGAAGATCACTTGAGAATTGTATTGAAGACCCTGAGAAAGGAGATGCTTTATGTGAAATTTACCAAGTGTTAATTTTGGCCTCAAAAAGTTGCATTTATGGGTCACATAATCTCAAAAGTGGGGATATCTGTGGATCCAGAAAAAACAGAGGATATAGAAAGATGGTTGAGACCAACAAAAGTAACTGAGATCTGAAGTTTTCTTGGTTTGGCTGGATATTATCGACATTTTGTGAAATATTTTTCATGATTATCTAATCCACTCACCAGGTTGACTCAAAAAGGAGTTAGGTTTGTGTGGATGG
Organism: Viscum album; assembly: GCA_963277665.1. Taxonomy (NCBI): domain Eukaryota; kingdom Viridiplantae; phylum Streptophyta; class Magnoliopsida; order Santalales; family Viscaceae; genus Viscum; species Viscum album. Next base: position 934,168,285 of record OY728133.1, on the reverse strand, counting down.
AGGAATGTGAAGAGAATTTAAAGGAGTTGAAAAGAAGGTTATCCAGTGCACCTGTGCTCACACTACCTTGTAGTGGATAAAGGTTTTTGATCTATAGTTTTCAATCCATGAAGGGGCTGGGTTGTGATCTTATGCAAAATGATATGGTGATAGATTATGCCTCATGACAGTTGAAAATCCAGGAGAAAAATTACACAACTCATGATTTGGAGTTAGTTGCGGAAATCTTTTCACTAATGATTTGGAGGCATTATATTTATGGAGAAAGGTGTGATATTTATACTGATCATAGAATTTTAATGTATATTTTCACACAAAAGAAGCTGAATATGCGCCAAAGAAGATGGTTGGAGCTGATTAAGGATTGCAACTGCTCAATTCCTTATCACCCTGGGAAAGAAAACAAGGTGGTTGATGCATTATGTCGACAAGACCATGCTAGCTTATCCATGATGATGATCACAAAAGATCCAATATTTATGGATTTACAAAGGATGGATCTTGGAATTATAAGGAAAGGGTAAAATCGTATCTTTATCAAATGAATGTTCAACCATCTTTATATGTGAAGATTAAAGAGTCACATAAAGAAGATGTAGAGCTACAAAATATGGTGAGAAATGTTCCTGAATTCAACCTTGATTGTGATGGGATAATAAAGTTTAGGAATCGGGTTTCTGTTCCTCCCATCCCCAAATTAAAGAAGGAGCTGTTGGATGAGTCTCATTGTTCTTCATTCTTTATTTATCCTAGAAGCACGAAGATGTATAAAGACCTGAAAGAGTACTTCTGGTGGGATGGCATGAAATGAGATGTTTTTGAATATATCTCTTGATGCTTGGTTTGTCAGCAAGTTAAATCTAAAAGACAGAAGTCTAAGGGGATGTTACAACCATTACCCATACCTGAATGGAAATGCAAAAACATCACTATGGACTTAGTCACAGGACTTCCTAAAACATCCAAAGGAAATAATGCTATCTGGGTCATAGTTGACCATCTTACAAATTCTGCACACTTAATTGCTATTAGAGAGGATTTCTCTCTAGATCATCTTACCAGGATCCATGTAATGGAAGTGGTAAGATTTCATAGTGTACCACTTTCTATTATATCAGATCAGGATCCGAGGTTTACCTCAAAGTTCTGGAGATGTCTTCAACATACTCTGGATACAGTGTTGAGTTTCAGCACTGTTTATCATCCTCAGACAGATGGTCAGTCTGAGAGGACAATTAAAACTCTAGAAGATATGTTGAGAGCTTTCTCTATGGATTTCGAAGGTGGTTGGGATCAACACCTACCTTTGGTGGAATTTTCTTATAATAATAGCTTTCAATCCAGTATTCAGATGGCTCCTTATGAAGTTCTCTATGGAAAGAAATGCAGAACTCCAACTTGTTGGGATGAAGATGGGGAAAGAAAGCTATTAGGACCTGATCTTGTTGATGAGATGGCAGAAAAGATCTGATCTATTCAACAACACATAAGAGCAGCTCATGGTTGAGAAAAAAGTTATGCCAACAACCGATTAAAAGACATAGAGTTTGAAGTGGGTGATAAAGTGTTCTTACGGATATCTCCTTGGAAGAGATTAATGAGATTTGGAAAGAAGGGAAAGGTGAGCCCTAGGTATATTGGTCCTTTCGAAATACTGGATCGTGTTGGGAAGGTAGCTTTCTGATTGGCACTTCCACCGAATCTCTCTCGAGTTCACGATGTGTTCCATGTATCTCTCCTAAGAAAGTACATGCTTGATCCTTCACATGTACTCTGCTCAGAAGTTGTACCATTGGATCAAGATCTTTCTTATGAAGAACAGCCGATAGAGCTTCTGGATCGTAGTTAAAAAGTCCTACGGAACAAGACCACTTGCTTGGTGAAAGTTTTATGGAGGAAAAACCAATTAGAAGAAGCTACATTGGAGCTTGAGGATATGATGAGGGAGAGGTATCCTCATCTGTTTGTTACAAAGTGTCGAATTTTGACGGCGAAATTCATTTTAAGGGGGGTAGAATGTAACACCCAAAACTTTTATGAGAAATTTTTGTTTTTATGTTATATAAATCATCAAAGGAATATTTTACTACACACAACACTATTTTGGCTTGCTTTACATGCAATCACGACCTTCCTCGATAGCTTGCGTCATACGCACTACCGAGTTTCACTAAAAAACGATATGCTATTAAAATATTATTAAAACTAGCCGTTATGAATAGTAATAACCACTTTTTGAAATTTTGTAAATTTTATTTTTCAAAATTGACTTCATTTTTGGATTCGGAATATCAAAATTATCCTAGGATGAAATTTTGGTTTTTTTTCTGAAAACTTTCAATTTTTGATGAATAGTGAAAACACTGGGTTACTATTTAAAAACTGACTTTTTATTGAAATAATTATTTATTTTCTTTAAATTTATTTTAGGTCAAAATTGATACATAATACTTATATAAGTTCAATGTAATTCATTAGAGTCATTTTATAATAATTTTAGATATATAAAATTTTTATTTAACTTTTCACCGTCTTTTACCCACCTCCTAAAAGAATTTTCAAATTTACTTGAAACGTAATTTTACCACTTCTGTGAGTGGAATTTCAAAAATCCGAGAGACACGGTTAATGTCAGTATGTAAAATGTGGTTCAATGAAATAAAAATAATTTTAGGTGAATAGTAACTTTTTACTTTTTTTACTATGGTTAAAAGTAAATATGGTAATTAAGGGTAAAAAGGATATTATTATTACCCTTACACATGTCCTAATTCTATTGGATAAGTGTAATTCGACTAGAAACAACCTTAAGAAAAAAATATGACCATTTAGGCCCACTTGGATTAGATTAGGACTTTTATTATTAATTTATTTAAAGAAGGGTTAAAATAGTTAAAATTAAAGTTTAATAAGTAAATCATTTTTAATATAGGGTTATACATAAGATAAATTCGACTAAAAATATTCATTATAAAGCTAAAACAATTTCATACATTATGGTACTTTATTTGTAATTTTTAGACAATAAATAATTTAATTTATTTATGACACAATGATGATGCAGTAATTATCTTATTAATGAAATGTTGACATAATTGATGTTATTAAGACCCAAATAAATGTAATTTGAGTCTTTTTATGAATTACAATAATTTTCTATGTTAATATTACATGTTATTATTGATTGAATTAACTTATTTCGAACTAATCTTTCTGTTATGAGTTTCACAAAAATCAATTACCAAATAGTGTCAAAATTGACATTAAATAGTTTTTAAAACAAATATTATATTATTAATTGTTATTTTATTCCTAAAAATATAAGGATTTTCCAAATGACTTATATAAGGTTATATATATTAATAATAAACAACTTGGGGTTCGTTTGGCTTGTAATGGTTTGTTTATTAACTGTATAGTGTAAGAAAACAAGAAGACGCGGTAAAAGTTAAATTATCTAACTTAAAGTTAAATCTAAATGATAATGTTAAAAAAAGAACCCCAAACATGTCAAAATTCTATTGGATGATAGGATTTAGACCCATCCCCACCTTAGCTTCTAAATAAATCAATTTTGAGATATTAAAAACCGAATATGGATTTTTAATAAAATAATATTTTTAGTTTTTCCTAAGGTAACCCTCTCCTCTCTTATAAAAGGGCACTTCCTCCCTCTCTTCCTCACACCACTTTTAGCTTTAAAGCTCGGACAAACCCTGCCAATTTCTCCTCTCCACTTCCCTATAAACATCCTAGAGGTCCTGGTCTTCTTCAAATACCAATTCTAGTTCCCTAAAATGTCTTCTCAAAGAGGCGCTTCAATGAAGAGGTAATGTCCGTTAACAATTCTTTCAACTTTATTTGTTCTACCACTTATTCTTCTTTACTCGTTTCATTATAAATTAATAACATCAATATCACTCATATACTGATATTTTATTATATGTATAAAATAACCATATTTCACCATCTATCCATCCTACGGAAAACAAAATCACCGCCCGGGCGTACGTACGGAATACCGTCTCCACGTCGTGGTGTAATCTATTTTCCACCACCACATTACATGGATGGGTATAATGGTGTAAATAATAACTATATATGATTATTGTAAAGTGATATTGACTCTGAAATACTATAAAAACACTCCAATACAATTTCACGATCAATGGAAGGATATCATCGCTCGTGCATACGTATGGAATACCGTCTCCACCATGTGATGCGACTCATTCTACATGATTTTCATTGCATAATGATTAAATAAATGAATTTAGTGAATAAATATGATATTTATTACACTACTTAGATTTTTTAAATGTGGTATCTATAACCTAAAAAGAAGAATAAGAATTTATTCGACAAAACATGCATAAGAACAAAAAAGAAATAAACACCTGAATAACAAGTAACAATGAAATACTACTAGTAAGAAGCTAAAAATATGACCATATATGATATCATAAAAATAATTATGATTCTGGAATAATTCAATGACATTATTTAAATCATTATACAGGAGGTTCAGACACTTACGAAGCAAATCGGACTTAAGCTAAGGGAAAATCTCGGAAATCTCAATTTTTATCCTCGATTGTTTATACTTCAGAATTTACTGGGGAATATTTATCATCGACATCCATGTTTCCTCAATATGTAATATTTATATCCTTCTACAATTTTTTATATCCAATTTTAACTTTCTGTGAGTTTTTATTAAAAGATATGATAGGAATCTTTTGTCGTATTTCGTACGAGGTACTTTTTGACTCTTTCGACATAAGTATGAGAAGAATTTTTTTTAACTTATACGGCATGAATGGACTTTTAAAACATTATTTTCAAGAAGATTACATCAAAATTTTTCAAGATTATTTTTAATCAACTTCTTTTAGTTTAAAATTGTATGACATGTTAAGAAAGGAAAAGTGTTTTTGAAGTAGAAAAGATATTTTCCTCAAGAATGGAGTTCAAGTGCTTTATCAAAAAAAATTTCCATCTAAGATAATATAGGGTTATGTTTCATTCCCTATTATTACATTGATTTGATTATCTTGTGATGGAATTATTTTTATGAATTTCTTTATCTTATATGAATTGTTTTATGATGTCACGATGTTTAAGAATCCCATTTTATTACATGGTTTATGCAATGATGTATGATTTATGATTTTGTGGTACACATAATAATGGTATCATTATAAGATGGGTGGGACCTATATCTCCATCCAATGCATTGGGTAAAGATTTATATCTCATGAGATAGAAATGGCTAGAATGGAAGGTTAAACTAGATCAGTGAAACCGGACTGAAACGAGGAATGAACTCGTTTCAGAAATGGACTTTGTCCACTAAGATATTCTTGGAAATGAGTCTTTACTAAGAAGAAATGATTCTCTATGATTATCTGTGTATGCCACAAAATTTCATTTTTTAAGTTATGATTATTGGGATTAAATTTTACTACTATGATTTATCCCATGTTATGAAATTATGATCTCTTTTGCAGGTTAAGATTTCCAAAATGTTAGGTTCTTATGAATATGATGTGATTGATACTTCTTTTGTATACCGTTATAGAGAATTTGAGCTCACCCTTTTGTATGTTTTCTTCCCCAGGTCAGGAAGAAGGTTATTAAGTAAGATATTCCAATGTGTACTATAGATATGATAAAATAAATGGGAGACATTGTAGATTCATTATGAACCAGTTGTTTATGTTTCCCAGTTTCTAAAGACACTATACCTATACAGTCCATTCATGGTTTTTCTATATGTTGAAATAATTTTTCTTCAATTTTGAAGTATTACCCATGTATGTAAAGTATGTTTCATTATAAATTTCATCACTCAAGGTGAAATAATATACAGATATAATTACAGACCTCAATAGTTGTACTCCCACATTGGGTACTTTTCTTTTAGACCTTTACATTGGTTAGATAGTCCCATGAATGATACATTGAACCAGTACAAACCCATCCCATTCTCCTACCCACCTTTCATAAATAATAATACTAAATAAAAATAAAATTAAACTCCTAGAATCCCTCTTTGTACGATTCTAACCCAAGTAGAACACACCGGTTCCTGAGTTTGTCCATCATATAACCTCAAGCATGCCTACCCATATCCTAGTTAACGTTGACTAGAAATGAGGGTATAATATTGACCATGGGTATAATCTACCCAATAAATCAATGAACCACAAAAGGGAATAATATATAAGAAACAACCAAATGATATAACCAACAACCAAACCAAAATAGTATCACATGATAAACCAAACAAGAAATAAAATGTAAAAAATTATTATAGATATGTCATTCCAAAATTTATAAAATTCCAATATGTAAAACCACTAAATAAATAATGAAACTAAATACTCAAAAGTGGGTCCTGGAATGTGTTTGGTTCCCTCTTCTTAAACACATCCCATCTCATCCATCCTGTATACAACTATCTCTCATATCATGTCCTACAAAAATGAATTCTATTTTAGTTCTAATATGGTTTTCTGAGTAGGTTTTGAGTAAAAAGTATTATACCAACACCTATGGTATCTAATAAAATATATAATCAATAACAGTGTATACAGTTTAACAAGGAATATGTATATAATGCATAAGTAAATATTTATGATATTTATAATTATTAATTACTTAACCATATAAACCCTCATGTTATTGAGGACACCCAATCAATCAATTCCTTCTTTGAACCATTCTATAATCTTAACCATATCATGAAACCTTGTTTACCACTTATAATTTCATTTCACTTCATATCATGGTCAATTGGGACCATCATCCAATGCTAGCTCATTGGAATAGAAAGTCATGTCTAAAACCCCTTGGGTATTTGGACACGTTTCCCTGATCCCAAACCTCAATGAAACATGGGTATTTGGAGCCTCATTACCTATCTCTTACTATATATCTAATATGGTTATTTGGTGACTCAATCCCTACCCCACAGTCATTTATCACACATGGGTATTTGGAGCCTCAGTCCATGTCCCATAAAATAATAATCATACATTGGTATTTGGAGCTCTTTCCCTATCTCACAATCTTATATCACTAAATAACACATATATCTCATATATTACATATATAACATCAATAAATGATAATGAAAAAAACATTATTATCACATTTCACATCAAGATATTCTATTAATATATATCACAACCAACATGTTTCCTCAATTTAATAACATGGAATAATTTTAACAATTCAATAATAACCCATATATATTATTTAAATCCTTAAACCATTAACCAATTAAGGTAAATTCAAACGCCTCATAATTCTCATTTAAAATTAATTCATACACACATTAATTGATGAATTACACAATTCCAATTTTCAATCAATTCCATAATCATACATTCAATTAATTAATTCACCAAATAATTAATCAAATTCCATCAATTTCATAATCATATCATTACATTAATTAATCAACCCATTAAATAATATATTTCCAACAGTTTAATAATTAAGAAATTCCATTAATTTATTCTCTAACTAATTAATTAAATTATATGATACCATAAATTAGTTAATTAATTAACTTATTGAAATGAAGATTCAATTGAAAAAAAATTCAATTCAATTATAAAAACACATACATGAAATTGAAATAAAGTCTATTTAAATCATATTTAAACCACGTAACTCAATATATATGGTGAATGTTCACCAATGAAAATATCAAATTGTAGTGTTAGAATCATGAAAATGATGAAGAATAAAATATAGAACTAAAACCTAGATCAGAGATCAAAAGGATTGGATCTATCCAAACTTATATCAAGATCCGATTATAATAGAGGAAAATATCCCTTCAATGGATTAATGAATGATGGGGGTAAGAAACTATATGACATGAGATCCCCTTACCATTAATGGTTCAGATCTTCAATTAAGACATTGAATAGTCAAAACTAAGGTTGGCTAGCCTTGAAACCTATCTTAGAGTCTATATAATTGAGAGACATTATTTACAGTTGAGATAGGGTCAATTTAAAGGGAATTAAAGGGTTTTTTATATATTTAATCATATTTTGGGTGACTAAATTCTTATGCACATGATATCTTGTATAGGGAACATAGTTTCCATTAATCATATGCCTCCTCTCAGGGAGTCACATTGTTTTTAGTAGAAGGGAATATATTTTCAAAAATCATAAACTATCCATTTTAATCCCCTCTATTTAGGATCACATGGTTTTATGGCCGGGTATCATGATTGGTGAAAACATTGTGCCAACTATGCACTGCCCCACTCTCTTACAAAAACATCCAATGATCAGAAAAATGCACCCAAGGCAAAACCCAAAAGAGAAATACTCAAAAAGTGGAAATGATTCTTAAAATCAATATTGATACATCTCCATAATGGTTGGGATCTTACCCAATCAGTTTTAGAAAAAAATAACTAAAAAAATTTGACATTATGTCTTTCTAATTAGAATATTCTTTAACATTACACATATATACAAACACCACAGCATGCCCAATGACAGTACAAATATTATGAGTGTTGAACCATAGAATCCATAATTCATCACCTGGTGGAATACCATGTTTCACTAAGACACAACTCCAACTCTAAACCAATAAGGATCCTTAATACAATTTCATGATGTCACTCTACCCACACAGGTCATGTCATCAACTAAAACCATTACCGTTAAAACCCATTTTCTTTGAAGTATTTTATAAAATGTTATAGTGAATTATTAAAAAAAACAAGGATTTATGTACAAAAACTAATGGATTCTTCTAGTAAAATAAGAGAAATGAATTCAACCCAACAAGTTCTAGATCAAGAAGAATGGGAGAGATTCCACCAACCTCATAATGGTTAATAAAAAATAATAACAATAAGAGAACCATCTAGATCCAATCGCGGGGCATAATTACATCAATAAATCCAACACTATATAATCATAATAAACCTTTTATAGCATAAATATATCTATAAAGGTTTATCTCTACCGGCCCATGATAGAGATGATTTTTAGATATAGAGTTAACAAGAATAAACAAGACATACCATTGATGTAGGATATCCAACACACTTTGATTTTACTAAACATTATTCCATATAAAAAATGAATCATAAAGGATTTCTAGTAGAGGGGGATAGTTTAATATCTTGAGATAACGGGTAAAAATGAGAGTCTTGGGGCATAAAAATGAGTTAAACAATCATTTTTGGCGCATTGGTTGCTCATCACATGGTTAGGCTACCACGTTAAAAAACCACATGCCCACTGTGTGAATAATACTGAATTTCACCAAGAGTTATGTGTAGTTTTTCAATTTATTTTTACATAAGATGAACTAATATTACATATGTTATATCACAAAACCCCCCATATCACATGGTTTCTAGGGAAAATTATATGGTATAGAAAAACTATATTCAAACTGTACACCATTAAAAACCCTTCCAAAACTACCCATAACTAACTTGGAATGATTGAAACTCAAACCATGTAATATATATGCTAAAAATATATAATATAAGTCATTGCAGCCAGAGGGTGATGGATACTTGCATTACTTTTTAAGAGTTTAAGCTACTATTCTAGCATTACCTTCTCACATTCACTTGTATTTTCCTAAAAAAGAGCATGTTTCAATAATACTCATACCAGATCGATACCTTTACCATTAAATATATTCTCTCATCTATCAAAAATCCATATTAGAATGTAAATCAATAGAGCATCATGCTCAAGATCAACATGCTCTGGCCGAATAACATGGTATAGATCCGGCTGGTAATTATTTAATTGAGATACATGAAATACATTTTCCATAGTACTGAATGATGGTAGTAAATAAAGATAATAATAAATTCCACCAATTTATTCAAGTATCTCATATGGGCTAATTTATTAAAGATAAAATTTTCCTTTCTTACAAATTGGTGCTGCCCTATCCTTAGAGCATTTACCAATAAAAAATTTTCACCCCCACAAATGATAATGATTTGGAGAAATTAATACGAATAAAATTTATGAAAACTCTCATCCATTTTAATTATTTTATAGATCATCTAAATTTTCTTTATCATCTCATGTACATGTAAATTTATGATAATTAAAGTCTCACCAATTTCATCTAATATGTTGGAGAACAACCATGAAGACTATAAGAACATTTGAAAGGATCTATATGTATCGAGGATAGATAGTTTATATTGTATTCTAACTCCAATAATAGTATATTATCCTTCCATGAGCCTCTAATAGTCATAACATAAGATCTATAAATACCTTAAAATTTTATTTTTATCTCAGACTAAACATACATTGGATTATAATAAGTTCATCTAATGGAAAATTGAATTTTAAGGGCTTACTATAATTATTTCAAAAATCAAGATGTAAAATTAAGTTCTTGATTTGTGAAAATCCAAACTAATAAGATGTATAAAATTATAAATTTTTGAATAAAGAGTTTTAAAATGGCTTCCACCATATTGCATTCATGAATAGGGATGAAGTGAGCCAGTATTATGAGCTGACCCATAATCAACCATTACGAATCAGGTCTCTGAAAAATTCTTGGTAGACCTGTGAGAGAATCCATAGAAATAATTTTCCATTTACACATGGGCTTGGTAAATTTTTCAAAATACCAACTATATTTTAGTGATCTCTCTTAACCTTTTGTAAACTAAGAAATTTCAATACATACTCCAAGACATTTCCTTCCATGTTATATAACCAATATTGTATTCATATCACCATGTACATCATATGAATTATTATATTAGAGAACCATCTCTGGTGGTTTTAGGTAGAATTATGTTTTTCTAGATATGTATATGGATCCAAAATCTAATCTATAGAGAAAATAGTGTTCACTCGTATAGCTTGCATCCCCTAATGTTCTCCACATTATGGATTTTTTACCTCATGGTTAGGTATTCATGATCTAATGCCTAATCATCCTTAGCCTACTCAACAAAATTAGTAAAAGGAGATTTAATAAATAAAATATAAAAATTACCAATCTCAAAACAAACAAGATGTATATTAGCTATGATCATTATCAAATTATACAAATAAGAAACCTCTTTAGTGAACTAAATATATATCCTCCAGCTCAATTAATTTGACACTGAATTTACATTAACCAATATATGGATCATTTAAAATTCATATATATATATATAATAAATACATTTCCGTAGATTCAAATCTCGTTGTGAGAAAATGTGTCCCAATCATTTATAATCTACTAACATTTTGAATTTCTCACCAAAAAAGATAACGACACCATTTTTCAAGGCATTAAATATATAATCTACTTCAAAATCATGTGTTGGGTGATTATTCTCATTCACATATAAATTTCCTAATCCATAGGTTATAACATTATTTCCATACATGATAACACATATAATCTCGTATATATATGGATCTTAATAAACCATAAAACCTCATCCTAACTAAAGAATTTTAAGGATGGGTGATCATTTAATCCAAACATCATGCTCATACTATAATTTCTGGGATGTGTTTCTTGATTTTAAAGGAAGACATTTCCTTTTTAAATGTATCATTGGTGATGAAATATGTGAAAAATAATGTAAAAATTAGATGTAATATCCTTCTATGTTGTGGAGACTTAATATCTCAAAGACATTATTTGATGGTTTCCAAGAGATAACATCTTTTATCTTTCTATGATCAATAAATACTTCTCTTGTAGAAATGTAATGGAAATAAAAATGTATCTATTATATCTAGAAATCACATTTTTAATGCTTATCATAAATGCGATGTTCCCATTGGTTACCAAAATATATTCTCAAGTGTTGTTCATGATTTTCTTTAGTCCTATAATACACCAAAATATTTTCTATTTACACCAACACAAAATATTCAAGATTCATGTGAAATATTAAATACATCAATTACATAAATATATTTTTTGTATTTTTATGACCAAAAGTCATAACTACTTATTTATCTTGACTATAATGACCATGTAAATCTATTTTCATAATATCCCCCTTCAGAACATGAAGTTGGTGATACCTTAATTTTAAATGAATATTATATAACAATTTATATCACATAAGTTGTTCAAAAATATCGTCAATAAATATTATAAGATATTTATTATATACCTAACTTTTATAGAATATAATAATATAAATAAATATAAAGAGTTCTGTCAACATTTTTGAAAAAAAGAACAACTTTCTCCCATGGAGATTCGCTAAGTCGATTAAATCATTTTCTTTAAAAATATTTTATAAGAAGCCATATTATTTTGGTTACATCCTATATGAATGATTTGAAATAGTATTAATCCCTTTTAAGATATTAATATTAAATTACAATTCAATTTCAGGTGGAAAATCAGAGAAACTATTTGTGAATACATTAGGAAATTGATTCAAAATATTTGGAAAATAACTGTTTTTATTTTGTTAATATATTACAATGTAATTTATTGGTTATATAAGTGATATACTCAAGTATCGATACTATGTTTTGAATGTAGTATCATTGAAATAAAAAAATTCTCTAAATTATGACAGAATCCATAGAAGATGTGAATCGAACTTGTTGGGGACAATAATCGATGTGGGCCTTTAAGGATGTCAACCAATCCATTACAAAAATATTTTCATATATTTTCATATTTTCAACGTAGAAATCAAAAAATATTATGCTTCTGGAATATTTATAAGACATGAAACACATTTTAAGGCTTGTCATTCTCATTGGCTGAGAGGTGTTTGATGTTTTAGGATAAGAGGAATCATTTCAACATGGAATCTAATATGATTTACAACATAAGAATTGATAAAAATAATGGGACACACATGTATAAAAAAATCTTTAAGGGTAATTGATTTTTAATATTCAGTAACTCTCTCCATAAATGAACCATATGGATTCTATGTGATCATCTTACTGGGACCATATTATTTTTTACTAGGTGCGTTCAAATTTTTTTATTACCCTGTTATTACAGTGATGAATACTATGGTTTCAGTGTGACATGGGATTCATCCTAGGTTGTATGAACGTGGGAGTGATTATTATTACATCTCAATCAACCAATATGTGTATAAGAATCATGGAACATGTTTGATACATTACAATATGTTTATCTTGGAGTCTCCATTAATTAACATTTTAGATGTCCCAACATCCCACAATTATGGAATTCTTGTAGAGGTACCATGTATTCAAACTTGACATACTCATAAATTCCATTCTGATAACATCCCATATGATTACTATGACAAGGTGAAAGGATATTTAACTATCCAATTGGTTCTCTGGGGATTTACTTGTTTGCGAATAATTCTCAATCTTGATCTTATTTCCAATGTTGGAGTTACCACTTAAATATTAGAAGGATAATGTCTTACCCAAATTAAGTTTCTTAAGATATCATTTTTTACTACTATTTCCATATTAATCATATCTATATAGCTGTCAATAAAAAATATAACCCACCTAAAAAATTTGTCATATCACGGTGATTCTTCAATGTGTCTCACCTTTAACTGATCACTTTTTTCATTTTTAGGAAAAGAACACCTAAAACTCATTAATTGAACCCCATACTCCTTCATGGACATATTTTACTACCTCTATGTATGGAAATATATCATCGTTGTGATGTTGTAGTTATGGGGATACATTTGTTTTATTAAAAACTCCTCAACGTATATCCTTGTATTTTACTTATCTTGTTTAATCAATAATAAAATATCCTAGCACCTCTTAGAGAGATCCTAAAACATAAAGACTCCTAGATTAATTTTCATTTCCTCTAGTTATTATAATAAATAATAAATTCCATTGATCATACCAAGTCTTGCCTTATCATATTGAGGTTTGTAATAACCATTAAAAAATTTGTATTTTGTTCTTGAAATTATATGGATGAATTTCTTTATGTGGATACAAGTTCTAAATTACCCTATCTATAGATTTAATTTCATAGTGTATAATCTAGATGATATGATGATTTACTTCTATCTCAGGTTGAACAACATTTTTAATTGCATCCTCCTGTGGGTTCCCAAGTCATTTAATAAGTGTCATTCTTTAAATATAACAACAATCACACACACAAAAGAACATTTTCCAAAAAAAGGACTAAAATATCAAAATCATACAAATTAATAATCATAATTACCAATTTCAAAAAATCATCAAACATAATACAATTGATGAAATCATAGTGTAATGTCAAACTACTAATTAATCATATTCCCGGCTCAGTGGTTAAACCAATTATATTGAGTTGAAAATACACCTAGAAGTGTATAAGAACATATTTTGCACCTATAAAAACGTGTAACAACAATTTCAGTATAAAAATATTTGTTTTTTCTTTTCATGAAATAAATTTCATTATTTAACATTCTTATCTCCCGTTAAACAATCTCATTATGAAAGACCAACCAAGACCGGTACCTTTTATAAGGCCATGTCCCACACCCATTGGAATGGTGGTGGTGGAGTTTCTACTGACCTTAGTCGATATCTCTATTAAAATATTGGCATAAAATTTTGAATGGAATAAAAGATCACTAGGGGATTATTTTTCCTGAAACAATAATAATCTCGTAAAGGCGAAGGAACACACCAACATTATATAATTATTATAAAATAAAAAATACCACTCAAATGATAAATTAATATTAGAGTAATGTATTGAATATGATATTAGGTTCAACACTAATATGAAGAAGGGAAATGTAAATCAATGACACTAATGTGGTATTAATCTAATCATCACTGAAACCATGTTCAATGTTCCAACTCCAATTCCAAATCTCATTACATAATTAATCATCACCAGAGAAGTACGACACATTACCATTAAATGTATCTCAATACATGAATTCTATAAATGAAGAAAAGTTCAAAAGTAGGGGTTGAGTTTATAACTCATTGGTTAATAACCAAACACTTTACATCACATTCCATTAGTAGTAGTAACACGTTAGAAAACATTAAAACAAAATGGAGGAAAACAAGTAATGAAATAATTTTCCATAATTTAAAAAATTTTAAAAAAACAATTGAACTAAATAAAATTTCCATTATATCGCTTTCCTTGGAATATCCATTCACATTCCCCACACACAAACACCCACCCATGGATTCCCAATGATAATTCTTATACTCATGAATGGTGAAAAATTGCATCACAATTAATCACCTCATTAAATACTTTGTAAAACATAGAAATGACCCCAAGACCAAACCAATAAGGATTCCCAATTCTATTTCCCAAACTAAAACCAAAAACACATGATAATTCCTCCACTAAAATCACTCCCTTTGAAACCCAATTTATTTTAAGTATTTCTAATTTAATTTTGGAATCATTTAAAATTTCAGGATTTATTTACCAAAACATGGAGAGTTCTTAGAAAAACTAGAGTGACTAATTAAAACATCAATACCTCATGTTATATAATTATTATAATGGGAGAGAATCCATCTACCCTACAATAGTTGAATAAAAAGAAGGACCTCATAAAAAACCTTTACATCTAGTCAGAAAATATTTTTCAAACAATATGTCCCAAAAATCTCATCAAGATAAACATCATTAAATATATTTATTTCCATGATATATTGTATATATGAATCAGTGAGATAGAGGATGAGAAGATATATAAAAATAATAATGAACGATATGCTATTGGTTCTACAGATTCCACACACTATTAATCATAAAATAATTATTTTGGATAGAAACAATTCATCATGGATGTCTAAGAGAGGAGGAGTGTTTCGAAAACTAAGATAATGGAAGAAAAACGAGTGTTTTAAGGTGAAACATTGTGTTAAATACCCATTTTCAGATCCTTTACCTCACATCAGATAGTTAGGGTACATGGTATAACAAACTGCAAACATCCTACTAGATAAATACGTATTTACACACATTTGAACCATATTTTTTTACAATTTATGGTCCAACCAAGCATATCTTCTATCCCAAAACCTCCAGTCTTGTAATATTTCTTCAAAAAATTGAATGGGTTCCCTTAACCATGACAAAATAATTTACCCATGTAAAATCTAAAAAAACTTTGAAAAACCAACAACAAACTCCCAAACCATAAAAAAAATTATATAAACCAAAAATATATAATAAAATGGTAATGTGCATAAAAAATGGATGTTAATGTTTTTTTGAAAGATTTTGGCCATGAACTGTAGTCCTCGGAAGAGTTGGAGGTGCTACAACCATTGGCTGAATTCCCCATGACACAAAAGATGCCAACATGTTCCAATGGTCTAAAAAATTGTTTGGGATTTATTTAACTTTAAATGAAAACAACATTGTATATGATTCATATATAATTAATAATACATCTTATCAAATAGAGTAATATCAGAGCATTAGACAGAATATGATATAATGTATTACAACAGTAACACATAAAAATAGAACGTAACTAAAATTCACTAATGTGGTATCAACCCAAGGAAAAACAAAACCATTATCCATGCTCTATATCCACGTCCCAATTGAATTTATCATGACTCATCTCTATGTAATTATGAAATCATTCCTTTTCCTATACCTTAATACATTATATCTGCAAACACTACGAATTTGAAAACATTGATGAGTAAAAAATATAGAATATGATCCTCAAATACTATATGAATCATTCCACTAAGAAAAAACAATTTATCTCACATTTATATAATAATCGGAATAATAATAATGAAAAGAAATCGATAATTCAAAAATATTATGAAAATCAACATAACTAAATCAATTATTTATTATTCCATTTCACCTGGTATATCCATTCACATTCCACTAACACCCATCCACCCCATAATTCCCAATGATATCCCCAATACTCTTGAGAAGTGACCCACCCCATCACAAATTCATTACATGATGGAATACCTTGTCCATTTAGACCAAACTCTATGTCTGAATGAATAAAGAGCCCATATTCAATTTCATGAACACATGCCAACGACACATTCTAAGTCTTAAAATAAAACTATTCCCATTAAATACCATTTTATTTGATGAATTTTAATAAACATGTTATATGAATCATTTATGAAAAATTGGGTACTAATTTAAGGATTGGTTTCCAACTAAACAAGAGTGAAAAATACAAACCTCAATCCTTTATGTTCTAGAATGAGTATAATTGTATAGAAGCCACATACCACATAGTGGTTGAAGAAAATAAAAAATTACACATGTAAACTCTCTATCTATTCTTTTACCATAAATATAAATATCATAGAACACAGATTTATCCATGAAATAATAAATTTATGGCACAATGAGAGAAAATATGAGTAGATTTTGATAAAACAAGCATAAAAAGGACTCGCTATTGATTATAGATATCTAACCTAAATTGATTCACTAATATTTACTTTTAGATCAAACGGAATCATCAAAGATTCCTATAATATGATTGGTTCTCAGGAGAAAGAGATAATTTGAGTAAAATGAGAGTTTAGGGGCGTAAAACCATGTTAGAAACACATTTTCATAGATTTAATTGTTCTTCCAAATATTAGGCTACACAGTTTAACCACCCATGAACATTATATTAGATAACACCCATAGTGTTTCATGGTTTCATAATCCATGTTCCATCCATGTTTATCTATATCTCAAAACTCATATCTCACATGGTTTCCCAAGAAAAGGTCACATTTTCCCCAAACGATCCTCAAACCGTGCACCCTTAAAAACCCTTTAAAAACACCACAAACCAAGCATAAACTCCCAAAAACACAAAAAAATGTATTATATAACCTAAAATTACATTATTCGTATGTAAATTTTCTAATATTTTAGGTCTATAATTATCCCCACAATTGTTCCATCAATTTTTAAAAAATTATAGAATAGTGTTTCATTGGAAGCGCTCAACAAATTGTTCCATCATTTCTCTCTAATATTCCCTTGTCTATACTTAAATATGTCCATGATTCCATTAGAAACATAAAAAACTAATACTTGTATTATTAAAATATAATATCTTCAATGAATAATATGTATCAGCACATGAATCAACAAAATATCTGTCACAAAATCAATATGGTCCCATCAAATTTCATAGTTAGAACAAAGAAAGCTATTATTTAGTTGACATAAATGAAATAAATTATGTATTGAACTAAATAATGGTGGTAAAGACAACTCATAAGACAAGTCAGTAATTCATTTATGTTTTTTAAAAGGTCTAATGTAATATTGATATAATCATCCTAACATTCCAAAATGATGATTCTCCAAAATTGAGAGATTCCAAACGAAAAAACAACTGAATAACCAGTCTGTCAGTTCAATATCTGTTCCCCATAAATATAATAATTATCCAAAATGTAATCAATTTTGATATTATGAACATATCCAGTGATAATTTACAAAATATATATGAGAATTTGATAATTGGATCATGCTTGGATATTGAAAATGTTATTTTATAATGAATACAAGACAATCTGATTGTAGTGAATCAAACGTGTACCAAACTTCTTATACTTATTTGGGTAAATTAACATGTAATAATGTTAAATCCTCTGTCATAGTAATTTTTTCTTCAACTCCATTTTCTTTTAATGTTCCTACTACCAGTTAGGGATTCAAGAGTGGTTCTACAAGATCATGGTGAAATAAAATTTGTAAGAAGGGTCTTTCATATAGGGTGTGTGGAGGAGATTTAAGAGGCTTTGATTATGGTCAGTTCTATTTATTAATCATGAGGTAAATTATTAATCAAATTTAAATATAAATTTGTCATCAATTGGATTATATTGATGACAAAAAAGGTGTCTGAATTGTGATTTTTTTATATATTAGACTTAA
Organism: Viscum album; assembly: GCA_963277665.1. Taxonomy (NCBI): domain Eukaryota; kingdom Viridiplantae; phylum Streptophyta; class Magnoliopsida; order Santalales; family Viscaceae; genus Viscum; species Viscum album. The sequence continues at coordinate 934,149,400 of OY728133.1, read as the reverse complement.
GGATGAATTAGAAGTCAAACACCCCATTTTGTTGTGGTTTCAATATCATATTGCAACCCAATGATTTTTTCATGTATTATTAATGTTAGTAATTTTGATTTCAATATTAATGTTAATTGTTTTTAATGATTTATGATTGAAATGGATGATCCTAGGCTAAAAATTTACTATTATGATCATGGATGGCAGAGTGGATTATTGGTTGAGGTAGGTTGCCTTTACCTTATTGAGTCTCATACTCAATTTGAGATTTTATATTCTAGTGATATCATTATGGTTATTTTTTATATGTTTTCATGATATTGAGTTTTCTCACCTCATAAATAGGGATCGGCTTAGTCATCCAAAAATTCAACATGAAATATAATTATTATAATTTTTTTAGATTTTCCTTGGTTGAACAAGTGTTCGTGTCCATTATTACAGATTTTTTTAGTACTGTGAGTTATTTTGAATAGGTTTTTCAAATGAATGTGATAAATATAAAGTATTGTTTTCAAATAAATTTTATATGTGAATGTTTTATATTAATAAGATGGTTTTGAAATAATATTTAAAAAATCATTTTATAAAGTATTTTTCCATTGGGATATATTCCAAGGGTCTAGTGTGATAAAAGACATAATATTATAGTTCTTATCTTCAATAGTTTGAAAAAAGATTGTTAATAGCAATAAAAAAATGTTTCTATCCTCAGTGTCATTAAATTGATGTCCCTATTATCATTGCTAAAAAATCATTAATTATGGGGGCCTTTATTATCAAAAAAAATTCATAAAGTCCATGCTTTGTTAGACCTTTTGATTCCATTGAAAAATGTGAATATTTATCATTGTTAAACATTTTTTTATAAAGGAAGGACTTTGTCAGCTTTAGAAAAACAGCTGATAATGTCCATGCCTCGAATATGTTTTATTTGAATAGTAGAAAATGAAATCACATACAGATGTAACCCAGAGGAAAATAAACCAGTATGAAAATATGAAATTTAAGTAAAATAAATGATAGATATTAATTAAAAAACACTAATATATATTTTTAAAAAGGTATTGTACAATTAAATTTTCAATTTATATCAACAAATATTTAAAAAAATTAATTTTTCATCATATTTGGCATCTACAACCCCCTCTCAAATATTCTAAACCATGGTTTCTGTTTTTTAAAGAACCACCCAATCCTTAGAAAATTAATCCCAATGTATAAGAACCCAATTCAAATATTAGTTATAATATAGTGAAATAAATTAAAAAAAAGGAAATATCACATTAAAAAATTTTCATTTTTAAATAATGAGACATACTTGGAGTTATAACTGTCACACAATAAAATTTTTTTAGGTGAGTGTGGATCCTATAAATCACAAATGATGTGTGGATAATTATCTTAAAGTATCAAAAGATAATATGGATGTGTATTCACATTATCAGTATGTTACTTGTTATTTTTAGTAAAATATATTAAAATTTAAATAAAAATCCATATGTGGAGTTATACTAGTCTCACAATGCATCATATTGTGGTGAGGATGATTCCTACACATAAATTTTATTTATGGATTGTTTTACTGAAGTATAAAAATAATTTGATTGTCTCTCCTTGTTTTTGAGTATGTCATATATATTTTTTACTAAAACTAAATTTCTAACTAGAGATATGAATTTTGGGTCATACTGGTCACATGGTGTGTTATGTTTTTGTTGACAACTTTTAATATGTAACAAATTACTTATGAATTAGTTTAAAAATCTATCATGTTAGTGAAATCATGTATTATTTGCTTTCAGTGAGTGACAGAAGTTTTTAACTAAAGTGTCAATTTAAAAATGATAACAGGTATTTTGAGTCATACCGGTCAAACTATGCCTCAGATTGAGGTTTTTTTATTCAAACATTTGAAAAATGAATTTTTTATCATTTCCCTAAACTATCAAAAAAATATGAATGAGTTTTCTCAGTTTTCATTAAATCATTTGTTCGTTTTACTAAAATTATTAAGAAATTTAAATAAAAAGACACACATGGAGTCATATCTATCCCACCATGCATCATATTTAGTTTATTTATCATCACACACATTATAATTTCTTATAGATCATTTTCCTTAAATATTAAAAAAATCGGAATGTTTTCCCTCATTTTTATGTATGTCACTTTTAATTTATAATAAATTTAATATCAATTTTAAATAAAAAGATACACTTGGAGATATACTGGTCACAATATGCATTGGATGATGTTTTGGTTGATTTATAATCCTTAAAAATGAATTGTGTATCTTTCTTCTAAACTATAAAATCAATATATATTCCTTTTCTTTGTTTTATGTATTTAACAGGTTCTTTTTACGAAAATTACTGTAAATTATTTATAAAAGACACAAATGGAGTCCTATTGGTCACATTGTGAAACATATTGAGGTGTGTTTGATTCCTACATGTCCAACATGAATTATGGATCCTTTTTCTAAAGTATCAAAAAAATATTACTGTTTTTTCTCTATTTTATGTATGTAACCTTTTTTACTAAAATGTCATTTCAATCCAAAAACACACACTTGGAGTCATGTTATCCATATCATTTATAGGTTTGATGTGATACCGCATCCTAAAAATAAAAATTACTTATGAATTAATTTCATAAATTATCATTATATTTAAATATTTTCTACGTATCTTTCTGTGAGTGACACACACTTTGATCTAAATGTCAATTTTAAACATCTAATAGATACACTTATTTATACTATTCACACTATGTGTTAGATTGAGTTTTGGATGATACCTACATGTGAAAAATGTCATTTTGATGATTTTCCTAAATTATCAAAATAATACTAATGTGTTTTCTTAGTATTAGTTTTTCACTAGTCTTTTTTAATAAAATCAATGACAATTTTTAATAAAAGGATAAACTTAGGTTCATACTGGTCGCTCAACCATGGTATTGATGTGGGATTTATTCATACCCCTAAAAAATTACATATATATCCTAATACTAAACTATTAAAAAATATGAATTTTCTTGTTTTTTAGTATGCCCCGTGTACTTTTCACTAAAATTAATGTAAATATTAAATAAAAATAAAGTCTTGGAGTTATATCAATTATACTATGCTTTATATTGAGGTGTGGTTGATTACTAAATGTCACTAATGAATTATGGATCATTTTAATAAAGTATAAAAATAATACAAATTTTATTTATTGGTTTTTTGTATTTCACTTGTTCTTTTTAATATATTTAATGTCAATTTGAAATTAAAATAGAAATTTGGAGTCATATTGGTCACATTGTCCATCATATTGAGGTGTGAGTGATTCATACTTCTCCAAAATGACTTATGGATCATTTTAATAAATTATAAAAAAATAAAAATGAATTTCCTTTGGTTTTAGTTTATCACTTGTGTTTTTTTCAAAAATGGAATTCCAAACTAGAAACATGCACTTTGAGTCACACTAGTATCATAATATACTAGTTTGAAGTTAGAGTACAACGTACATGTCATAAATGACTTATGATTCAATATCTCAATAACTAATACAATATTATTGTGTTTTTATAGTTTTCAGTGAGTGAAATACATTTTGATCTAAAATTTAACTTTAAGCTCATAAAATATACATAGACTCATACTAGTCACAACAATTGATTCATTGAGTTTTGGGTGATTCATATACATTAAAAAATAACATTTGTATCATTTTACTAAATTATCAAAACAATATGAATTTTTTTCTTGGTCTTGAGTTTGTCACATGTTTTTTTACTAAAATTAATGTCAAATTAAAATAAAAGGACACACATTTAGTTACACCGGTCACACCATACATCGAATTGTGGTGCATCTAATTCAAAAAAATCAGAAATTACATATGGATAGTTTCCCTAAATTTTAAAATCAATTTGAACGTTTCTCTATTTTGAGTATGATACTTGTTTTTATTAAATTGTCACTTCAAATTGGAAATACACAGTTCGAGTCATATTGGTCACATTGTTTGTTGAGTTGATGTGAGACTGCTTATTTCATGTAAAAAATGACTGATAAATTGTTTTCCTAAATTATAAATACCAGTAGAATGAGTTTTTTTATTTTTTTAGTGAGTGGCACACATTTTAAAAAAAATCAATTTTAATCTAATAAAAATTATTTAAAGTCATAACAGTCACATGATGAATCATATTGCACTGTGGTTGATTTAGAAACACCAAAAATGATGTGTGGATCATTTTATTAATGTATCAAAACAATTTTAACATGTTTTCTTTGTTTATAGTATGTCCTAGTTTTTTTACTAAAATTATTTCCAATTTTAAATAAAAACCCACACTTGGAGTAATATCAATCACATCATGTATCATAATTATGTTTTGGTTAACTCTTAGTTGTCAATAATGAATCATTTATCATTTTACTAAATTATAAAATATCTGGAAAGAATTTTCTCATATTTGAATTGGTTAGGTTATCTTTTTATTAAAATTAATTTCAATCTTAAATAAAAAGATACTCATCGAGTTATACAAATAACACTATCTGTTTATTTGAGTTGGGGTTAATTAATACATATCAAAAATTACATATTGATAATTATCAAAAAGATTAATAAAATCCAAATTCATTTTATCTATATTCACATCTCACTTTCTATTTTTCTTGAAATTAATGTCAATTTTTTTAAAAAAAAGACAGACATGAAGTCATATCATCCACACCGTGCATTAGATTATTAAAAAGATGATTTCTACATATAAAAAATTACATACTAATTGATTCCCTAATGTATCAAAACAATATTAATGTGTTTTCTCAATTTTGAGTATGTGATGTTTCTTTTTAACAAATATTTAAATTATAAACTAAAAATATACTATCTAATTCGTACCAATAACGTTGTGTATCAGATTGAGGTGCAACTGATTGAGTATTTGATATATATTCTCATTCAACTATCTTCAAAAAGAATGAAAATGTAGAACATGAACCTTTCTGGTAAAGTGGAAACCACATGGTGTCAAAAATCATGGTGTTTCTTTACTTCATCAAAAATAATCATGTTCATTATTTTCTAGAATATTGAAAATAGTTGAAATAAAACAATGACATCCCCAAATATCATTGAAAAAACTAAATAAGTATTATATAGAAATTATAAGTAATTTAACTAAAAAATAATAGAAAAAAATGATGAAAAAATAATTAAATTGGTAGAGGAAAGTTATTTTTTGATGATAGTTGTATACATTAATGGCCCATATCCTTGATGTCATTATTTCTGTTTTATCCTAGAAGTCCAATATTAAACACATAAAATATTTAAAAAACCACCCCAGTCTAGGTACAATAATCCATTTATATATGAAAATACTAATTATCGTAGTAATACTATAAATAAAAAAAATTAAACGTAAATATGAAATAGCAAATTAATTAAAATCCAATTATAAACTAAATCCATACAATTCAATTCATACCTAGTGCATCATGTATTATATTGAGTTCATGATCATATACACGAGTTAATCATATTTCTTAAAGAAGTCATGTCCAAATGATATCTGTGAAAATTATCAAATTAAGTATCAGATAGAAATTATGTGAAAATTAACCAACAAAATATAGATAAATTGATTAGAAAATCTACTAAATAAGAACTGAAAAGTCATATCTTCATGATATATTTTTATTTTATTCCATCTGGTATTCTTTCCTTTCATTTCAAAAAAAGTTATTTCATCTTGGGAATGTGATTATTTTCGATAGTCATAGCGGTACTCAAAAAATAAAAATACTAAATTGATTAATTAATATTTAAAATGAAATAGTAATTCTCTTCAACTATAACTTTTTAGGGGTGATATGTTGTTGATGTTATATGATATATATCATAGTTTTATAATCATAATAACCAAAATATTTTCCTTTTATTGTTTCAGGCACTGTATAAACCATAAGAAAAACAGTAGTAATTTTTTATGTCTTTGGATAGGGAAATATTATTTCATATACCCTTATATTTTCTACCTGTAGAATTTTAGAGGCTCTATGTGTCAATGAACTGCCCTCATTAAATGATTTTCATGAAATTTAAACCTCAATTTATCATTTTATAATTCTCTTTTATACATAATATAACTTATATAAATTTAAAATTAGTTGTAAAATGTTGAATGTAGTGTAATGAAAATTGATAATCATCATCATGTGTGGTTGGTTTGTTGGGTATCAATGTTGCGAGTCCATAAAATAAATCTTTGTAGTATCCAAATTGACCATAAGGAGTACCAAATATTTCCTAAAAACTCAAAAAGGAATGATTAATGAAATGAATGAAAACATATTTACTAATATTTCATTGTATTGTTTTTTCCAGAATCATTGTTATTAACAAGATTCAGTCATCCTTATGTTTTCATTCAAATTATTTATCATGTTTTTCACTATTTCATCCTTATTTTATTCAATTTCATTTTGGTATATAGAAGTGAATTTAGGAAAAATGAGTCTATGTTTACCTTCATGGGGTAATATATTCAATTTTTATTCATATGTATGTCGAAAAGTTTTGGAAATGTGTTTAGTCATACATAACAAATTATATTAGCTATGGTATAAAATAAATAAAGAGTAAACACATCATGTATACATTTAATAATATTAATCCTAGCCGTTTATACATGATTATTTCATTTACATTCTGATGTGAAGTGTAGTTTGTAATGTCAAATATACATATTTTTTCCAAAAAATAAACTATGTGATTAATAACACTTTGTATCATTATATCCTCATTCTATTTCAATGTTAATATATGAACATATTGAACAGATAGGGTTGTAGATTTTATGATATTTATAATTATTCTGTTAATTATTTAGATGGTTCTTATTTGTCTTTTAATTTAACTCCTTTAACATTACCCTTTTATAGTAAAATCCATAAATTTAGATACTTTTTAAATATTAATTAAATGTTTATCTTGGAAAATAAATTAAAAATGAATACCTCCTTGTCGAATTTGTTTATAAGATCTGACAGCCATGATGTAAATGTTCTTATAGCTTGCTCATTCATATATATATATCTATTTTATCTAGTGTAAACCATATCTTGACACTCATCCCATGATCTATGGTAATACCCACTCTCACATGACGTATTGTAATTGGTGTGTTTTTAAAAATATCTTCTTGGATATTGAAAAATGTATCCCTTGCAGTAAGGAAATGGGTAGGTGTTAATAGATATAAATCATTATAATTTTTCACCTATGTCATATTAGTAAATGAAAGTTATAATTTTCTATATGCTTCACATTTTATAG